>CM041788.1:56067663-56669527 GCA_023375725.1 Nephotettix cincticeps
GATTAGATTATTATTATAGATTATATTAATGAAATTGCAACCTATCCAGGTAGGTATTTTAAGCCAAGTATGAATGAGAGACGAGTGTAGGATGATTGTGGAGCGATCTTGTAGTCTTGTTACTGACTAAGGCTGACATGTTTCTTAGACAGGACTGTTAATTAATAGCTCAACGGCCGATGGCAACTAAGGAACCTACAGTTTAACGTGGATTCCGAACCTCTGAATTACGAATTGGTCTAATTATGAGGATGGTCTTTACAGATTAACGTAGTATTTAATAGTGCGGACGTTAATCCACACAAGAGAACACTACACCCACCGACCATCGCTGACAACTATCCACAATTCGTGGCCTCAAAGTAGCTGGATTACAGGACGACGCCACCGTCCCAATCTAAGGGAGTTTCCAGGGATCGTTCATAAGGAAATTAAATACCCCAATCGCAGCAAACCTGCATACTCAGAAAATTTCCAAATCAATAATACAATGGTAATAATAATGTACTCGTATGACATGTTTAATCAATATCAATAAAAAGGGAAAGAGCATGCAGGTTTGCTGCTGTGTGGAATACTGAAAGTAGGCGTTTTTAACATTTTGATTTTGGCCATACCAAGTTGTATCAACAGCCGTCCTTAAATAAAGAAGTTTGCCTACTCTCTACATGGTTAATAAGGAAAAAGTGTACGCAGGTTAAATACCATGATAAACACATAAACTATGATTTTTAGGCATCAATGGATTGATAAAAATCTTATGAACCTAAATAAAAGGTTTCATCCAAAAATATATGGTTTAATAAGTTCCGAAATCGTCATAGGAATATATTTCGATGAACGAATCTCGAAATCTTACAATTGCAAATTAATGAATAATAAATAATAATAGTCATAATATGGTTTGACAATGTCAAAAAAGTTTATACAGTTATATTTTTATCTTTGCTTTAAGTAGTGTATATTATAGAATGAGTAAGATAACAGCTGATCTACCTTTGGTAATTATAAGCAAGGAAGATAATGGGTGATTTTCTCAGTTTTGGAATTTGTATTAATGACGGTTACGTAATGGGAATTTCTTGTCAGCAATGTTGTTATGAAAACAGATGTTCCATTATCACCAACAAGCAAACCTTCTCTTTAAAATAATCTTCAATAATACCTATTCAAAGTGTCTTATGTACACACTACATCAATTACAATGTAGTACCTGGTGACCGAGCTTTGCTCGTATAGAATAAGACATTTATTATAAAAATTAATTAGAAAAATTAAAACACATTTATTACTCAATGAAAACATTTATGTGGATGGAACTCGCGGCCTATAGTTCTTGAGGCCGACACGCTACAACTCGGCTACGACGTTAGTCAATTGAGCGATGTCGTTTAACGTCTTTTAGCCAAAGCCGATCATTTACTGTTATCTTTAAGTTTTTACAAATTGTTTAGTAACCTGATAATTTTGCATTTATTTAATTCATAAAATAAATATTAATGCATAACCTCTATATTGTTCCCTGCAGTCTTCAATCAAGAACTGTCAAACGGTTATAAACAGCTGTTTTGGTTTCTATTGTTTACATTTTATTCTCCATAAGCGTAATGTTAAATTTTTAGATTTTAAACTTAATATTACAGTAAAACACGAATTTTCCTGGACATTAGACCTATCTAGAACTTATTTTCTACTCGGAAATTAGTTATTTCCAAAATTTAAAGAAATTCCTCGGTGCCGTTTTCGAGATCCGTGTGCAAATATATATATATATATATCAAACCTTGCTCGTATTATAGTATTGGATTTTACGGTTTATTTTTACGGTTTACAAAGTTTACTTTTTATTTTCCAGTTGACTGATGCAGTTTATTTTTAATGCAATACAAATCAACGGTGATTTACAAAAATAAGATTTTTATCTTTCTTACTGTATCTGATATTGGTACAGTCTCCAAAATTAATTCGTTAACTTATGAAACGTAGCCCCATTGTAACTTTCATAATACTTTTCCAAATTTTTACAGGAGGTGGATTTTATTGTAAAATTTACAGTTTGTATTTACTTGCATCAGGAAAAATTTAGTTTGCTTTATTTACTTTTATTTTACCATTAGTTAACTTAAAATAATAATTTATTATTTAAGCATATATAGGCCTACGTTTTGTTTTATTAAATTACTGCCACTAGGACTTCAGGTTGAGTTATACTACGAGTATAATACTTTTAGCTGAAACGTCAACCTACCCAATAGACATTTTAAGCCAAAATACTCTTACAGAGTGTATTAATTTTGGATTAATTGGATTAATTCACCAGTTATCTTACTAAACGTTATCATTTAGAAAGTGCAAATAAATGTATTTATTTTCCCGCCACCACCGCTACCGGAAGTTCCTGCCAGGGGTGCCAATAGCGCAGAAATAAACAAACACTTCCCCACTGAGCAAACACTTCGTCGGCGTCAGCTTCTGACCTTTTCGTATTATTTCTGAAAATCCGAGATATAGATCCATTTTGTTATTCATTTATTCATTATATAGTCTCCAGAAAACTATACATCAATTTTATATAGCCTATGATATGTTTAAACATATGTAGTGAATTTATTTCACAAATAGTTATAGTTTTTGTATTGAATGGTTTATCAGTATTTTAAATATCAGGAGTGAGTTTTTTAAGTGACCCAATAGCTAACTTAATAACTACACGATTTACCACGACTCTTTAAATTTGGAAATTGCTCTTAAAAGTCTTTATTTCTTAGATATGAGGTTTTTATTTAATCCAGTAGTTAACATTTTAACATCGTGGTTTGTCAGAACATTTTTAATCAGGAACTTGTTCAATTTTAAGATACATAGTGTTCCATAAGAAATTTTTATGTTGGCAGCCATATTGTGAAAATGGTGGCCATTTTCAAAAAATTTGAAAGTGTCCCTAAATAAAACTTAAAATTAAATATCCTAAATAAAAAAGGTAAAATCCTCAAATAAAATAAATCTAAAGTTTAGATAGACACCCAAACACAAAAAAATGTTTTATTTTAGAGTGTAGAATCCAAAAACAAAATAAAATATAGGGTGTTCCATAAGAAAGTTTTAAGTTAGCCACCATTTTCAAAATGGAGGCCATATTGGAAATATCTGATATTGTATTCCTAAGTGAATCTTTGAATTGAGAAAGTTAAAATTTAAAGTGTGGTGCTATGTAATTAAAAAGTTAGCTATTGGATTACTTTTAAATATTCACCCTGTATATGTATATTTTCTTATAGGAAATCTTTGAATCGATCGAATTTTAATGTTTTTGTCATTTTCAGACTGTACAATAAACCAGTAACAATCAATTATTTGGTGGAACCTTCATTTAAAACAGATTTGCTTCGTCCATTTCCATATTTTACGCTTGTCAAATCTGTACAGTTTAATGCATAACAGAAATTCCTTTAAATGTTTTACCTCTGCTCTATATATAAATTATTATTAGCAATGTAACATTTCTATTTTTTATTTTGATGCCAAAACATTGGCTCTGAGGTAAGAAAAATACAGTGGATCCTTATAAATTCGTTGGTAATTAGATAAACCACATGCATGTATGACAAATGAAAATTGTTTGTAAAATAACGAAAAATCTAGGTATTTTAATTTATATACGTGTATACTTTTGTGAAATTTAGCTGAAATTGTATAGTAATGAAATAAAAAATAACTAACCATTACTAAAACTAAGTAAAGTTTTTCAACAAAACATTCTTTTCTCTTCTTAAATATTTTGTTTTTAAAACTTCTTTTAGTAAAATAAACTAAACTTGCTAAAAATATTATTGATCACCATTAAGACATCATATAACTGTATGTATACATTTGATACCCCCTAAAATTGGTCTAATTTATTCCTAATGTACCTACGAAATCGGTACGTAAAATAGGTAATGTTGTTAATTGCAGAAGATGTTTTACTAGGAAAAATAAGTACATACTCATGAAAATGTATATATTGAGTACAATATCAGGTAGACATTGTATTTGAATATTATAAAACATGTAGGGCCTTCAAATCCAAGCAATAGTTGTACCCCTTTAACGATCAAGATTTCAATAAAGTTATTTTGAATACAAAGCAAAGCTATAACCTTTTACGTTCCACGCGCAGATACGCACAAAGTTTATTTAATTTAAAAGAATACGCCTATAAACCTTTTATTTCTCGACTCTTTTTACTCGAGTATTATTGAAATGGCTCTCATGTTAGTCGATGGTGTTAAAGTAGGGTCGTAAAGTCTGGAACGTGAAAACCCGTTATCAAAGAAAAACTACATCGGCTTGAAATTGAAGACAATTCCAGCGCTAATACAAACCTATAAAGTGCATTGAGATTGTATCGGAAATGGTCAATAAAATTATGTTGAATATCATATATTGTTTGTGATATAATGAGCAATTATTCAACCATTCAACCATTAAGTACACTAATATATTGGACGAACATATAAAATTTGAAGGCAAGATAAGAATAGTTTGTATCAGGTCACATAAGAGCTTTTATGCCAGTCGAGATATAATTTGAAAAATCCAGATCTTAAATAACTGGGGTATTTTAAAAATTGTGTGTGATAAGATTAACTGATATTTGACATAGTCGTGTGAAATAATTTTAGTTTTAAACTTTCTTACTTCTTCGAAGAATGATTTTCTTAAAAATATTATAATTTGAGTTTGGCATCCATTATGCTAAATTATGGTTATGACGTAATCTATTTCGGTTTTTGTGTCTATTAAAACTATAAAAACCGGCTTGAAAACTAAATGATTTAGTAAGTTATTATTAGTTACAATTTGGTAATGTTAATTAACTAATAACGATTTGTGGCATTGTACTCTAATAGATTGTAATTTTAATTGTTAAATATATCCTAAATTTGATGTACATATCAACCTATGCTTCTAAATAATATTTGGAACTGACTCCTAGTGGGCCGCTCCCCACCTGTTTGATAAATAATAAAAACATTAAGCCTTTCCGGAATTTCTCACCACTCCCAAATAAAATAATAAAAATATATAGTTGGATTGTCACACAAAGACGATACTAGTGCGTTTTGATCCAATATGGAGGTTGAATTCAAACTGAGCAGTTTATTCGTTGAACGTTATACCACAGAGGACATACCACGTCTATATGCAAAGGTAAGAAATAAGTATACTTCTACAAACGATTTTAAACTAATGTAAATTTTACAGTTCGAAATGAAAATTTGATAGGTTAATTACGTTTTGGTATATTAAATCGTATTATTTAACCCTGGAGTAGTGACGCCTGGTCTCACAGACCGCATCTAATTGTTTTTTTAGTACAAAATATAACCATTAGAGGTTGACGGTCTTCGATCCTTATACCTTCCATTGATTCAGTTCTCAATCGTCTGCTGAAGTGACATAACCTCAACACCTGCACATTTTGAGGTTATAATTGTTTACGATCTCCTGAACCGTACTATATATTTACATGTATATTTATAGAACATAATAAGTTGTACGGTAAACTTATAGATTATATAAATACAACTATATTTTATACATCTGTATGTTTTTTTCAATAAAACATAGGTTTCATCCATTTTTCTGTTTAAAAAAAAACCAATAGATTAAACAATATGTAACCTGTTTGAAAATTAGTTGGTTTGACTTTTCATTTTGTACATAAATTGGGAGTTTAAAATGTATTACTTTGGTATCAAATACAATTAATTATGACTGTCATCTTATAACTAAAGTGTTTTCATTTACGTATTCCTAAAATTGAATGCATAACATGTACAAAAACCAAAATATGGCCTCCCAGTGCGAATTAAATCATAATATAATAATAATAATATATGACAAGTTTTATAAAAATCTGTCCATAAACATGAGACATATTTGCCTATTCTTCATAGAGAGATTAACTAAAAAGTGTGCAGGTTTGCTTGGTGGAACACTGAAATTACATCTACCATAATAATTTTTATATTAAATTTATACCACTTAATTAACATCTGTCCATAAATAAAGGAGTTTGCCTATCCCTATAAATTATTTATGGGAAAAAAAGTATGCATTTGCTGCCATGATAACACATATATGATTTTAAGTAAATGATAGATTTAACCAAGAAGTAAATATCAAGTTTTATCCACAAATATTCATTAATTTGGGAAAATATAATTTTTCCTAAAATAACATTGGAGCTCAATACAATGTACTGTGTTTAGATTTTTTTAATATCTCGGTAACCGTTATAGAGAAAACTTTAAAACTTAATTGTGTAGTTTTTTAAGCTGATTCAATGGTGAAATATAAAATTAGAAATTTTTAAAAACTACATGTGAAAAACGCAAAAAAACCCATTTTGTACAAATAAAACTGTCCATTGACATATGTCTGGTTACGAACTCGTCCGAGCATGTTTGGAATACACGTCTCTACAAATTTTGTCTCGATCGGACCATTTTACTGAGTTATCGTTCTACAGACACTATATATATTACATATATATATATATATATTTAAACAATTTTAACGACTATTGTTTTATATCACTAAAGAAGAAAAAATAACATGGTCCCGGGCTTAAGTCTCACCATGAGACCTACGGTAATAGCTTCTTCCCTATGGGAAATTCGCTAAAACTAAGAAGACAGAGAAATCTATAACTGTATTATAAAAGAAAAAGGGTACCATGCAAAGATTATAATAATTGTATATCCTAGAGGTCTATCGAAATTATCAATGAAAATATCGTTTTAAATGAATATTTTAAATATGATGAATTCCAAAAGAAACTCATAAAGTTTCAGAATACAAATTGTTTTGAAAGTAGTTGGCGTCAAAGAAAAGTTTTACGATTTAAGTTCTTAAATAACCTATTCTTAAACTTCATTTGGTTGTAAAATCCTTTCCAGTCATATTTTATTTAAATTCTTTCCTATTCTTCTAAAAGAATTCAATATTTGCTTAACACGTGATTCATAATAATTTCTGAAATCTTACCGTATGATTCCTCCAAACAAACATGTTTGAAAAATTAATTCATTTCATGACGGTGGGTATAATAGATTTTTGTAGATATTGCAAAAGAGACTAAAAAAGTCAAAGATATATATTCATTACAATTAAAGCTTATTACACTTCGTGTGATGATCTGCTAAAATTTTGGCAATTTAGTGATCGGTGGTATTTAATGATACAAAAGCGATAACTCAGCATTAACACACTTGTCCAGTCTCTTTCGAGTTCAGTTGCGGGAGAAACTTATCATATCATTATCGCTCACCTATAGGTAGGCTATGTAACCACGACGCCACGATGGTCACCTCTACCTAGCCTATGTCTGACGTCACGATGGTCACCTCTACCTAGCCTATGTCTGACGTCACGATGGTCACCTCTACCTAGCCTATGTCTGACGCCACGATGGTCACCTCTACCTAGCCTATGTCTGACGTCACGATGGTCAACTCTACCTAGTCTATGTCTGATGTCTCGATAGTCATCTCTACCTAGCCTATGTCTGACGCCACGATGGTCACCTCTACCTAGCCTATATCTGACGTCACGATGGTCACCTCTACCTAGCCTATGTCTGACGTCACGATGGTCACCTCTACCTAGCCTATGTCTGACGTCACGATGGTCACCTCTACCTAGCCTATGTCTGACGTCACGATGGTCACCTCTACCTAGCCTATGTCTGACGTCACGATGGTCACCTCTACCTAGCCTATGTCTGACGTCACGATGGTCACCTCTACCTAGCCTATGTCTGACGTCACGATGGTCACCTCTACCTAGCCTATGTCTGACGTCACGATGGTTACCTCTACCTAGCTTATGTCTGACGTCACGATGGTCACCTCTACCTAGCCTATGTCTGACGTCACGATGGTCAACTCTACCTAGCCTATGTCTGACGTCACGATGGTCACCTCTACCTAGCCTATGTCTGACGCCACGATGGTCACCTCTACCTAGCCTATGTCTGACGTCACGATGGTCACCTCTACCTAGCCTATATCTGACGTCACGATGGTCACCTCTACCTAGCCTATGTCTGACGTCACGATGGTCACCTCTACCTAGCCTATATCTGACGTCACGATGGTCACCTCTACCTAGCCTATGTCTGACGTCACGATGGTTACCTCTACCTAGCTTATGTCTGACGTCACGATGGTCACCTCTACCTAGCCTATGTCTGACGTCACGATGGTCACCTCTACCTAGCCTATGTCTGACGTCACGATGGTTACCTCTACCTAGCTTATGTCTGACGTCACGATGGTCACCTCTACCTAGCCTATGTCTGACGTCACGATGGTCACCTCTACCTAGCCTATGTCTGACGTCACGATGGTCACCTCTACCTAGCCTATGTCTGACGTCACGATGGTCACCTCTACCTAGCCTATGTCTGACGTCACGATGGTCACCTCTACCTAGCCTATGTCTGACGTCACGATGGTCACCTCTACCTAGCCTATGTCTGACGTCACGATGGTCACCTCTACCTAGCCTATGTCTGACGTCACGATGGTCACCTCGATGGTCACGATGGTCACCTCTACCTAGCCTATGTCTGACGTCACGATGGTCACCTCTACCTAGCCTATGTCTGACGTCACGATGGTCACCTCTACCTAGCCTATGTCTGACGTCACGATGGTCACCTCTACCTAGCCTATGTCTGACGTCACGATGGTCACCTCTACCTAGCCTATGTCTGACGTCACGATGGTCACCTCTACCTAGCCTATGTCTGACGTCACGATGGTCACCTCTACCTAGCCTTCTTTTTTTCATATTCTTTTTGATCCCAATCAAAGAGTTGAGATTGAAATTTATAAATAAATGTAAAAAAACTTTGTATCATTGCAAAAATATACTTTTAGCTCTTTTAGAAAAAATAACTTCCTTGATAATCTCTGTCCAAAAGTTCCGATTCACAGACTGGCAAAAACCTCTAAAGCACGACTAGTGAATTTAATCTGCAAGTGCTCCAGGTAAATTGCCAAAGGTAATACGCTGACATTAACATCCCCGATGGTATGAACCAACATTCTAACTTATTACATATTAATATAATATAAATGTCATTTCTTTGTTATGATAAAGGATTTTCATCACAATGGCTTTAGTGGATACTTAATCAAGTCATGGAATGAAACAATAATAAAAATGAAATGTAGATTTGTATTCTTTTCCCTATACGTTTACATTTAAGTTTTTCTCTTTCACTGAAGATTCCAATACTATTATTAAATATTAATATTAAGAGATTATCACAATAATAGTTTATAAAATGATTGTTTTATGACTCGTGAGATATTTATAACATTCGCTTCGCTCGTGTTCTAACTCATATCTTACTTTAAGGCGTAATACAATCGTTGCATACACTATTTTATCTACGAAAAACAATATTTATACTAAAAAAAGAATGTATTTTATTCATCTACGGCCATTTCAATGTTCAGTGCATCAAAAAATAATTGGTGTGTATTTCATTCTTGGGGTAATCAGCTGATGTGCGATTTACGTTGTTCTTATCGGTTCAAAACTCACATTTGAGGTTAGCCTCTAAAACGCACTAACTTTATGGATAAATCAGCTGATTTTGCATTTCATCAATCCATAACGTCATTATTTTCGTCAAATGCTGAGCTCTGATTGGTCTAGAACCATTATCTTTATGAACTCATAATGTAACGGTATTCAATTCCGTTTAGTTCAATGACCCTCTTAATGATGTTACTTTCAGTATCTTTATTACTATTTCTTGCAATGGTCGTAGATAAATACCTGCAATCCAACTTTTCATCCTCTAAACTTATTTCAAAGATTTGCATATAAAAATAGTAATGAGTCCTTTTCCGACAACCTGTTATTGCATTTATTTTATATACAATTAATTGATATTAAGCGAACAACTTTTATAATTATTTATTCAACGTATACAAGTTTTTAACTCTCTTATGTAACAATACAACTATTTTTCGTAGCTGTTGTAACAATAATAATAAGAAAACAGTTATATGATAATATGTACTGTTCTTAGGCTATATTGATTCAACTTTATTGTGTTGTAGAAATATTATATTAGTGATAGAACTATTGGAAATATTAATCATATAATAAAAAAATGCTATGCTAGAATATCAATAATATTGCCACCGCATTAATTTCAAAGTACACAATTTTAACCAATCCACACAATATAACCATTTCATTATGTTTCTTCTAAATAGCCAATTATTTTTACCACTTGGCATGTCAATACTTGAAATCACTTGATCACTTGTTAACAAGAGTAACAGATGATCAACGGGAATTATATGACGTTGAAATTAATTAATTAATAATGAGTTGTTATATACAATAGTCGCAGCAGACCTGCGTACTCAGCGAATTTCAAATCAATAATATGACAAGTTTGGTCAAAATCTGTCGATAAACATTTATTATTATTTATATATATTTTTATATTATTTATAGGGAATTATTTGCCTATTCTCCATAAGATTAAAATGGGAAAGAGTGAGTAGGTTTGCTGCTGTGAGGAACACTGAAAGTATACCATCAAAAATTTTATTTTTAACATTTATACCAACTTTTATCAACATCTGTCCATAAATAAAGGACTTTGCCTAATCTCCATATGATTAACATGGGAAAAGAGTATGCAGGTTTGCTGCCATGATAAACACATAAACTATGATTTTTTAGCACAAATGTATGGATCTCAACCACATGAAGCTAAATATCAAGTTTCATAAAAAATATTAGATAATAAGTGAAAAATTAATTTTTCCTAATCCTCCATAAGATTAACATTGGAGCCTCAAAATACAACGTACTGTGTTTAGATTTTTTTATATCTCGGTAACCGTTTAAGATAGAGAAAAACTTTAAGGAACTTAATTGTGTAGTTTTTTAAGCTGATTCCAATGGTGAAATATAAAATTAGAAATTTTTAAAAATTACATGTGAAAAACGCAAAAAACCCCATTTTGGGGTACAAAACCCCCCCCAAACTACCCGTTCCCATTGACCGATATGTCTGGTTTACGAACTCGTCCGAGCATTTGTAGGAATACACGTCTCTACTAAATTTGGTCTCGATCGGACCATTTTTACGAGAGTTATCGTGTTCACAGACACACACACACACACACACACACACACACACACACTATATATATATATATAAATATATATATATATATATATATATATAAATTTTCACGACTATTGTTTTTGGTCTCTGGGCACCTAAAGAAGAAAAAATAACATGGTCTCGGGCTTAACTCTTTCCATGAGACCTACGGTAATAGCTTCTTCCCTATGGGAAATTCGCTAAAAAGTATCTGAAAATATTTGATGTTGTGATTACCTTACTCAGCATGTTGGTATCCCTGAAACAAAGTGAGCAAGTTACAATACGATAAACGTATATTATTTACATATATATTTTAGCCTAAATAACAAGGAAGGCGACAAATACACTAGGCTCAATTATCGTTTTATCTCTCAGGGGAAACATGTGAACGAGTGTACATTCTGATTTTTCGTAGTTTCAAAAATCCGCTTATATGTGCTTATTTGAATTCATCCAGAAGGTAGAAAAATGGAAAATACATCTCTTTTGAAACCACTAGAGAAAGTAATTAGGCAAAAGCCTGGAGGTGGAGGAGTTGTGGGACGATTTGACGTGTTTAATTGTTTATACACAGAGGCACCAGCTCATTAAGGAAAGCGGCGTTCGATGTCGCATAACCACTGTTGGTAAAACCTGCGTTCAGCGCACTCTGTTTGCAATAGACGAGAACTAAAACACACTTATAAGGCCAGGGATGGTAGCTTAGATAAGATCAGATTATTGAAATGGCAACCATACTACAATATAGGTATTTTAAGCCAAGTATGAATGAGGATTGAGTGTAAGATGATTGTGACGCGATCTTGTAGTCTTGTTACTATCTAAGGCTGACATGTTCCATAGACAGGGCTATTAATTAATAGCCCAACAGTCAATGGCATATCTAAGAAACTTACAGTTTAACGTGGAGTCCTGCTGCCTCTGAATTACGAACTGGTCCAATTATGATGATGGTCTTCACGGTTTAGCGTAGTGTTCAATAGTGCGGATGTTAATAAACACAAGATAACACTACACCCACCGACCATGGTTTATTACAATTATTGCCCAGGAAAAAGTTCTAAGAGATTATAAGTGAATAAATAAAACATACCCTTTAAGGGATAAAAATCTAAAAAAATCGACGAAGAATTTTAAATACTGCGTACATTATAAAACAACCGATACCTTGGTTTACCTTTAGATTGTAATTTCATCGTTATCGTATAAGACTTGGGAAGCATTGGTGGTATATTAAACTTCATTGATGAGCTAATTAAAGCGATATGAGCCTGAGGTGAACCACCGGCTCGTTTACAGCCTGCTTTGTATACCACAAGCTAGTATTATTTCTTAATGAAATATCTCGTTTGATACAGGTTTAATGGTTTATTAGGCGATAAGCATTATATGGATTCGCCATTCAATATCATACTATAAAATACTTGAACGGTATATTTTAAGGGTATCTTAGTATTTTAGATGAACTTAAAGAAGATATGTAAGTTGTATTTTTAATGTAACTAGAGGTAATTCCGTACATCCACATAGGTGAATGGGGTATTTTAGATGTTGTCATGTAGTTTTTGGCTGTCAATAGTATGAGTTTCTACATCTTACAATACATTTTATGTATACCCATCCATATAATAAATAGTAATTGATTTCAACTCGTATATTTCTACCGTCTTGTAAAGCTTGTATTACAAGAGCTTGTATTGTGTAGAGCTATCAAATAACTGCATTCATTAAGAAATGAAATTTCAGAATCTGTCATCGTAACAAATGGGCGATACACCTATACACTTATTTGTTAGCCTTTTTAGACTTTAGCGTATTTGCAAATACCGTTAGCTTTTAAAGTTTGAGCACTTGTGATCAGTTTGTCAATCAATTCAGCTTAGCTCTTTATATTTACACAGTATTGAAAAATATATACTAAGAATAATAAATAAATTTAAAAAAATTAATAATTAATTTTTGAGAATAAATTATGACTGAATAACTGCAAGAAATGTAAATTTATATATCATTAAGAAATCTCAACAAATGACTGTATATAGTAGCCATTATCGCATGCCAGCGATTTAAATGATTAAGCCACAATAACCTGAAACCAGAAGGAAACGACCCGAAAACATCATTGAAAACCTCATTTTAGATGAATTTAGGGGAGTTGAAATGCCCCAGGCCACTAAGAAAACCAAGATGAGTAGGGTAATGTAAATTGGGAAAAGATCTGGGAAAGACATGAGTTACCTAGAAAAGTCCGAAGATAGGTGTTTGGTTCACAGTTGTTGTTTTTCTATTATTTTTAAAATATCAGTGTAATACCGTGGCAGCATGAGTCAGTCACAAGCGCTAGATAAAATTAGATTAGATTGATTTGATTGGATTATATTGTTGAAATGGTGACCTGTATAACTATATATGCAAACTCATTTTTCACATATGTAAATGATTTTTCCAAGATAGTTAACAATAAAAAATAGTTTCCATAAATAATAACTTATTATCATTAAAGGTTTATTCCAAGTTATACATGAAACCAGAAAGTACAAACTGAACCAATAAAAATATAGTTAATTATTCATTTACATCTTTACTTCCATACTTTACACATTTAACTGAAATGGCAATAAGTAAATTAATGTTACGGGTATGACATAAATTGTCTAGAGTATTTATGAAGTGAATTAATCCATTTATATTAAAATATAAAAGATGTTTTTTAAACACTCTATACAATATTTAGGACCAACGTTTTTTAATCAACTACCTGTTATTATTAAGAACAGCCCCACTTTAAAATATTTTTGCATAAACACAATAATTTGGCTTTTTTCTTTTCCAGATTTAAGTTTCTTAAATTTAACACTTGTATAAGTTAATATTCTTTTCAGTCTTTTCTTTTTCCTTAGTATATAACCATTTTTTTATTTTGCATCTTTTTTGTTATTGTATACAGATGCCTTAGTTGACGATGTAAATAGTTTTCAAATAATGCTAGACTGAACGAATTATTTCATTTGTTTGTTATTTGTTTTTATTTCACTGGTCACACTATTGGCAACAGTGACCAGTCAATTTCTATTTATGATATGTAGTTGTAAATATGTTTTTTTAAATGAAAATTTATGTATTCATTACTAGCAGTAAGCCCGTCCTTTGTACAGTTTGTAGGATTCAGTTTAAAGTAGAAAGATCATCATACCAAAATGTAAACCTGAAATCCTAAACAAATCAGTACAAAAAAATAAATCAATACCCTGCTTTATTATTTAGAATTTTTTTACAATTAAATAGATTAGAACATTAATACCATTATTATAATTAGTTATACGTTAAAATAACTTTTTAATATAGTATGATTTCGAAATGGGTTTAAAATCAATGACCAATATAAACTAACTAATATTGATTTGACAGCTGTTTGTTTTTCTTTCTATTAAATCTTTAAACTACAAAGACAGCTGATTATTACCAGTAGGTTATTTATTGAAAACTGGATTAAAAAGCGAGTAATATCGCGTAAAAGTGGGTTTTTAAATGCTCGTTATTTACTTTTTAAGGGGCAGCGGGCGATTTTAAACCGTTAAAACCCTTCTCTGGAATGTAAAGAATACATAAAATAAGTTTCATTGTAATCAGTTCTCCCGTTTTTTGTTTTTTTTTTAGAAGACGGCGTAAAATGCCTCCGCGAGCGACACAGACAAAAATTGAGATAAACCGGTTTCGGCTTCTCTAACGCACGAAAAGTAAAAATAACTAAAAAATGAATAATTCTGAGCAATGTACAGACAAAACTGTAATTTTATTTATATAGATTCATTTAAGATTAATTTACTCTTGGGTTCAGTTCTTATTTTTCTCATTTAAATGAAGTAATCACTTAATGAAACAGTTAATAGTAATTTCTAACAATACATTAGCGAGAACCACCTGTAAATGGAAGTTCCCAATCTACATTAGCACGTGTAAAGTGGCTGCAACTACCACTTGGGCTACAGCAAGGGTTCTCATAATATTGCTAATAATGTATTTTAAAAGGTATTTGTTGGTACTTACATGCATATACTTTTCCACTTAAAAGAAGGAAGTAAGTATACGAATTTAAAACTGAAATGCTATGAACTCAATCCAGTATATGTTATGAAAGTAATAATTATATCAATGGTTTCGCCCTTTTAAAGTAATTTTTGGAATTTAGAATATACTGAATTAAATTTATAATTAAAAATAAATAGAGTACCGGAACAAAACTCTCTTTATCAAACATACTGCACAACATCAAACATTGTTTTTGAGACGTTCAATTTCCTGCTTGATCTTTTATCCAAACTCCAAGGATATGAAAATTCAAGCTGTTCTCACGCAATGGAGTATGAATAAAATAGTCACTCGAGTTTTTTTAGTAGTTCCAAATTTTATCGGTTATATTTTATTTATGAGTAGTAAAAATGAAATTGGGTTTGGCTTTTAACAAAACTTTTTATATCAGCGCAAAAGAACTTAATACAACGGTTACGTTATCCAAATGATTAAAAGAAATAAAATATTACTTTAGTAACCAAATAAATCTATAAAATATCAGTGATTTACAATATATTTTATTAGTTGCACTGACTACAGAAATAGTCCACAGGATTGTCTCTGATTGGCTGGTATCTTTGCTGACAACTAGTTCCTTACTCTAATTTTAAAATAACACAAATCCTTTACTTTATTATATATAAAAATTACTGTCTATTGTACTATCATACACTTTTACTAACATACATTTAAGATTATTGTTTATCACAATTTATATTTATTTTAAAATGACAGACTTTCAAAATTGCAGAGGGGTGTTTTAATCATTTTTAAACTAGAAAAAGTAAAGCTATAGGTTGGAATTATAAATAAATAGTACCAGAATCAACAATACAAGAAACATTTTACAATAGTATAATGGAAACAGTTTAGTTTAGTTTATAAAATTTACATTTTGAAATAATTGAAATTGTATCATACTAATAGTTTATTGAAAGAAAGAAAAAAGTGTTTAGTAAGATAAACCATAAAGGTCCTTTTAGGCCTTTGGAGGGAGGCTTTTCATCACCATTAATCATTCTGTCTCACAGGCAGTATTGACTTTGGCCTCACAGTATTGACTTTGAAGATAAATTTCGTTAACGGATTTATTAGTGACATAACTGAATACTATAACACTGCTAAGTATCTGCAGTACCTGCAACTTAATACTCTCTACGACTTTCATACTTTGCCCTAGTTAAGGTGAAAATTATAGAACAATATAATTTCAGCTGAGTCCTGTGTTCTTGTTGTCAGCCTTCCCACTTAGTACATCATACTTTATACTATATATTACATAAAAACTAAAATGTCTAAGCAATTTCTTATTTTATCAGATTACAAAACTCATCTCAAATTGTTACTCAATGAAAAGAAAGTTCGTTGACCGTAAATAAAAAGGATTTAAAATTAATTTTATATAAATTTTAGGCCACTTTGGTATAAACGGAAATAAATAAGTTTACAATGCAGCTAGTAATGCCAAAAATTTAATTACGTATTACCAATCACCAAGTGAATATTTCCTTCATCTCCAAAATAAGGCCAAAATAACCTGGTAAGAAAAATTGTATTGTTCCAGCGAAACCAAAGGTCTATCACATAAAGCTCATTGCCAGGTCATCATCATGGTTTGAAGCAAGTAGACGATACATGTCTACGTTTGATCAGATATGTCGACTGTGGACCGGATATTGCAAGTGTTGACCACACATTGTTCTCAGAGCATAAAGACCCCAATACCAGTAAACAGCATGTAAGCTTTAAGTATTAACAATGTGTAAATTCTAGGCAAACATTTTAATTTTATTTTATTAGTAATTAATTTAGTATTTATATTTATGTTTCCCAAAAGAAACTTTATAAAACATAGGAATGATTTCCATGGGACGAATCCCTCAGTTTTGGTGGAAAACACCGATTAATATTCTCCACTTTTTGTTGGTGTAAATTTACTAACAGTAAATAGAGCTTCCTACAACCTGTGATTGTTACCATACAATGCGTACGGGCTCTACTTCGAGGCAGTTAAAAAGCAGGAACCTGAAGCAGGTGGGGTGCCTGATTAGGCTTCGACTAGTGACCCTAGGTTGATCTTAGGTACTAAGTCCTTGTCTTAGGTCATAGGAGGAGTGTCCGAGTAGGCTTCAGCTTGAGATCCCAGGTTGGCCGCAAGGTACTAAGTCACTCACTGTGATTTCTGTGCCAGCTTCTCGACGGTGTAAGAGAGCCTTCTGTGACTCCAGTTGGGCCTAAGGGTTCTGGAGGCATTTCCAAGCCTCGTGCGCTTCGCGCGTGCGATGTTCATACATTGGTGACCAGGTCCCAACGGCAAACGAATGTAGGAGGTGCATACTTCGAAGTCCTAGGGCCTCGGACTGAATGCCTTGACTCAGAGATGGCGGTACGTATGACCTTCGAATTAGGAAAAGATTCGAACAAATTGGGTTTAAAGGTGATGGTACTACGGGCTGGAGGGGCTTCACCCTTTCCTGGGTTTGTATTCGTAGTGGTAGCGGATGGTGCTGAAATGCACTGGTCGAGCCCCTGTTCCCTTTCAGAGTAAGGTTTATCAATGAAAAGGTGTTTCTCGTCTCTGGTCCACCTTAGGGTGGATAGCCCTTGTTGTAAATGGTAAACAAGGGGTACAGGTTGTGAGAATGCTAAAGTGGGTTTCACCGGTCGGGTTGGCATCTACAGCCACTACGGTACGGCACTAGGTACGATCCAGCGAGTGTAGTCGCTGGCGGGTATCCGTGGCAGCTAGAGGCATAAGCTCCTTTGCCGTTCAAGTGGTGCTATAGGCGTAGCAGAATAGACCTGCTTCAAGAACGTAACATAATAGACCCCGGGCCTTTTGCGAAAATCCCAATATAATAGGGTAAGTGATTGCATTCATCAGTCCCTCCATAACAAACCCAAATAAACGGTACCAGTGGACTGACACATGCTTTCTCCCTTAAGTAAATTTAAAAAAGACAATCTGTAATAAAACTATCATGTTCTACAAAGTAATTCTAAATATTATTTAATAAATTGTTAAATTGTATGGAGCTAAACAAGCTTTTTTGAGCAGGTGTTCGGTGATTTGACCTTACACTTCATATCAAGTTTCATGGAAAACTGAAAGTAGGATGAAATTGATTTTTTTATACTTTCCATAAAAATAACATTGGGCGCTTTCAGAAACGTACTGCATCTTGGACACTAAATTTAACTTTTCTCTGGAACCGTTAGTCGTAGACATAATTCAAAAATACTAATTTGTTTAGAAGCTGGTTTCAAGGTACCAGTCAAGTTATACACATCTTTTCGCTAAAAATTTAAAAATTTGATGACATTTAAAAGCCCATTACTTTTGAACAGATTTACAGACATGCTGGTGTCAAAAAGTACTCTGTGCACTATAAACTATCATTTTAATCAAAGTAGATCCGTTTTTGAGAAAATTGGATCACTAAGGGTTTTTGGGGTAAACTACCCTTTTCAAAAATTCAAAAAGAAAAAACGCCTGGAGATACGGTGACTATAAACATGAAATTTCATCTAAATCGGACACGGGGTAGGCTGTGGCACTGTACACATCCACACACACACACACACGGACGGACAGACATAGCCAAAACCCACTTTTTTGGATTCAACCCCAAAACGGTTCCACCTCAACTCAAATTCAAAAATTTTGACGAAAACATACTTTCTCCATAACTATGTATAAGGGGAGAAAGTAAAAACAACGGTGATAAAATGTAAAAACATGTATGTTTGTCGAACAGTTAACCCTTTGTTAAAGTACTGCATTTTTGTACTTAGTTTTTTTTAACATAGTAGGATTGAAACGAAGACTAATATTGTACTAATAGTCTAACAGTTAAAATATTTTAAAACAAACTAAATCCATAAAAGTGTAATGTTGAATTTTACTTCCAAGACAAAAAGGAAACTTCATATATATTTCCCATATTAATTATGAAATAGTGAATAATTTTGAGTAAGCTACGGTATCTTCTAATGATGTAATATATAAAGTGGAAAGTTATGAGAGTTTCAGGTGATGTATGGAGTTGGACGTTTGAAACAGTTAGCCAGCGAGAGACGAGTTGGACTGACGCATGCTTTCAGCTGAGGCGTTCCTGATGTATCTGATGGGAACATTAATGGTCGAGAGCTTAGACACGTCCATCACACCCACTTGTTTAGTTAAGTGAAACAATAATCATTTGTTACTTACTGATTAAAGATTGCGGTTCGTCTTATAAATCTGTAGTCATTATATTGTTAAAACAGTGATTCTAAATCTATAATATTATAAAGAAGAGGTGGTTTCTGTATGTTTGTTTGTGGGTTTGTTGTGGCAAGTGAACGCAAAAAATACTGAACCAAGCAGTTTGAAATTTTACACAAAGACAGATCTTAAACTCATGCAACACATAGGCATACTCATTTCCTTAAAATCCTCTCGGGCTACGCCCTGTGAACGTCCTAAGTTTCAATGTTTACATTTTTAGAAAATGAAAACATAAAATTACTTGAATGTCAACAGCTGTGAACACTAAAATATGACAGTTCGAGAAGCAGAAGACATGGTTGCTGTAAATACCCTGGGATTCAATGTTTACAGTTTTTAATGTCAACATCCGTTTACTTTACATTTTGACAGTTCGGAAAGAAAAAGAAATAAAGTTAATTTTTACACATAAACTGCTGGATCGAAATTAGTGAATTATTAGTTCGAAATAGTGGAATGGTAGATTTTTTAATTTTCTCCCGATGCCTGCCTCTATTACGTTAATGCTTATCCTCTCCCAATATTTGACATATGTTACTTTGTCATGTTTAGATATATACTTAGACACGTGTTTTGTCATTTTGTAAACAATAAAGAATTAATTATCAATAACTTAAATGTATCTGTAGAGCCTACACCTCTCAGCCTTTTTTACCCGTGCGAAGAACGGGTACTTTGGCTAGTATATTACTAATCGACCGTTTTCGTAGGAATAAAGTTATTACTCTCGGAGGATCAGCTGATTTTACTCTTATTTAGCTATTTACTAGTCAAAGTACCCTTTCTTCGCACTAGTGAAAAAGGTTGAGAGGTGTACTGATACATTTAAATTATTGTTTATTAATTCTTTACTATTCAGCCGCCTGATGGTCGCGGTGCGGGGTTTACGTCAACTCCAGAAGCTCTGCTATCTGGAGTCAAGGGCCTTTTGTGCGTGTAAGAGGCTGAGTGAGTGCGCGTGTGTTAGTGAATAGTGTGTTTTTTAAGGGCCTGAGTGAGTTGAGTGTGCAAGGACCAAGTTCTCGGTTCCCTTCAGTTTTGTATTTTGAACTTCATTTTCGTATTTTGAGCTTTTTTCTTTTTTTCCATTTCATCTTTTATTTTTACCTCACGAATTTTTCCCATCATACATGCGTGCATATTCCTCCTTCTGTATTAATTTTTTATTTTCATATTTTACTGTTAAAATCTTTCTTTTTTGTGATTTTTTGTGATTGTGGACTGATCTTTCGGCTCGTTTCCCCACACACAGACTTCGGTCCATGTGGGGAACCAATTCCAATATATTTAAAAATGTTGTACATGGTAGCTATAAGTTTTTTTTGGGAATAAACAATTTTCATTTTCATTTCATTTACAAAATCACAAACCACGAGTGTGTACAAAATGACAAAGTAACACCTGTCAATATTGGGAAAGGATAATGATTAACTTAATTGAGGCAGGCATCGGGAGAAAACTTAAAATCTACCATTCCACTATTTCGAGCTAATAATTTGATCACTAATTTTGATTCAGCAGTTTATCTGTGAAAATTACCTATATTTCTTCCTCTTCCCGAGCAGCCAAAATGTAGTGTAAACTTTTTTAATACTTTTTTTAATACTTTTTTAACTGAAATGGCGACCTACAGGTAGGTATTTTAAGCCAAGTATGAATGAGTAATGAATGTAGGATGATTGATACAGTTTAACGTGGAATCCGAACCACAGCCTCTGAATTACGAATTGGTCTAATTATGAGGATGGTCTTTGTGGATTAACGTAGTATTCAATAGTGCGGACGTTAATCCACACAAGAGAACACTACATCCACCGATCATCGCTCACAACTATCCACAATTCGTGACCTCCAAGTAGCTGGATTACAGGACGTCGCCACCGTCCCAGTCAGATGTTGACATTAGAAAATGTAAACATTGAAACCTAGGACGGCCACGGCAGCTCTTTCTTGTTCTTCCCGAACTGTCACATTTTAGTGTGCACAGCTGTTGACATTTAAGTAATTTTATGTTTTCATTCTTTGAAAAAGTAAACATTGACACTTAGGACGTTCACGGGGTGTAGCCTGAGGGAATTTTAATGAAATGAATATGCCTATATGTTGCATGAGATTAAGATCTACTTTTGTTTAGAATTTCAAACCGGTCGGTTCAGTATTTTTCGCGTTTAGTTTCCACAACAAACCCACAAACATACAGACACCATCTCCCCTTTATAATATTAAAGATGTATTGCATTTAGTTTCATTGAAATAAGTTTATTAATGTTTGGTTTATATTTAAGTTTCATTATAGACCTTTTATTTGTTATACAAATACAAGTACAACCTTTTAGATCTTGTTTGTTTTGATTTTTTTGACATCTGAAAGATTTCATTGAAAAGACACAATTGAATCCTGGTCCACATTAACAATATTGCATAGTATTATATATATATATTTATTCATCGTACAATGAAGATAAGGAATTTTAATTAATGCCATTTTGACTCATACAGTAACTTATCTAAATAGTTGTTAACGTTGCGTTTTTTATCTATATAGTCCCTTAACTAATGAGTTGTTATCATTAACCATAGTTACAATAATGACTTACTAAATTATATGAACAAATTAATGACGAAAGCTAAGATAAACATAATATGACTCACTTTTTGTATTTCAGGGATGAAACGCCATTTGACCTGGAATAAATCATTTAGTTTAGTAAATTTTATTTAATTCAATTAAAAAAATCATTCCTAGACTCCTAAGTTTGGTGCCATATATATTTTATTCGATGTAAAACTTTAGGAAATCTGTCATTTCCAACGATAAATACAAATGATTAAGAATATGAATAGACGTGCTAATTTACAAATTCGGCATTTAACTCACAGCACAATACTACATAATTTAGGATAAATAAATATCAAACTATTGTTAGGAACATCAAATTATACACTTGAAACACCTAAGTTTCTTACATATAACCTTGATATAATAATGTTTTATGTGTCCACTCTTTAATTGATACATTCTAATAAAAAATTAATTGTGTGGAAAAAAGGACAAATTTTCCTGTTTTACTTTCCGGAGAGCACGCAAGGCATGAATAGTTAAACACGTCACGAGGTTGAATGTACTATCAAACGATTGTTAAAACGAGTTGTGAGTTTATTTATATCAAAACTTACTCGTAATACGGTAATGCGTCATGGCAGTGCGTGTTATGGCCAAATATCAATACCAAGATATAAGGATTAAACTACACCTTAGCTTCTAGCATGTATAAAAATTAATCACCATAAATAGTATTATGGTGACGTATCAGAGCCCACCACGTGTTCTTGAATTGCCTGACCCTTCAGGTTGTTTTTGAACAAAAGTAAAAAAAATCCAAGGCAAGACTGTGGGCTCCCCCATACCGCTGGCCCAGCGAGTCAGGTATCTCTACCACAGCTAAAAGAATTAATCCGTAGCTGAGGTACGCAGACAGTAGTTTTAGCCTCATTATGACAAAAAACAAATCATAATTGTGTAGGAAAGGATGTAAGAAATAAGGAAAGTATGGTCAACAACGGTGTAGTTCACCTCAACGCCGCCTAGAGAGCGCCCCCGGGCGCTGTAGCACACTTGACCGTTGACTTTTAGTCTAATGACTCACAGCTGTTTCTGCACTTCTGTGCATTCATAATTTCCTTATACATTTCTTTTGGTTATTCCAAGCTATTTAACAACTATGGTTGTTTATATGTTATAATATATTTGTTTATTTCAAAAAAATATTGAAGACACTGAAGTGTATTGATTGTTTGAAGTTTATTGATTGTTCTTCCTTTTTGGAACAGATGTGAATAAAATTATGTGTATTTCATCTTACAGCCAAATCTTATTCCGGGAAAAGTCAAAACTATACCATGTGAACAGATAATTATATAGCTTATGTGTTATCTAACGACTTTACTGTATTAATTAAGCAAATTCCGTCAGACAACTGAAATAGAATTTAATATTGTTGTTTAAAAATATTCATGTTTTGGTGTCATGTGAGCTTATGAGGCATAGTCATGAATCATTTTGACATGGATATGTTTTATCTCTGGGGGTTTTTGGTCATTTGCGCGACCAACATTTAAAACAGTGACGTCATTTGGTTAGTGACATCAACGCGTACTATGGTACAGACGGTCGGTCATAAGAAGAGCTGTCTGGATGAACTAAAAACATTCCCTTTAGACACATCCATGATCTAACCTATTTTACTCAGGGAAGTACTTTAAACACACAAAAATTTTCAAATACACATAAACATTAAAACACTAAATTAAACTTTACAACAGGCCTATTGACAAAAAACGACTGCACTGGTAGCATGGAGCTAAATAATAATGGTAGACTGGGACGATGGCGTCGTCCTGTAATCCAGATACTTAGAGGTCACGAATTGTGGATAGTTGTGAGTGATGGTTGGTGGGTGTAGTGTTCTCTTGTGTAGATTACCGTCCGTATTGTATTCAATAGTGTACAATACTTTCAATACTACGTTAATCCACAAAGACCATCCTCATAACTAGACCAGTTCGTTATTCAGAGGCAGTGGTTCGGATTCAACGTTAAACAGTTCTGTCTAAGGAACATGACACCCTTAGCCAGTAACAAGACTACAAGATCGCGCCACAATCATCCTACATTAGTTTCTCTTTCATACTTGGCTTAAAATACCTACCTTGTGGTACGGTCGCCATTTCAATAATCTAATCTAATTAATTAGATATACAGCCTAACAATCCTTCCAATATACAATACAATGGAAATGATACAGCAAAATACGCATTATTTAATTAATTTCAAATTGAAAAAATCCTACATTAACAAATGTTTAAATTCAGAACTGTTGAAAGATACGTACTGAAATGATTATAAATTGTTTGGACAGATGATACACTGATTAAAAAGGCAAGTGGATAGAAACATGTGCGTGGTGTAAATATATTGTTGAACATTCCCTCGGTCAACATCGTTTGGTCCAGCTGGCCAGGGCTTTGTATTACATGTTACTTTTATCCTCTCATTGCATTACATCATTTTGTAGCTGTTTAGTTCGCGGCAACCATATAAATCTCTGTTCAAATTTTCCTTTGGAAATATATTTCATCTGATAGCAAATAACGCAATGTATGTTCTATGTATTTCCAGTCAATTACAGAGATTGCTTTTTAAATTAAACAATAATAAAAATTATAAGAACTAAATAGAGCTAAACATTCTTACTAAGTTAAAAACAACACGATTTTACCATATAAGATTACACAATACTTAAGACGTAAGGGACTTTGTTTGTGTTGATTGTTTTTGTGTTTGTATCCTTTGTTTATTGGGTTATTAATTAATGATCCTGGTAAATGAATCAGTTAATTTCTGTTAGTAACAAAGGCTATACGTGTCGTAAAACTCTAAAACAAGCACTGTCCGGGTAAAATTTTTTGTGTCTAAGGTATATCTCATAGGTATTAACTAGCCAAAGTACCCGTTCTTCGCACGGGTTAAAAAGGCTGAAAGGTGTAGGCTCTACTGATACATTTAAGTTATTGTTAATTAATTCTTCATTGTTTACAAAATGACAAAACACGAGTGTCTACAACATTTCAAAGTAACATCTGTCAAATATTGGGAGAGGATAAGGATTAATGTAATAGAGACAGTCGTCGGAAAAAACTTAAAATCTACCATTCCACTATTTCAAATAATTCACTAATTTCGATCCAGCAGTTTATCTGAAAAATCAACTTTATTTCTTCTTCTTCCCGAACTGTCAAACTATAGTGCAAACGGATGTTGTCATTAGAAAATGTAAACATTGAAACCTAGGACGGTCACGGCAGCTCTTTCTTCTTCTTCTCCTTCTTCTCGAACTGTCAAATTTTAGTATTCACAGCTGTTGACATTCAAGTAATTTTATGTTTTCATTCTCTAAAAATGTAAATATTGAAACTTAGGACGTTCACAGGGCGTAGCCCGAGAGGATTTTAAGGAAATGAGTATGCCTATGTGTTGCATGAGTTTAAGATCTACCTTTCTGTAAAATTTCAAACCGGTCGGTTCAGTATTTTTCGCATTTACTTGCCACAACAAACCCACAAACACACAAACCCACAAACACACAAACACACAAACCCACAAACAAACATACAGAAACCACCTCTTCTTTATAATATTATAGATTTCTACAACCCTTATTCTCGGTAACTGAGGTCAAAGGTCGTGATTGGTTGCCTAACCAATCGTGTTGCAAGATTCAGTGATGTGATTGGTTGATCGGATCGCATCTCTGTTATTCACAACGAGCTCCAGCGGGAATCAGCTGGACTTTGAATAATCCTCGGTAAACCTGTGAATTATCTGTGTTCAAAACTGTGTTAACTTCACATAGCAATAACCTACAACATTACTAATATAGCGTTATATTTAATCAACTGTATATTCTCATAAAAGTATCGTTTAATTTAAATATTATATTGGATAATGATATGATGCAGGGAACTCTACTTTACTCCATCCTCTTATTTATTGCTTAGCTACGAAATAAGAGGATTTTTTTAGGGAGAGCTACGTAAATTTAACGTCCAGCATTTAACGAATAGCACAAAAGATAATGTTAATTACCATTTATTATAGATAAAAGTAATGATAAATTTTTATAATTCATTTTCCACTTTATGATCAGTCAAATATTTTGAAAATTTCCTGGTGTCACATGCAAGAGCAACAATTTTTGTATATATTCATTTTATGAATGATTATTTCATTAAATAATTTAATACAGGGTTCCCCAAATTCTGAACATATACATAAATCCAAAATTATAAGTATTCAATCATCTAAATTTCCATTGAGACCACCTGTTGGCTTCTTACTACAGGTCAAAGCTGTTTATCTTGGCCTCCAATTACTTTAAGCTTGTCCTAACTATCATTTTTGTTTATAATGAACAAAACAAACAGATATTTGATATACTCCTGAAAAAATGAACAGTTATATCTCTTTAGATTTGGTGAACTACAGTTTCTAACTTGACTTATTACTATTTACTTTTGAGGTTTGTTATGGGTTAAAATTGATTGTAGCATTTCTACTTTTATATAAGTTATTTAATGACTGATTTACTTTTAATTGTATTAGTTAATGAAGATAATTTAGATTAAAGATGTAGGAGATGTTGAAAGGACGTTTTATCGAGATAGTTAATTCCCTTTATTTTTCACTAGGTTTGAAATCCCTAATTTTTTCTTGTAGTATAATTTCCATCAACATTTTCCAAAGTAAAATACATTATGCTTTAGCAAATTAAAGCATAGAAAAGGTGAAAGTTTTATAACGTATTTGACATTATTGGAAATTTGATCGTATTTGAAAATTACCAATTTGATATTCCTTTTGAAATGTATTTATTTTCTTAAAAACACATTTTTTATTTAACACGCTAGTATAACTACAAAATAGTGACTATCTACATAAAATACGTAAATTAGATAAACATTAGCTTTTAGAAAAACCCCATTAAAATTAGGCCAAATATCAAACAAAATAAAATTGGAGAAACGTAAGCTTTTCCATAACAACTTTATTACAGATTTTTTCCATAAATTTGTAAGTCTGGTAAAGTCTGAATATGAATGGGGAAAATCCGTAACTGGTACTTATTTTATTAAATATTATCTTAATTAATTGGAATGCCCTTAATTGGTATATTTTATACATCAAGGCAAGTAAACCAGTACCTAGTAAGTTATTAAAATAATTCAGGGTGTAATGACCACGAAATGAATTAAATTCAATAACTAAATCAAAAAGTGCTATTCGAAAAGCTATGTGAAAAGATCTGTGCACTGTTTATTTTTTTAAAGACAACAAATAAAGTTAATCATAAAAAATTTAAAAAATTTTCCTATTTTCTTAAGGGGGTTCTCTTTACTGAAATTTTCCGGCAATTTTTTGACTTTATGTGTTTAAAAGATTTTAGTATAACACCTTAAATATCTTGGTGCTCAAAATAGTATATTTTTTATTCCAATTTTCTTCGGTCTTTTTTAAAATTAAGTTAAAACGTTTTTGGGAAACATTGTGAGAGAGCGAGAGTCTACAACATGCTGAAAGTTCGGTCTGATGTATTGAATAAATATGTTGCTAGCCGGGCGAACCAGCTGGGACCCACTTCGTACTAATTGCTTAATTCCAGCCGCAGTTTGTATCTTGCAAGACATTCAGCTTATAAACTGACGATACATTGCTTTGTAAATTATCAGTACTGTATTTTGTATGTGTTACAACTGTAATTATCCAATTTTTTCCAAAAACAATATTACAAAACATTTAGAAGGCTACGTAGCTCTAACCCAAGGATACAAGCTATTAACAGTATAAACCATGACACTGTTTTGCAACAATTTATTGATAATGGAAAGTAATCAACATGAAAAATTAAAAAAAAATCCACGACAACGAAAATTTAATATAAAAACTTAACTTGTGGTATAGGTTGTGCTAAGAAATAATATGCAGTACACTATAAGGTTTAACTAATGAATAACGATAGTAAAATGGATTGAGAATAGATGAAAGAAACGCATCCTACAAACAAAATGACGCATACTCATATAAGGGAATTTATTTCTATTATATTATGCTTCCTGGAATGGTTTTATTAATGTAATGTACGTTACATAGATCATTTATACGCCAACAATTAATTCAACTTCTTCCAAACAAATATTATAAAAAAAAACATAAGTGAAGTGCGCATGTCACATGATCATTGTTGGGAACATAAAAATAATATCGTAACTGAAGAAAACTCGAGGATTCCTGATTTTGAAGGCATTTGAGATCAATAACGTGAAATGCAAAAACATTAGCATTTTATCAGCTACAGGAAAGTGATTATCATTGAAGCATTAAATTTGAAAATGAAAAAAAATCTACTGCACTTCAAGCCCAAAGCGTATTGACTGGGCTAAACGCGTATGTAAATTTTCACTTTATCTAAAGAAATAATTTAAATATAAAATTTTCTACTATCAGAATAATACTATATTTTTTACTGTTCTTACAATTTAGTTTATACCATAAATATATAAATAATTTAAAAAATTAGACAACCCAACTTCAGGGAACTGTAGGTTGAAAATATATTTTGAGAAATAATTAATGTTGGAGTTGGTTTACCTTTCAAGCTAAATATGGATGAGTTTATCGTGTTATTCTCAGTATGGACAAATAAAGGTAATAATTGAGAAGTTCAAACGAATTTCCATTCGGATATTCCACATCTTAATTGCTGACTTTTTTAATTTCTCCTGTTTGATTTTCACATGAAGGATATATCCAGAAGCTGCTTTTATAAAAATTCTAGAATCATACCTACATAATTTTTACTCAAAACTGTTTTAAGAGTTTCATATGGATAATATTTAGTAAATAATCTAATGTACTGAATGTTTTGTGTTTTTTGGTCCTAAAACAATAAACAAAATAATTAAAAGGTTTTTTCATGGT
Source organism: Nephotettix cincticeps (assembly GCA_023375725.1). NCBI lineage: Eukaryota > Metazoa > Arthropoda > Insecta > Hemiptera > Cicadellidae > Nephotettix > Nephotettix cincticeps. Next base: position 56,096,740 of record CM041788.1, read on the forward strand.
TATACCAACTGGAATCCCTGACTCCAAATAAATCGTAAAAATAAATAGTTTTTTAATTTTCAAGTAAAAATTATTTTTAACTTTAAAATAAAATAATTCACCGTACACACCACAATATATAACTAACAGGCCCACGTGTTCAATTATTTACTTTAATATTTTTAGGATGGAAATGTTTACAAATGACACATGTTTTTTAACATGATTGGTAATTTAATAGTAGTAGCAAGTAATTTTGATTATATTCGGTTGTAGTATAAAAGCAAGTTTATCTTCCACACAAATCTTATAGGAGAATAAGGTACTATAATAGCATCCTAAGTATTTCAGAAAAAAATTAAAAAAACCCGTTATTTACACACAATGATTTTAGTTTAATTCTATTATTGAAATCAATCCAGCAATAAAGAAGGAATTTCGTTCACAAAAACCCACAATTAATTAAGAATTCGAATAAATATAACCTTTGGCTTTAAAGACATCCAGAATCACAAACCGTCATATTAAAATTAAGCCTTAGTTGAAATTAAGATTGTTTTTTACATGTCATAAATGAAAATGTTTGCCTGCTTGAACTTTAAAAATACCAAAGGTAAATAAAATTTGAGAGCTTTTAGTTAATTTCACAAGGATTCTGGGACGTGTAGGAATGTTCCATTTATTTTGACAAAGCCGAATTGAACTCAACTTCAAATACAAGATCATGTTCGTATGTCAAAACTTACACCTACTTGCTCTGTTGCTTTTCAAGCAGTTAAAATCTGTTTTGACTACGTTAGGAAGTTTTACCACGTATAGTACCCAACTGAAAATTACTAGAATTACTTAAAATTTCTTTTCCTGAAAAATCAGCAAAAATATTGTCAGAATTTAATTGTTCCAAAAGACGTAAACAAACTGTAATTATTAGTGTATAATATATTTATTTCTCTGAAGAGTCTGAAAACCCCCGTTATAGTAGTGAAAAGAAGAAAACTGAAAATAATAAAAGGTAAATAATTTATCTTAAGTTAATAAAATAATCAGCACTTGCTTGTAAAAAATTCAACATATTTAAGTTTATTGATTTAATTTACCATAAAAAGAAGAAAACTAATAATGTGAATGTACTTATTTTACAAAGAAAAATCGTAAATTGAATCACATGGTACATTGAGAACATTGAATATTACAGTAGTTGTCGTATATTATTTCAAAATTTCAATAGTGAAACTCACTATGAAAATATAAGCGTATTTCATACAAATTATGTTGCAAAATCTGAAAATGGTAAACATTTTTATTCTTTCCTTTTATAAAATTGCTCCACAATGGTTTTCTATACGGAATATTTGATAGTTTATACTATTATATGTCAATTCAACATCGGCGAGTCTTTTAGTAATAGTGAGATTAGTTTCAACATAGTTCAAGCTATTGATAGGTAATACAAAACTTGAAAATTTACTGATATAACTACCTGTGAAACTTTAAAATTTTGATTTCTCGTCAGCTACAATATCCAAAAAATAAATTTGTAAAGGTTATTTTTTATTAGCACTAAAATTGCTTGTTAAAATATGATATAGTTATTGCATACATTCTTCGTTACGTGTAACAACAAACGACAAAAAAAGTCACAACGTTTCGGATCAGGAATCTGATCCCGTCCTCAGGTGAGCTGGAACCTACAAAATGAAAGGATTAGTATGTAATCCAGACTAAGCTAAAAACAGAAATGTTTAAAGCAGTCAAAAAACTTACAAAAATACCAAGCATCAAACGTTTTTTGGTAAAAATACCAGGTTTTTTGACTGCTTTAAACATTTTTGCTTAAAGTTCACCTGAGGACGAAATTCCAGATACCGTAACATCACAAAAAATTTGTTTAACTAATCATGATGGAAATGTAGTAGCAATCTAAAAATCATAACCACCAACAATGAATTTCAAACAAAGAAATACATTCTGTTCACTAAATAAATCTTTCATTTTCTATTGAAAATAACATAGGTTCACTTTTATTGAGGCGGGGAATAATTTGTTGGATATATTCCCCGGTTCGATTAATTAGGTAGACATTACCTTGACGTCTCGGGTTTTCAAGATCGCTAATTGTCAGATAGGTAGACACTCGACCCTCTGTCATTTGTCTTCGTCACAGCTAGATAACAATGTCTTCTGGGGATTAAATACTCTGTATCCAGGGAAAAGCTGTGTCAAAAAATATATCAGACAAAATGCGAGATGCACTAATTTGTGTAATGTTTAAAATTCACTTACGTCATATTTGCTAACAAATGATTATTTAATCAGACACACAATTTGTAATCCTGTGGTATCCTAATAGTCTTAGTAATATGCGTATGCATGTATTTCTGTCCAACGGTCGTGAAAACATCCTGTAGAATTAATCGCACTTAAAAAATGTCAAAAAGGTTCTGGATACAAACATATCAATGTTCTAGAATCCTTTGGATTGTTTAAAATTCTGTTTATAGATTAAAATAAATACTTATGGTTTGTGGAGATTAAAATTAAAAAAATATATTTACTTTATCGCGGGAAATAGCTTGGATTATAGTTATGTCTAAAGGGAACGTTTTCAGTTCCTCTAAACAGCTGTTTTTACTCGTGTAACTATATGACGTCACTTCAGTTTCAAATTTTGGTCTGATGGATTTACCAATACCCCTCAGCTAATGCATATATTTCAATAAAATCCAAAATGTAATTTCAAAGATGATTTTAATTAATACATGATATTAATAAAGTAACAACTCGATGAAAACGATAACCCAACCCAAATCAATCTTACCCCCATAAATCATATTATATTAATTTGCTGTCTGTGTTCAGGAAACACAAAGCTAATTTTCTTGGATCATTGAATTGTTACAACACTAGAATCCGCTCTCTGATGGAAAAAGCTAAAGGTCGTGTAAAGCTTTTCCTTGAAAACGAGAAGCACCTACAGACCTACTGTTCTGAAACTCAATTTTAACTATCCTATACCTTTTTGAGAAGCTTTTCTACTTTAAACTTGGTCAGTTTAAGCACACTAGACTAACTGGATGGGTGGTGTAATGGCTATAATACCCGCCTTTAAAACTGAAGGTCGCCGGATCGAATCCCGCAAAGGTCGAATCTGGACCCAGTCGCCATTTGTCATTGGGCTCTTAATTAATGATGCTTCCTAACAACAGGTCTACGTTAGGTAGTAACAAGACCGGAGTGCGGACAGTTCCCCATCAAAACGTTAAAAATGCATCTGGCGTAGAAATACACAAATACACTACGAAAATAAAATAAGAAGCACTTAAATCCCAACCAATTAAATCTTCATCAATCGACCAAGTTCATCGACAGTAAAAACTGACAAACATTCCACATTTAGTTCATCAAACATGTTCATCAGCCCACGGATAGACGAATCAAAGATTTGTCATGAAACAAAAATGTTAGGTGTGGCAGCAAACTTTTACAGCAAACAATAGCAGAGAGGAACGGATTGTAAGGAGAGGAGGCACCTTATGGGACTTAGTGAAGACGATAAAATCTCAGGACAAGTGTTGCCATCTGTCGGATCTAGCGGTGAACTAGGCCTCTGTGACGCCGTCAGGTGTGTCATTTGCGACACTAGCGCTATCTGAGGATGGCAGTACCTACTACGTCAATTGGCGGTACGATGTACCGTCTTCATTCTTAACATGGGCGTGCACTATCTACTTTACTATCCGTTCATCTATGACAATAGTTTCCCACCATAACCCCATCACGACTCTCAAAATGTTCGAGAAGGCGTCCCCACCAAACCAAAACCGAACAATACTCCATGGGCATCACTAATGATTGCCAAACAATGTTCGACGAACATGTTTGGTTGATGAAGCCGCAGCTTAAGGCAAATATTTCTAAATTTTACATTACATTCGGTCTATAAAAGCGATTTAGTAGAAATAGATAACTATCAGCTTACAAGTTAAAGTAAATATATACAAGTATGTATTGTATGTTCGTTTACATTGATCATTGAACATATTTCAAAATTATATTAAAATTTCATATTAACGTACATAACAAGCTAAGTCTGAAGGAGAAACGAGTGTAGGAACTCGTGGCGCGATTTTGTAGTCTTGTTACTGACTAAGGCTGACATTTTCCTTAGACAGGACTGTTCATTAATAGCCCAACAGTCAATGGAAAATCTAGCGGACCCACAGTTTAAGTGTAATAAAGATAAGTCTAATAAAGATTGAAAACTTCTTATTTAATTAGTTTATGTGATTGTAAATCAATGAGCTAAATAATTAAGCTAAGAGTACATTTTTTATTTGTATTTTTATAAGAATTTAGTTTCAGGATTGTATTTTATTATGATGAAACACTTGCTTCATAACATTGAATCATAACAGCCGTACAATTGACGGGCTTAATGCTGGTTGTAATATGATCTCCTAAAACATTAATGTTATAACAATACCCGATTGTTTGCAATGATCCTCGAAAGGAGAAGTGATCCAAGTTTCACGGGCTGTGATTGGTTGATCGGATTACGACCTTGCATTATTCACAGCGGCAGAGTTGCGGCTCAGGCGGTGAATAATTTGCAAATATTCATGTTTTCATTCAATCTAAATGTCAATAAGCAATTGGTATTCAAGGTCCTAGGTTTAATTGATTGTATAGCTGAATTCAAATCAAATCAAATACTGTATTCCAGAAAAAAGTACATACATATAAAATATACAACAATGCAATTAATTAAATCTGGAAGACCCCACATAAGCATAAGCCTGTGTGTAGGGTCTGAGTTCTTTGTAGTTATAATATAGTTTAAAATATATATATATAGTTTGTATATTCTTGCACTTATACACTCACTGCACTCTATCTTATTCTATTATTACATATATATTTACATAGACTCTATTTTACATTTACATAGACATTAGATTTACATAGACATATATATTTACATATATATTTACATAGACATATCAGTGCCGATATAAAGCTGACAGATACATATCTCTCTGGTTTCTGCCGATCTCTACTAACCAATTATTTACTAGTAGTTTATATTGGTTTTTGCTATATAGGTGGGGTTTTTTTATAGAATCTGTAATCCTGGAGAAAAGTAAAAAGGCATTATAATAAGAGGATGTTTTATTTATAGATTTATTTATTTTTGGAAACCGAATACCAATATTAATGGCTGATCGAGTAGGATAGTTATGGCTGGATTCTGTGAAGATATGTTGTTTATTTTTAAAAATGTAACACAGTAAAGATCTTGTATTTTTTGGCATACTGCTTAAAAAACAATGCACATATGTGTTGAAGAGAAAAGTTGTCTTTTCTTTTCTTATCTAATATGAAAATATTTTTTGTAAAATGATTATTTTATATATCGTCTAAATAAAAAATTTTTACATTTTTCTTTTTTTCGATTTACATACATAATTTGATTTAGATATTTACGAATATATTTACTATCGATTTTACCTTTGAATTTTGATTTTTAATTAGTTCACTAAAAATTAAAAAAGTAAAAATATCATTTTAATATTCGATTTTGATTAAAATTTATATTTTGTGAACATAAAATATTTAATGATTTTAAAAAATGATAGTTATGGCTTTTAAAGAAAAAATCTGTTGTTTTATTTTACAAAAAAAAAAGTAAATGATCTTGAGTAAATTGTAAACCATCTAAAAAAACTAAACAAAATTGATTTTGGTTATTTGTCTAATAACTTAAAAAATTTTTACTGGATAAAATAATTTAAAATGTGTTTTTTATGAAAAAAAATCATTTTTTATTTATTTTATTATAAATTTATGGATGTAACAAAAGTAATAAAAAAATTTTGTTTCATATAATTTGAACAATAAATTTTAAAATATTTTAGAATCTAGAAATATAGTTTTATTACAATTGCTTTTATAAATTTTTATTAAAGAAAAAGTTGTTCTTTTTCTTTCTAGGAACTAAATCTATGATTATAATGATTTTTTAATCCCAGGCCGCAAAAGACATTCGATTCGCATTCGATTGTAAATAAGCAATGAAGTAACTGCAACAATCACTCGATTTTTTGTGTATTTCGGACGTTCTGGATTACGATTGTGAAACTGGTAATCGAATACTAAATTGAAATATCGAATGGTTGAGATCAAACTATCGATAATAATAACTGGCATAACCTAAACAACCAATCAGGAATCAAAAAAGAACTGCTAGAACATAAGTAACATAACAGCTGATTATTCTAAAGTGACAAAACTGGTCAACTACTATTGATACTAAACCAGGTAATAATGTATGTTTTACGACTTTGTTTGATTTTATTTGCGGTATGACGAAAAATATAGTTCATCACACGGCCCGAAATTGGCTTTTTGATATATACTCGCACATTTAATAGCCTCGGCTTTTAAACTTGTGCTCGTATCAAAAACGTCAGTTTTTGGTCATAGTGATGATATATACTATTTTGTCATACTGCTTCAAAAACAGCTGTTTTAGATACATGTGTTGAAGGGCAAAAGCTGTTTTTTTCTTCTAGGCCGAAAAAGAGTATGATAATACTTTTGATTAGAGGTTAGATTGTAAATAATCGATAAAGTAACTGCAATAATCACTATCAATGTTTGTGTATTATTATATCTTACTTACCGGATATCAATTCTGAAACTGGAAATCGACTTTTAAACCAAGCTATCGCATGGATGAGATCAAATTACACATATACAAAACAACCAATCACCTATAGTATATTACATCATAGATGTTATCATCTTCAGTAATACTATTTAGTCTTTAAATAAATTCTTCAAAATTAGATATTATAAAATACCAACGAATAAATGTTTTTTTCATAACCGAAATATAAGAATATCAAACTCAGAACAACTTTAAGCAATATTTTTCCAAAGTAGGGATTGAACACAACAATTTTCTTTCCCCACCTAGATTTTACCATGATAACAAACCTGGTATTAACAAACTGATGCACTAATAGCCACAGGCGCACTTCTGATTATGAACAGTGTTTTAAAACAACGCTCGTTAGCCACATGGATGCAAATGTTTACACGGTTGAAATTAAATTATTTAGAAACGACTGTAATATCCTATTATTTGTTATGAGTAATTTAATAATTACCGTACTACGATAATATTGATACTTAAAGTCGCTATTAAACCTCAGGGTATTTTTCATTTCATGCTGAATTACTGTATATAATAGTAGAAACATATAATTAGTACGTATATAAAGTATTATATGAACCGTATATAATAAATTGTTCGTCAAACTTCTTCAAAAACAGCTGTTTTACACATACATGTGTTAAATTTCAAAGTTGTTCTTTTTCTTTCTAGGACTAAACCTATAAGTATGATTGTTTTTGGAGTCCTAGGCCACAAAAGGTCATTGTTGATGATAATTTTGATTCGAGGTCAGCATTGACATAACCTAAACAACATATCAGTAATCAAGAAAGAACTGCTACAACGTTGGTAACATAACAGCTGATTAGTCTAAAGCGACAAAAATGGTCGACAACTATTGATACTAAATCAGGTTATAGTTAATTTATGTTTTACGAGTTTGTTTCATTTTATTTGCAATATGTCAAAAAATATAGTTCATCACACGGCACAAAATTGGCTTTTTGATATACGTAGATCTCTTATATGCCATTGCCTGTTGGGTTACTGATAATTAACAGTCATGTTAAAGTAGCATTTCAGCCTTAGTCAGTAACAAGACTACAAGATAGTGCCACATCTTACTCATTCTCATTCATTCTTGGCTTGGAATACCTAATAGGGTTAGTTGCCATTTCTGAAAGGTAATACAGTTAAAGATTATAATAAAGGTACATTTTAAAGTATTTTTACAATAGTTTTGATAATACTCTTAAATATTATAAAAGTTCCATGATACAAAATAAGTTTTTGCCACACATAAGGGATTTAGTTTGCTAGGTGTTGGCGGCAGTGCGCTAATTTGATAACTGAATAATTTAGCACCCCATAACTGAACGGAATTGTCTAGGTCCCAGGTGATATGCTTTGATACTTGTATACTAGCTAATGCAATTATCTGATTTCATATCTTGACACACTATCGATGAAAAACCTTTGTTCGATTTATATACATCTCAGGTATATTGGACAGGTAAAGTTAAATTTTTAATATAGAATATTCCATCGGCATATAGTAATGACATAATGCGTATAGATTATAATATCATCTAAATCATAAAACCATTCTACTTATAGCTTACCTAAAATTCTTCCTAGTTTTAATCAGTTATTCAATTAAAATTGTGTTTCTCACGTCAACTCAGCATATCGTTATAAATTTAATGTTATTTATTAACCATTGGTTGTTAAAAAATCTATCAATATACTTACGATTCGAAAAATATGATTTTTTGTAAAGTATTATATCAGTCACTAACAAAACTAATGTATCCCAAAATCGGGATTTTTTATTCACTGTTTACTAATATAGTATTATGGTATAAACGCTTACGAACTGCACTTTCCTTAGCTCAGAAGGCTTTGCTATTTTCGTAATATTGTTGAAAGTAAATTGAAATGAACAATTCAAATAAACAATAAATTTCAGCTGTCACTGCGAGAAGTGACGAAGATTAATTATGAAATAATTCTTCACCAGTAACATCGATGTGATTGTCCAAAAAAGTCTTTAAAATCCATTGTTATGAAGTGCAATAACATTCATACATTTACATAATTCTAATAGTGAACTAAATAGATTTATTGTAATAGTAAAAAATAACTTTAAATACTGTTTTATCGTAATAGTAGGATTTTGAAAGCCAACCCAAATTTGAATAAATTATGAATAAGTTTTTGTTTCGAGTTTACATATTACGGCATAATTCGTAATAACATTTATTCATTTTATAAAAAATAGACAATTATATCTCCCAAGGTTTAGAAAATGTTGGTCTTTATATTTGCATATCCATATAAAATTTTCTGAGACCGATTTTTGGAATCAAATTCGTATATTACAACTCCTAAGGCTTCTGCGCTGGAAGGCTTGAATTGAAATGTCTCCTTCAATCTTCCCCCACAAATTGGAATGGATTACAAATTGCAAGAAGGTGTGAGATTTGTTTGTCTAGCAAGTAGTCATACATAATAAGCTAAGTTATATAATGGAAAGTAGATACAATTGTTATAATATCAACTATAATAAGTTTACTACGACTATACATAATATTTTTACAACTTCAAGTAATATCTACACACTTACAGTAATAATATGAATATTTTAAGTATGATAGCTTAAGATCTTATTCATAAAAATGCGTCTAAAATATTATTAAGAAGAGGTGGTTTCTGTATGTTTGTTTGTTGTGGAAAGTAAACGCAAAAATACTGAACCGACCGGTTAGAAATTTTACACAAAGATAGAACTCAAACTCATGCAACTCGTAAGCAAATTCATTTCCTTAAAATGCCCTCAAGCTACGCCCCATGAAAGTCCTAGGATTAAATGTTTAAACTTTCAAAAATGGAAATATCAAAATACTTGAATTTTAACAGCTGTGGTCACTAAAATTTGACAGTTCGAAAAGCAGAAGAAATAGTTAATGGGAATTTCCTAGGTTTCGATGTTGACAGTTTCTAATTTCACCATCTGTTTCCACTACTTTTACAGTCCATGAAGAAGAAGAAAGAAAGTTAATTTTACAGATAAACTGTTTCCTGATCCCTCTCAGATCGTGACGGTGACATCGTCCTGTAATCCAGCTACTTGAAGGTCACGAATTGTGGATAGTTGTGAGCGATGGTCGGTGGGTGTAGTGTTCTCTTGTGTAGATTAAGATCCACACTATTGAATAATTCGTTAATCCGCAAATCCATCCTCATGATTAGACCCAATCTTAATTCAGAGTCAGTGGTTCGGATTCCACGCTAAACTGTAGGTCCCTTAGATATGCCATTGACTGTTGGGCTATTAATTAACAGTTCTGTCTAAGGAACAAGTCAGCCTTAGTCAGTAACAAGACTACAATCATCCTACACTCGTTTCGTTTTTCATTTACACTTGGCTTAAAATCAACCCTACCTTGTGGTATGGTTGCCATTTCAATCATCTAATCTAATCTTCTACGTTATTCCTTATCCTTCCCAATATTACTTAACAGGTGATGCTTGTTAAACAAAATTGCTTAACTGTCATGTTGTAGACACTCGTGTTTATAAATTTTTGTATAAAATACTATTAATAATTACCTCAATTAATGCAAATAGTATTTTACCTCAAATAAAGCATTTTTCCATGATAAAATTTGCATGTTTTAGAATATTTCATTCATGCGGAAGAGAAAAGGTAACCCACTCAAAACCTTTTTACCCGTGCGAAGGACGGGTACTTTAGCTAGTAGTTTTATTAGTATATTACAGTTGGCAACCTCAGTGATTTGTAAAACCTTTTTTAATAGGCTGTGAAAAATAAAAGATCCTTTTATATGTATTTTTAGTGTATACGACTGGATCGTAACGTTTCCAATACAACACAAAACTTAAATTATCAAGATGTTTAATAGACTAAAAAAAGGTTTCATGTATAAAAATAAAATTACAGTTTTGCTTATAAATAATTAGCGTTCTTTTTTATACCCCACGAAAGCCGAAATGGGTCCTTATGACGCAATCAGAGGGTCTTTTTCTTGCCAGGGACAAGAATAAGAACTTCTGATTGTGTCCATGTGCAACACAAAGGACACATGTGAAACATCGTGAAAACGAGAGCACCCACGGAGATAAAACTTTTAAAATCTGAGTTACACATTTATTTGTACAAATTACGAGCTTACTGCTACTTAACACCAGCAGGCGCATAGTGGAAGCACTTACAAATATTTTGTTTAAAAATATTAAAAACGTTTGTTTTGAAGTCGGGGCTTGACCGTGTACCTCAAGCGCCTCAACCGGATATCCCCGTCCAGTTTTACTTGCTTTGTCTTTCTACATTAGTGCCTAAAATCGTACGAAACGTCAAAATTGGGTTCTTGCGCGGACAGAAACAGTGTTAAAAGGTTGTTAGAAAGTGCAAAAAGTAAGTCTAAGATCGATTTGATATAGATTGGTATGATACTGTGTTCGAAATATTTACGTGTGGGGTTGAGTTTCGTCAGTGTTTGGTGGTATACTCCGCGTGTACCTGATAACGTAGCTGTCAATTTGTAGCTAACTTTCGTGTACGTCCAAAAAATAAATGCTTTAGTAATTAGATCATTAATTTGGTTTACAAGAATTACGGAATGTATAATAGCTTTTTGTACGTTATCTTATTATATTGTTATTTCGTTGTCTATAATCAATTTTTTAATGACAGTGATAGAGAAGAGAAAAAGAGACTGAATCTATGAGCTATTGGTTTAACCTATGTCATTTATATGTATCATTCTACTTTATATTTTAATAAAAGATAAAATTTAATCGATTTTAAATTTTTTCAACCTCATAATCTAATTTTTAGGTTGATTTATTCTCCATTGTTGTATGCTAATACATTCAATAATTCCGGGTTCAAATACTCTGTATATGGGTAAACACAAAGGTGATTTAACACTTATGGTATGAAATTACGACTGTCTTAATGGGCAATATTTTTACCAGTATTTACTTTTATTTTTTCAAATGTGGAAGTAACCTTCATTTGCATGTTATGGCGTTTCAAAATCAATACGATGAAGGACAAAAACAAACAAAAGAATTTAAATTGTCTTTGTGAGTAAACTTTGAAGTTAAACAAGTCGTTCCTTTGCAACAGTCCAGCACATGTGGGCCGGTACTGTCTGTAATTAGCAGGAAGCATTTATAAACAGAGCCTATTGTTACATGCTGTCCACTGCAACTGTCGCCACTACGGGATATATGTGAAGTTGTGTACTACAACAGTACTTGTATTAGGTATCATGAGATTCAATAACTTAGTCATACTATAGCTCTGCGTTCATTTGTGTGGTCATCTTGCACAATTAGGTATTTGTAATTAAGTATTACATGAAAAAATATATGACTAGGACGGTGGCATGTTCTGTAATCCAGCTACTTGAAGGTCACGAATTGTGGATGAATTTTTATGAGCGATGGTCGGTGGATGAAATATTCTCTGGTTAGGATTAACGTTCGGACTATTGAATACTAAATTGTTAAATCTTTAATCGTTAAATCACAAATACCATCTTAACTTTTATACAACATTGTAATTCAGAGGCAGTGGTTCGGACTCAGTGTTAAACTGAAGTTCGTTAGATGTGCCATTGACTGTTGGGCTTATTAATTAACAGTTCTTCCAAGGAAAATGTGAGCCTTAGTTAGTAACAAGACTACAAGATCACGCCACAATCATCTTACACTCATTTCTCATTCATACTTGGCTTGAAACACCTGGACAGGTTGCCATTTCAGTAACTACCTTACTAACTATTAAATGTATTATTATAACGCAAGGTCACCGGCATGGCATCTTAAGAGTAACGCTCTGCCCAATAAGTCAAAGGTTGCTTGATTAGAAATGCATTATGGTGATTGATGTTATTTAGATTTTTTTACGGCATTTTCCATCACGATTTTATGTAAAACAAAGTTTCACGTACGGATCTGGAATCTGATGTCCTCAGGTGAACTAATATCACCAATATAAAGCTGAAAACATTTAAAGCAGTCAAAAAAACTTACAAACAAACCTTACTAAACTTTACAACATGAACACGTCCACTCGTCACGGAGACTCAAAGACTGAAAGGAGTGGCGTCCACCGGAACCGGAAAGAAAATGGAAAACCTGAAATCAGTTATATGTCTGACAGATTTATTTATTATTATATTTTTATTTAAATGAAAATCCTTCCTAATACATGAACAATGCAGTAAAAAGTTAACTTTACAGAGCAAAAACACATTATTTTTACAATTTTATACTTAAACAAAAAACAATGTTACGAGCTTTCTACGAGTTAGCATACATGAGTATTTGTTTCGGATTTATATGAATATCATTTTCAGATACTTTATTTTCCCTATCCTTAAGTTCTTTGCTAAGAATTGGCAGCCACAATGGATCTCAACTGAAGATTGACTAATTGGTTGGTCTGCTAGTTCATGTAGGAATAATTAATTTTATTTAAAAAGTAAAATGATTATGTAATTATCACTTTCGAGTTTTAAAAATGTAAAAAAAAATCTAATAAAAGTCTTTGCTTATAATTTAGCTATTATGACGAACAAAAACAGCCTATTTTACAAATACTCGCTGTCTTTAGTTCACCGTACAGGCCCTAGGGCCACGGTAATGGTCAGTGGTGGTTAAAAACGAATATTAAGACATAAACGAAAGTTCACGGAATTTGATAAAGTATCTGTAGAGAGTGTATATATTGACACTTGGGAAACACTAGAACATGCAAGACCTTAAGTGAAACAGTTTTTGGTTCTTCGTATTTTACTTGCGTTTTAATAGAATGAGACAATGATTATAAATTAATTTAAACACTGAAATTTGTAGAATTAGTTTGGACGCAAATAACAGAGTTTTGAAATTCATGATAGCGTTTGTAATTATTAAATTAACAATTAGTTGGACTTTTCCAACGCGTATTGTGTTTAAAATCTATACAACGTTTCGAGAGTTGGTTAAACTACTCCCGTTTTCAAGTGCATAACGATATTTACATTTATACAAACACAGGGTTATTTCTATATATAACTAATTGTTATAATTATATCTAACTATATTGTAAAAATTGTGTATAATTAATTGTTAATTTAACGCTAATAACTGTGCTAACAATATATTAAAGGGAGCTTAAAGGAAAGCACCAATGTAATAAAAAATTGTCTTTTTCACACATAAACGACACGAGAATTTTTTATAAATGTAGCAATTTTATTTCACGATTTATAAAAGTATTTTTGGTCCACTAACAATATTTATCACAAACTTTTATTATGCGATTTGAAATTGAAATGACTTGATGTTTGAAGTGATTATTTAAGAAATTTAGGTTTTGTTTAGATAATGTATGAAAAAACTGTAAAAAATGCATATTAATATTTTAGGTAATTTGCATAGTAATATTTTCTTTGAAAACAAAAAATTAAATTTGCTAGTTTAAAACAACCTCATTTCAGTTCTGTTTCATAGTGTTCTGTTCTGCTGATGTTCTTTTCCGTTGTAATCTCTAATCATATAAAAATATAATTACATCATAAAAACTCATCACTTTGTATCAAAGTGATTATGAAATGACATACGTTGTTTTAGCCATCTTCCTTGTATATGTTAATCAACCTTTGATACTTAATATTTTACTTGCAGTTATATTACCAAATATATGTTAATAATGGTTTGACGAAGAAGTATAAAAATTAATTTAAATAAATTAACGACGTTTTTGGGCAAGACCTTTAACGAATCAAGAGTGTAGAATAGTCCCATTTATTTCTATGTACATAACATGTTAAATATGGCTGTAATGTATTCTAACAGTCGGATTGTAACATCAGTTTTACTGCTTATATCATCCTGGCACAGGGCGAACAATGTGTTGAAGGTGTTGTTAATCTTACAGTTTAGAGGATTGGATTGTAAAACGCTAGTCTCTAGAGGGGTGGCGGCAATCGCTCTCGCCCTGACATACGATATATCCCCCCTTTCAGTAGCATCCCTTTAATCCTGAAGATGTCAAACGTGCATAGCCCTAAATTAAAGGAAAGATTTCTAAAGCAAAGGTAAAATTTTATATACATATATATCAGGTCAAGAAATTAGTACGATAATTAATAAATTAGTACGTCTATAATTTTCACTCATAATATTAAGTTTTTATAAACAGGGTTTACATAGTTATAAACCGTTATAATATTTTTTCAACGATGACAAATAAATTTAAAAAATTTTTTACATCAACACTAATAACTTCTTGATTAGCTTTATACGTGTTGGTTTTACTATAAGATGAAATAAATGTTATATAGAGCATTTAAAATTCCCCTAAACGAGATAAACCATAGTAAGAAGGAGATAACAACGATCAAAAAGATAGCACAAGCTAACCGATATCGCCCCACACTAATAGATGAGTTAGGTAAAAAAGCATTAAGAAAAATAAAAAATCAAGACCGGATTAGAAGCCAGACAACACTACAAAACGAAGGTGAAGCAGCCAATAAATTTGCAGTTTTTAATGATACAGGGGAAAAACTCAAAGAATTGCAGATAAATTTAAGAAGTATGGAGTTTCAACAGCATTTAGAATGTAGAACACAATGGATGTAATACTAAATACAAAATTTGAAAACACCGAAAAATTCAACCAACCAGGAATATACAAAATTGGATGCAGATACTGCGATAACATATGCATAGGCCAGACCGTCAATTTTATAAAAAGATATAAAAATCACATATCAGCATGGAAGAACGGAAAACCGGAGAGATCAAAAATCGCAAAACACTTAATACAAAAAGGGCATAACTTAACAACAAGAGATGAAGACCTCAAGATTATCAAAACTTGTAAAAAAGGAAATGGAATGAATGCATTGGAAGAGTTATTTATTTATAAAGAAAAATGTAAGAATAAAGCAAAATTAATGAATGAACAAAATTGATTTTGATTCTACAAGAACGTATACAAGTCTGTTCTGTCTGTGTGCTCAACATCCGACGCCATGACAGGAACTTCCGGTAGCCAATAGTATTCAAGCAGGGACGCCATCTTATTTCTTTCAGTCTCCGTTTGGGCCAGATGACGTCAGGTGTGACTGGACGAAATCGATCGTCAATTTAACAACTTTTGTATATACTTACCGTTTGGATATAATTACAATATAATTGTAAATATATTAAGTAGTGTTGGAAGACGTCAGTTTTTATTTCATCAACACTGCACCTGAATAGACTTTCAGGTGTAGAATTGAAGTCTTTTTGAGGGAATATTATCTTTCTATCTTATCGTGCGAACTTCCCGCAAGGAGTTCAACGGAAGTCCCAAACAAGGATCACATGCACATCAAGTAAAGGGATTTTCTATTAAAGTTTAATGCCCCAAATCATACTCAAAAAGATTGATCTAAAAATGGAGTCGGTTTGAAAAATGAAGGTTATGAGCTTAAAACGACCACACTTTTTTATCGACCTTTTAAGACAGAAAGTCGGACGTTGTATTAAAAACTTATATTTGTCAGAGTTTGACTTATACTATTTCCTAAGAATGTTTTGTAGCTCCTCATGGGTTGGACCTATTAGGTTGGAGCTATTGGAAATTCTTTGGTTGCATCATAAGTCAAATTTTACATCAAAGTGAACATCTTTTTAATAGTAATGAACAAGAATAATTAATAAACTTATCAAAACTCGTCTCGATTTACACGAAATATAACATTTATGTTCATTATTACCACATTTTCAATAATGGTTATTCGTAATTAATTAAATAAGTACTTAAATAAATTTCCATATATGATTTGTTTGAAAAATAAACTATTTAAAAAAAACCAAACACGTTAAAACCTTTCCTAATAACGTCAACTCTTAAGAACGCAAGACTAAATTACCGAACTTCGGCAACTTGTTCAACTAAGCTCTTTGTCAGGTTAAAAGGCGTGAAATTGGTCCCACAGTCTATAATTTCCTGTTTCACCTGAAGGGTTTTATGGTTATCAATGAATTAACAAAGTTCACTGTTCGAAGAAAGTCTACCTCAAACCTATTACTTGTTGAGTGTAGACGTCAGATCCGGAATAATTTTTAGAATTTCAAATTGTTTGTGTCAAAAAGGCTTCTCAAAGCAAAGAATTTTACTATTGTAAACAATCTCATTCAAATGGATGATTTTGTTTGGTTTGGGGGTTCAATATTCGTTTCTTCCTGTAGGAAATATATACTTCTATGTGGGCTATTATTTTAACACTGTTAAAATGAGTGTTTTAAGGAAGTGGTAGGTATTTTTCTAGGATAGTAGTCAGCGTCTTCAATAGCAGTGATGAGGTCACGCATTGTTATGACCTTTTGCCCAAAAAACGTTTGTGTATTAAATTATATCATTGAAATGGCGACCATACCACAAGGTAGGAATTTTAAGCCAAGTGTGAATGAGGATTGAGTGTAGGATAATTGTGGCGCTATCTTGTAGTCTTGTTACTGACTAAGGCTGGCATGTTCTTTAGATAGGACTGTTAATTAATAGCCTAACAGCCGATGGCAACTAATGGTACTACACTTTAATACACTTACATATACTGTATAAAGAAAAAAACCCATTGAAATAGTTATTAATTTGCCACAGTGGCAGCCCTGCAGCTGCCACCTACATCACATCTCTCTCTCACACGCACACACAAACTTATTTGAAACTCAACTTTAACCACATAGTAGTTGACATGACATGACAATTTTACTCAATGCATATTCACCAAGAATACATACAACATAACCTGATGGCTCATGATACATTAAATAATAAATCATTTAGAAGAATTTTGAACGTACCCTATGTGGAATGTTTTTTCCTAGGCCTATGTTTGGTGTTTGGTGACTACTTGTGAAACTGATTTATTAATATCGTTCAATTGTTTATCTAACAACTAAAAACCAATTCCTATTTGGTGGTGGGTAACTAATTTAATCTAAAACCATTTTCCTAATGTGTAACAAGAGGTGAGTGCAGTTTACATCCATCAAAGTATCAATTGCTCATATCAATCTAACATCAATATACATGAACAGAGCATCACACAAAATACAATTGGATCAACACATACAGACACGGGCCTAACCAATATCACACAGAAATAAAGAGAAAAACTAATTACATCTAGTTACAACTAGTTAAAATTGGCCTTCAAAATTTTAAAACTTATTCCGTAAATCACTTTGTGTATATCTCAAAACTCTAGGTCATAGGTCTATGAATAAAACTGTGTTTGACAAATTTACGTCTTCATTAAAAAAATTCATTAAAGAAGATAAATGAAATTTTACTAATTGATATAGGATTCAATTAGGATGATTACTTATTTATAACGGTAGGTTCCATAAGCTATTTACAAGAGTACCTAATGACAGGCTATACACAAGCCTCGTCCGACACGTGTCTACTATTGTAGATGAGTTAGGGTGAAAGGAGATTGTCATGATTGGTGTTGTACTGTGGATTTGCTCCTGACCATTTGTCAAATCACTCATTCACCCAACGAAAATGGAGTTCTATTTTGTAATTTACATTTCTCAAAATAAAACATCTTTTTAGATGCTTAATACAGAGAACACCAGACCTACCTGAATCAGTAAGTTGAATGCAGAACCTGGTATAATCTTTAGAACATCATAATATACAATAAAATACATACTTTAACAA
Source organism: Nephotettix cincticeps (assembly GCA_023375725.1). NCBI lineage: Eukaryota > Metazoa > Arthropoda > Insecta > Hemiptera > Cicadellidae > Nephotettix > Nephotettix cincticeps. Next base: position 56,115,144 of record CM041788.1, read on the forward strand.
GAAAATCATCTATTTGTCGAGTATTTGTGACGTACTAATTATATTTATCAGTTCATTAACCCTAAAGATAGACGATTACACATTTTCACTTGTTGTTGTAGAATACACTCTAATACACCTAATTATTCACCACCAATTTACCCTTGGAAGCTCATGCAGCTGTAAAATTACTGCCATTCAATCAAAGTAAGTGGGGTTGTATGGTGTGAAGCCACTGCGTTATGCCAGATTAGATTCGCATTCAGTTTTAAATGGCTCTAATGGAATTGGAAGTGCCTCACATCTAGTGGTGACCCAACTGAACGATGAGTAAATATGGAATATTCAATATTGAATATGCAGAACTGTATTCAGTTGATTGGTTGCTGGCTAAACTTCTCAATTAATCTCGATTTCACATTTCGCTAGCCAAGTATTTTATCGGTGCTTGAAAACCATTATTTCATTTAAGAGGATGGCAGAAACATTTTCTTGTCTTTGCCCACTTATATACTTATCATCTTACTAACTATTACCAATTTTTGTTGTTGAGACTAAAGGCGAAAAATACTGAACAGACCGGTTTGTAATTTTACACTAAGATAGATCTTAAACTCATGGAACTTAATTTGTTTCCTTAAATTCCCCTCGAACTATGCCTCATGAACGTCCTAGGTTTCAATGTTTACATTTTCAAAGGATACCAACACAAAATTACTCGAATGTTAACAACCGTGTAACACTTAACAGTTTGAGAAGAAGAAAGATTTGTCGTGAACGTCCTAGGTTTCAATATTTACATTTTTTAATGTCAACAACTCCAATTGTAAAATTGACACCAAATTAAATATAATTTCAAGTCTCTGTGGTTTCTCATTGCTGATAATGATGATGCATATTCTTTCATTAACTTTTGCTTAATGAATTTTAATAGAATCACGTTTAATTTAATTTGTGTCTGGCCATTTCAGACGAGTTGCAGTATTAGAAAGAAATATACCCTTTTAGGTGTGCCCCTTCAGGTAAGGTATATGTAATTTAGTTGATAACTAGAAAACTTTATATAGGTGTATCCAAGGTGAAGAATATAATTTCCACAAGGATAATGGTTTTATTAAAATCCCCACTCTCTACTTGCATGCTACCACCTCCCTAGGTATTAAAAGGATAACCCTTTTGACTATCCAAAATTCTTATATTTGTACTTCTATTGGCACTTGAGGGTATTATAACACACAGTGTGAAATGTCTTGAGAATATCTTCCAGATTGGTTTGAATATACAATTGCTTCACTGTTAGTTTCATAATTTCAACACCCACAACGGGCAGTAATTCAGTAACTCAAGTTAGACGGAGGGTTTACTGTTTAACAATTCAACCCTTGTGAACGCTACCCCTCCCCACCCCTACGATCCTGAGTCACAGTGAACAATGCGTCGATAGAAATGTTATAGTATTGCTATTAATTTTTTGTATGTCTCACCTACTCATCCCAGGACTTTTTGAACTAGGTCATTGCCCGGAACACATTACTTCAGGCTAGACCTAGTGGGTTGCGACATTATCACATAGTGAAAAGCCATTGGTGATTTTCGGGATTTGAACCCGGGACCTTAGTCACCAAAGCCTCGCGCTCTACCCCTAGACCAGCGTGCTCCCCAATATTGCAATTAATTGAAAATATTATCAATTAATTGTAATTAATATTTTTTCAATCCAAAAAAGACAAAGTTGCTTATTCCTTAATTTAGCATATTTAATGCTTTTAAATATGCTTAAGTCTTTTGGGTGCTTTACTAATTTGGTGGCTACTTTTTCGGACTTCTTTACAAAAGTACCGGGTTCAAATATGTGATGTTCATTCAGGTATAGACCTTTTCCAAAAATGCTTTTGTGAATCATTACTACTACATGACTCAGTAAAAATGTCTCTGGCGTCAATACAAAATAAAACATGAGAAGGTAGCCACGTCTGATTGATTAAGAAAGATCGACAATTTCAATGTTTCTAGTATGTAATCTTTTGACAACCCTGTTTACACCTTATATAATTTACTTTGTTTTAAATTTTAACTGCAAAATAAAATCATAAATTTATTGAGTTTCGACATTTATTATGTTATAATTAAACATTACTGTGTAATCAGACGGAGCTTATGAAAACAGTGAAAATAAATGTTTTAATTAAAGGACTTTTACAAAGAGATTTCCTTGAGCGTTATATTTTTTTTATAAATTAATTGTTAAAACTAAATAAAGCGTTATTAATACCGAGTGAATACATCATGACAGTGAGTACATGTCAGTTCATTGTTGCCGTTTATGTACATTGTTTAAGATAGCGAAAGGACAGCATAAATCATATACAACAGCTGATTATTATAATAAACGTAAACACATAATCCCCGAAAAATTTAAAATATTAACGTGATGAATAAAACTGTTCATTTTGTACAGTACATGTTTACTTTATAGCTTTACGTTATGAATATTTCAGACGGCAGTGGATAGTAAAGCGTGTTCCTAATTGTTTAAATTAAAAGAAGTGCCATACTTTAGAAACATTCAAATTATTTTAATTACAGCCGTTAATTTTGTAATCACTAAATTCATAACTGGACACTACACCTTTCATACTTTTTGGGGCGGAATCCTATGGACGGATTTGCACAAAATTTAAATAAATCATTCTCGATTTATGCCTGACAGTGCCTGAAATTTTTATTTCAATTGTTTGAGCGGTTCTGGACTGTATAGTCAACATATATATACATACTTCCTTTTTATATATTAAGATAGTGGTTCGTATTTTCCCTCAATGAAAGTTTCACCTCTGTTGCAAGCCAATATTTTCCAACCAATGGGCGAGCCACGATCCATACCACGCTAATGTATGATTTCATGTTGGGTGGTTTATGAAATTTTACTGAGTTTATTTAATTTACCGCAGTTCGGCACGGCATCGCTACGCCATGGAGCCGTGCTAAGGTTGCTGCTGTGTACAAGGTTGAACAACTCAAAAATACGAAACCCTGGGTGTTTCCACATTCTATACTGTTATTCATTCTTTATTAACAACAATAATTTTTGGACAGTACGATTTGTAACTTGATTTCTCTAAAGAGAGAATAAATGTAAAAAATGTGCGGTAACAATATTAGTGATATCAATTATGTGGAAGAAAATAATCCAGGAAAAAAGTAATTAATTGCAAGCCCAAATAAGAACGAATGTGCAACAACAGTGATTTAAATAATGCACTACTAGATAAATCCAGTGTTTTCGACATAGAACAATCCACGTCATTCGAACTGACGTGCAAACTGAAATAGTCTCTGTCACAAACATTAAGTTCCTTGTCTGTATCTTTAAGGAATATTCTTTTATGAATACAACGATAACTAGCATTTTAAACTATACATTGTCAAACTAATTAGCGTACTATATACAGTGTGTCCATGTAAAACGTTTCAGGACTTCGGTAGTGATGAGGTACCGTATATTAAAAGGAAGAAAAAGGTTCCAATAGAGGTATGGCTTAAAACGCTTAGTTTCTCAGATATCCGCCATTTTGTATTTTTCACAAAACATACTTTTTATTTCAAAAACTTTTTTTATGGATTATTTTTAAATTTGGTTTTGTTTTACACTAGTAGACTACTATTATTAAAAAAATAACTAGCATGATCAAATCTAAAAATCCAAAACGGCGGCCACTGTATTTTTACAGTTATCAAAGTATTTTAGTTTAAAAATTTTAAATGGCCGCTATTTCGAATTTTGGATCATGCTAGTTATTATTTTTATAGAAGTAGTCTACAAGTGTAAAACACATACCAAATTTGAAAATAATCCGTAAAAAATGTTTGAAATAAAAAATGTTTTGTGAAAAATACAAAATGGCGGATATCTGAGAAAATAAGCGTTTTAGGCTATACCTCCATTAGAACTTTTTTCTTCCTTTTAATGTACCTCATCACTCACTTAAGTCCTGAAACGTTTTTCATCGACGCTCTGTATATTAGTCCAAATACTATAAAGTACGACCCCGTGTGTACTGATTCACTGACTGACTCACTGGTGATCTAAATTCTAACCCACTTTTAGAAGTGCTAGAAACTTGAAATTTGGCACGGACCTTTCTTTTGGTTATCCCTCGAAAAATATTAAAATTTGACCGTATAAAATACATTGGGGTTTTGTCGGGTTTACTAAAAAATCTAACTTTCTGTTGAGCTATAAACTTTAAATTTTCTTATAAATGTTCCTAAGAGGTTGCTCTGACTATTCGTACCATCGGATATCGTGATTTCAAGTTTTTATTTAAACAATTTTTTAAATATTACTTGTAATATTTTTTTGCTAAATTTCTATTAGAAAATGTCCTATCAGAAAACGGAAGGCACTTTGCGTCTTCACTTTTTAGATCTACAACTTTAATATCTTGCCTTTTTCTTGTGTCTTGTCTTCTTACCCCTTAGTAAGCGGTATATGTTATCCACTTGTTTGTACATTTTACGGTATTACGTTATCTTAGTTTAAAATGGCCTGAAATTTAACACTGACATTCCTTACACCACCGTTAGTAATTAACACACTCAAAATATAATACTTAACAAAAATAAATAAAAATATCATCCTTACAGCGCCGTTAGTAATAAACACAAAAATGTAAAAGTTTGAATTTGATAGTCTGGATAAAATATAGGCACTGTGTATCCATTTTGATGTAGTATCGGTAAAGTAGTACACTGTGTATCCATTTCGATGTAGTATCGGTAAAGTAGTACACTGTGTATTCATTTCGATGTAGTATCGGTAAAGTAGTACACTGTGTATTCATTTCGATGTAGTATTGGTAAAGTAGTACACTGTGTATTAATTTCCATGTACTATCGGTAAAGTAGTACACTGTGTATACATTTCGATGTAGTATCGGTAAAGTAGTACACTGTGTATTCATTTCGATGTAGTATTGGTAAAGTAGAACACTGTGACTGTGTATCCATTTCGATGTAGTATCGGTAAAGTAGAACACTGTGTATCCATTTCGATTTAATATCAGTAAAGTAGAACACTATGTATCCATTTTGATGTAGTATCGGTAAAGTAGAACCCTATATAAAACACGCATTTTTGTTCATGTCAGAAACTATGGGTTTAGGACCTCAACCATGATAACGATGAGCCAATGTGACTACAACACGATGACTTTTACTGTACCACCATCACACACCACTAAGGACTGCCGACAACAACTACGGGGGCCCAGGGGTTAAGCGAGTTTAAAACTTTACATTGTCAAACTAATTACTTCATAAATTAGCTTGTTCTGTACTTTTAAAAACGAAACCTAAATGAAGAGGCTATTAATTAAGAAACCCTGAAATAGATTGGAAAAATGAACTATTACTTTACATTTTGTAACTGTTAAATTTTTTCAGGCAATGTGTAAAACTGAGAAAATGTTTTAATAAAATAGACGTGATTTCAACAGTTTAGCGGATACAGTTTGACAAACCTACCGGATTTAGAGTATCCAGTTTTGAACTTAAGCTCTCAGACTGAACAATGCTGAATTTCAAACGGACGGCGGATTGTTAAACCTTTCTCAAGGCGCTTTTAAGGGCTTACCCCTTTTACGGACCGCATAGTGCTTAATGGACGTGTCTTTTGTTTAAGTTAAGTTTCAATATGTAAGGGAAAGCAAGCGTTTATTGAGTGTTCCGTGTCACACTAGGAAGTATGGGAATTTCAATTGGAAACTACTTTGCTTTAGAATTTAGCAAATAATCTTCAAGAAGACATTTTGAATTTAACTTGGTTTTTATATAAGTATTTTTTGTTCTTCACACTACAAAGTAACGCATCATTTTCAATAAAAATGTAGTTGGAATCTTTCTGTTTTATTTATTTTTTAAATATGTGTTTCTTTCTTGTCTTTTCCGATCACTTATAATGATCACTTAAATCAGCTATTTGGTAATCTTATGGAGGAAGTCCATTTTTAACTGACCGTTCTCTCTTAATTACATTTAGAAGTTACGAACGCGTGACAGCTGAATTTCGTTGTTGTTTAATCTTGTTTAATCACTGGTAACAGCTAGCCTTTCATTGCGTAACACTAAATGGGAAATAATCATTTTCATTACAAAGATGTGGCTAGAAACTTTTTAATTTTAGAAAACATATGTTTCTTTCTTGTATTTCCAAATCACTAATATCAGCTGATTGTTATTATTATATGGGAAGTCCACTTTTCTTCCGATCAGATTTAGAAGTTACGAACACAACGGAACGTAACAGCTGAATTTCATCGTTGTAGTTGTCATGCATTGTGTTTTTGTGTAGTTTATTGACTTTTAGTGAGAATTTTAAATTATGACGAAATGTATCATTCAATATGCATCTGAAAACATTTTTGCTAGGGCTTGATCTAAATTAAATGCTGAGTATGCAGGTTTGCTTCAAAGGAGTTATTTAGTTGTATTGTGGTTTTGTTTTGTTTAATAGACCGGTTATTTTCTTAGCCATATATTATAATCTTTTAATGATAGTCATAAGAATACTTGAAGGGTCTTCAACACCAAAAAACGCTGTGTAGTTAAACAAAATATTGGAAAAATCCAACGATCTAATATTAAATATAATATAATAAATATAAGTAGTCTTAATAGTAAATTAAAACACCTTTTTGTCCTACATATCTTTGACAAATACTTGCATGACCTGGGGATTCATAAAATATTCACTTCCAATTGGAAATACACCAGACAATCAGGATTAAATATTAAGATTATTTGAAAGAAAAGGATTTGACAAATACAAAGATAAACAAACGTGTAGATCTTGCACCCCCGAGCACACAACAGATGTTGACTGTTCCATGCATGGTTCACCAATGCACTGGGGGAAATTGAACTGTAGACTGTCGAAGTTCAAAGTTCATGTTATTGTTAGTTAAATACATCACCGTTAATATCAAATTAACAACTTTAAATAAATTGATAAAACTATATAATTAGGCATGCAACAAGCAATCTCTATATATAAAATTGAATATATTGTTATTATTATAGGGGAAGTCCACTTTTCTTCCGATCAGATTTAGAAGTTACGAACACAACGGAACGTAACAGCTGAATTTCATCGTTGTCATGCATTGTGTTTTTGTGTAGTTTATTGACTTTTAGTGAGCATTTTAAATTATGATTATATTTTAAATGTATCATTCAATATGCATCTGAAAACATTTTTGCTAGGGCTTGATCTAAATTAAATGCTGAGTATGCAGGTCTGCTTCGAAGGGGTTATTTAGTTGTATTGTGGTTTAAGTTCTAGTTTAATAGATCGGTTATTTTCTTTATATTTCTAGTCATATACTAAAGGGTCTTAACGCTGTGTATTTATATGGAAAAATCCAAATATAATATTAAATATCTTAATAAATATAAATATTCTTAATAGTAAATTAACACACCTTTTTGTCCTACATATATTTGACAAATACTTGCATGACCTGGGAATTCATAAAATATTCAATTCCAATTCATAATACAACAGACAATGGGGATTAAATATTAAGATTATTTAGGAATTTTGAAATTAATAAGATAACAAGTTTTATACCCCCGAGCAATGATATTAATTGTTTTATCGTTTCAGTATTGTTATTCACTATGCAGCGACCCAGAATATATAACCTTTCACAATGAAGCCGTATTGCTATTCGACTTCAGAACATGGCCAATCTTAAAGTTAACATGTGTTTACTGTGAGGCGTTACGAAGTTCGCCGGGTCAGCTAGTAAGCAATATAACATGAGCATCATCTCTGCTACAGCTATTTTGTGATTTATAAGAGCAATAAAACTGGTGCTTAACGTACAAAAAAATAAATTTTATCAGTAATCTGGTAATTACTTTTCTTCCTTTAAAAGTAACAAAAACAAAATAATTATATACAAAAAGCTTAATAATTTTGACATGGATATGTCATAGTTCTGGGGGGGTAGTGTTGGCGATTTTTAAGATGGAAAATATGTAACAGGTTTCCATATAAACCACCAGATATATTGATTGAATTTTTAATATAAAAGAATAAGAACAGCTTTTTAGATGAAGTGAAACCATTACCTTTAGACATATACATGATACAACCTATTTCCCACAGGGAAGTAAATATAAACAATTTTTATTTTCGTCAAACTGCTTCAAAAACAGTTGTTTTAGATGTGTTGAAGAACAAGAGTTGACCTTTTTCTTCCTAGGACGAAACCTATTCAACTTGCCAAAGACGCCATTAAATAAAGTATAATAAATCGACAGTTTTATATAACCAAAGCAGACTTTACAAAATTTCAAAAATCAGAGAAACAACAAATTGACTAAGGACATGTTAAACACGACAAACAAAGCACTATGGTACAAAACAGTAAACAAAACATGTGATCTGATTCCATGGTTTAAAACTTCCAAAATCAATAGAAATGACACTATAAATATTTTGAGGCTAAGACTAGGTCATGTCAACCTAAATAAAAAACCTAAAAAGGCTAAAAAAATACAAAGAAGAATACTCTTTGTACTCCAAGTGGCAATTGACACTGTCGAAAGCAGTGAAAAGTGATCTCAACTATTAGCATCCATTTTAACACGATGTCATTCACTCGACGTTGTGTATACACCCGATTCCCAACTCGCGCATGCGCAGTAGCTCTCTTTATCAGACGTTTCATTGTTCCTGTTCCAGCTATAATGTAACAGTTATTTCTACAACTAGTTTAGTTTTCTTTGGAAACTACATACAGTGACTGGTAACTGTTAACCATTGTTAAAACCACCTAAACACCAAAACTGTTACCTAGTAACTGTGACTGTTTTAATGAAGATGTACAGTACAGTAATCATAGACTGAGAATGAAATTAAAACTAACTAATTTATTTTTGATATATAGTAGAAGTAGATATCTCATCCTAATGTACGTCTGCATTGGTTTACATTAAATAAATATACATCAATAATATTTTAAGTAGTTAATTTTGGTATGATTAATATATTCTAAATTTCAGTTTGGCTGTATATTGTTTCATTTTTTCACTACAGTATTTATTCACTTTCAAAGATTATTCTACGATTAGTAGTTCTTAAGAAAAGTGTAATTTTTTACTAGCCGTAACCTCAGTATAGTACCATTGTCCAATGGTAGTTTTATGTAGGATAAGTTAAATTCAATAATCCAGATATTTATGTCTATATTTTAAAGGAATTTAGTATATAGCTTCGTATAGTTGTAGCTCATTAAATTAGCCAGCTTCAATTACGGAAAATAGCAGTTCCACAAATAGGTAATACAGCTGATACACTTAAACGCGAATGCGCATGCGCGAGCTGTGAGTCGGGGTTACACACAACGTCGAGTATGACATTCGGCGGAGCGTGGTTGCCGATTATCACCACGGTGCTGCCATCTGCGAGGTAATACATTAACTAATACCCGTGGAGTTCGCTGTTTTGCCACTGAAATATGATTTTATAGACATATAAACACTTTCTCAGACGGTGTTCCTTTGGTGTCGTGGTCTAAAAATTATACTGACGAGAGCAACGTTTAGCCAATTGGGAAGATATTGTTTGCATCTCGACTATGAGCAATCCCAATTAGGCTTGCAAATCTGTAGTGCAGTAGAGGTTCCATCTTAAATAAACGGTGAACGTCCTGGGTGAAATTCAATGGCATTTTTAGTCTTAATTGGGCTCGAAGTGAACACCTGGTTTGCATCTTTTACGACGTTTTGGTTAAGGTTTTTATCGCTTATACTTAATATTTCAAGAAGAGTTGTATACAAATTAAAAAATACAAAGTAAGTTCAAAAGCTACTCCACTCGGAGTATTAAAGCTATGTGACCTCGAAATGGAGCCAACACGAGTCTCAGGTACAAATCAATTCGGTATTTGCATAGCTTCTCTCAATTTTTAATTTGGTACATTGTTAATATCATCCAGTACAGCAGTGTGTTTTCTTGGTGGACACGGTCTGCCACATGGCTATTGAGGACGAGAGAAACTGGGATTGTTTGTCACGGTTCGTCCGGGGCGTTCTCCCAGAGAAGAAAAGTGATCTGGACCGAGAAGTGGCCTATATCCCCTAAACAAGTTACTTGACATGGAGTGAGCCCCAAGGGCGTAAGCCAAATTAAGGCCTAGCCTGTTGTAATGTGAAAACAGTTCCAGGTTAGAGGTCTAAAGAGTAGAGGGGGGTAACCCCGTTTTTTTGTGGAGTCCCACACTACAGGCTGGCCACATGTGTGCATTAAACATTTCTTCTGTCTCTCCCTAAACAAATGTAGAGCGGTGTAAATTTACTGTACGATGTTTGGTATGTGGAGATAAATGAGAATGTATAATTTTATCCTTCGCCAGAAAAAACAAACATGAATAATGTTACGAATCCATTATACTAATTACTCTCACCGCTTTCTCATATTTATTTGCTTTAAAATGACAACCGGGTATGTTGGTCTTTCGGATATAAATACGATGTAATTATGTTATTGTTTAGTGAGCTAACCTTATTTCACAGAAATATATTGAAATATATATTCTACAAGATATTTTTATAAATAAACAGTTTCCATTTACTAGGTCAAATAAATATTGAATTATTAAAGTTCACGTCTTAAAGTGTTATGTATTAGAAGTGTTTAAAATATATAGATCCCACAAGAACCAAGATTTTAACAGGTCCATTTTAAATGACAAACTCTAGTTTAAACCACGTATTTTCAACGCCCTTCTCCGTGGTGAACACCTGTCTACATCAGCTGACCACCTAACTGCTGATAACACAGATAATATGGTTTGGTTTTAACTTTCCTGAAAGTCTGTTCTTGTCGGGTAGAGTTAGGGACAAGTATTTTAATAATGTTTGTTATATAACGTGTTGTATACTTTATGTTAGTTTTATCTATAAAAACGCTAAATCAACAAATAGTCTGATTGGATTCGTTTGAAAATGGTGTAAGCCGAAACATCTTAAGAAAAAATAAAACATTGAACTTCAGTATTGAACTGAGGTACATATTATCTTTTCCTACAACCGCGCGATAACAGGCACATTTCGTACTGTTGGCAGAACGTATAAGTGGTGCATATCCGTACTAGGGTGGATAGGATCTTGTATCCACCCTAGTGCGGATAAGTAATCGGCCAATCACATGCGCGGAACGCTCCAAATCTATATGAAACTAACCTATAGCATGCACTAAGCGCTCAGTCAGCTGATAGACGGTAGACGTTCCTACAACAATAACTTCCGGTTTTGCGCGATTAAACTGAGAATACCGGAAACCTAAAAGTTATGTTTACATTTATCCAACGGGAAAATCAAACATGAGCTAAATGACTTTTTTCTATAGGGAAAATCTTGTGTGTAATACGAGTGCAAACTGCGAAGCTCTGGCAGCACGAAGCGTCAGCTGACTGATCTATTTATATATAAATCAGTCTACATAATGTTGTGTGAGTATGTGCGTCGTCATTACCAGCTTTTATCAAAACCAAATCTAAGCACAGTAGACTTTTTTATGTCAAAATAAATACTTCAATTCAAAGAAAATCAATTGTGCAGTGTTTCACTACAAAAACAGCTTCTAACTATTACACATAAATTATTTAAAATTCATAAAGTTGTATAAAATATTCATAATATATTGATTCTAAATGTTTTATAATTTAATTTTAAATTCATAAATGTGTTACACACATTTTACACTCAATTATAGCTTGCAGAACCTTTGCATTTGAGGATATTGAAACATTTATTATTAAATGCTACGGAAACTGTGATGATTAAAGGTTTAGCAAAAGCGAGATGTGACAGCCGAGGTCAGTTCAACATTTTGTGGCAAAAGGAAGACTCTTTGAAAACAGATTATTCAGTCTCTAATGAGATGGCGCAATTCATTTTGGTCATTATACGTTCATGGCTTGCAACGAAATATTTGCTTGTTACTTTTACTAGTATAGTAAAACATATGTGTTTACATATCTTTTAGTCCTAACTGACCACGATTATTTTTAATTTTTAAAATTTATGTAAAAAAATGAAATTGTATAAACCAAGTAAAAATAAGTGGATTGCTTTAACTGCAATGCAAACAATAAAGCATTAGTTAAGAATAGAGGTCCTCAAAAATGGTCGAATCTGGATGCAGTTGCCATTTCATTAAGATATTGATTAACAATGCTTCTTAACGACAGGTCGACATTAGTAAGAAACAAGACCGAGTTTGGACCGTTCCCCATCGGAAAACACATTATAAAAAATAATCACACAGCTTTCACAACTTTTGCAAGTCCTACGTTCACTGATTATAAAATCAATTCTTGGTTTAGGGACTCAATATTTTGGTTTATGTAATATTTGAGGTCAAATTAATTAACCCTTACGTTCAAGTTTTGGATTTTAAAATTATTTAGTTTCATAGCTCGCATTATAAGATTATGAAGTTTTAGAGTGATGGTATAGTTTCAAGGTGTTATGGGAAAATGTGATTACCATACATGTTTTGTAAGTATGTAACTCTGTGAAAATGTTGTTTATTAACAACAATACTTTATGGGAACTTAAGGTTAAATTTCAGGGGAGCGCGCTTTTCTAGGGGTAGAGCACGGGGTTTTGGTGCCCAAGGTCCCGGGTTCAAATCCCGCCAATCACCGATGGCTTTTCGCTATGTGATAATGCCGCAACCCACGCAAGGGGTGCACAAAAAGCCGCTACGGCTGAAGTGTCTTAGGAGTAATCCGCCCCTTCCAATAAAAAAAAGGTTGGATCTGCAATTAGACACCTCTGCTAAAATATATTACTTGAAGTATCTAATCATATTTATCCTCAACTCTGAAAAAATAGATCATTTTAATCTGAAAATGATTATTTCATAAACATAACAAAATAAGATTTAAAGTTAAGTTTTTGCTGACGCTTTATAAGATTTAAAAAAATTAAAAAAAGTTAGTTTTAATTTTGGAATCACATCAAATCCAGGTCATAAGTAATTTACATCTTTATATATTTCAGTAACAACAATACACACAATCGCATATACGCACATATTAGGAACAATAATGAGTTTGACAAATAATGGTGGAAATATAGTAGGATATATGTTGAAAGGTGTCTTTCCTTAATTAACTGTATATGATGACGAATATCCGGCGAGACCTACCGCGTCCATATTTTACTCTATGGAATTGAGTTAAAGTAATATTTTTAGTCTCAAGGGACTAAAAGTAATCCCATAAGAATTACATGAGAAAAATCTGACACATTTTGTAATTAACTATCAGGAAAAGTAGTATTTGACAGTAGTAATTAACTCTTAAATGGTTAGTTGATAGTTAGCATTGATACAGCAAATAACAACTATTAACTATGATTATCAATATGAAATACTAATAGTGAGTCAGGTTAGTTAAGAGTGGGTAATTTATACTTGTGTTAAACATATGTTTACTGTATATGTACATTATGTTTGCAAAAACAAAGTCGTGTTAGTTACACCATTTTTTACTCATGAAACGTCTGGACCGATTTTAATGATCTTTGATTCGAATATGTCTTACAGTTTCAGTATTATTATTAACTATACCATTAACCAGAATATCTAATTGTTCATAATTAAGCCGTAATGCTATTCGACTTCAGAAAATGGCCAATCTTTATCATGTTAACACGTTATTACTTTTAAGCGTTCGCTGTGTCAGCTAGTTGTAAATATTCATAGATAAATAAGTATATTTTCAAAGAACTTCCTAGTAGATGGATGGTAGATTTTTTTGGCACATGGGGACTTCAAACTGCAACAGATTTATCTAGATCTAGGTCTAGTATTTAGGATTAATGATGTTTCTATAGGAAGTTTACTAAAACCAATGTGTTATTTATAACCTACAACCTTTACCTACATAAGTTATAAATTATGAAAGCCTACGTAAAAGTTGGTTTTTAAATGCTTTTTATTTACTTTTCAAGGGGCGCCGGGCTATTTCAAGCTCTTACAAGTCTTCTCTGTATGTGTAGAGAATACATAAAATAAGTTTCATTGTAATTAGTTTTCCCGTTTTTCCGGAGAAGACTGCGTAAAATGCCTCCTTGAGCGTCACAGACAAACAGACAAAAGTTAAGATAACACCGGTTTCGGCTTCTCTAACGCATGAAAAGTAAAAATAACTGAAAAATGAATAATACTGAGCAATGTACAGACAAAACTCTAATTATATTTACATAGATAAGTATTTGTACAAAGAACTTCCTAGTAGATGGATGGTAGATTTTTTTGGCACATGGAGACTTCAAACTGCAACAGATTTATCTAGATCTAGGTCTAGTCTTTAGGATTAATGATGTTTCTATAGGAAGTTTGCTAAAACCAATGTAGCTGTTATTTATAACTTACAACCTTTACCTACATAGGTTATAAATTATGAAAGCCTACGTAAAAGTGGGTTTTTAAATGCTCATTATTTACTTTTCAAGGGGCGCCGGGCTATTTCAAGCTCTTACAAGTCTTCTCTGAAATGTAGAGAATACATAAAATAAGTTTCATTGTAATTAGTTTTCCCGTTTTTCCGGAGAAGACTGCGTAAAATGCCTCCTTGAGCGTCACAGACAAACAGACAAAAGTTAAGATAACACCGGTTTCGGCTTCTCTAACGCATGAAAAGTAAAAATAACTGAAAAATGAATAATTCTGAGCAATGTACAGACAAAACTCTAATTATATTTACATAGATAAGTATTTGTACAAAGAACTTCCTAGTAGTTGGATGGTAGATTTTTTTGGCACCTGGGAACTTCAAACTGCAACAGATTGATATAGATCTAGGTCTAGTCTTTAGGATTAGTAATGTTTGTACAGGAAGTTTACTGAAACCAATGTAGCTGTTATTTATAACTTACAACCTTTACCTACATAGGCTATAAATTACGAAAGTAAAGCCAAATACGCTTTCCCAGTTTACTCCATCTGGCCATTATAGCTTGTTAGCCCTACCCCTCTATATCATGTTACCTCTGCTTGTTTCACTCAACACTTCTCCTTTCAAGCAAAGTTCAGATTTAATAAACTCTAGTGTTACGTGAGAGAAAATAAAAGCATCGGGAGTGTTGTAAATGCGATACCATATTTCGTTTTTAAAACCGTTCAATATTCTTAGGAAGTTAAAACATGTATATTGTAAATAATATACATATTTAATTAAAATAACGTGGAATGGAATAACTTAAAAGAGTTAAATCGAAACGTAGTATAACTACGTATAAGTATTGGAATAATTGATTTTAAACTTTTAAGATAATTAATGAACGAATCCATAATAAGGGCAGTGAACTGATCAGTTTTTAAAAATTACGGTAAATCACACGCAATTAAAGTGATATATATGCAAAAATCACGCATAGAAAATGATCACTTTATTTGAAAGCGATTGAAATAATCACCATTATTCTGAAAAGAATTTTGTATACAATACTGTACATTATAGTTCATCAATATTTAAATATGAAACAGCTTAAAAGATTTCATTTAAAATGTATTAATTTAGGAATAAGTAAAATTAAAGGATAAGAATTATGTTATATTAATTTATAGTGTTTGAACGAACCATTAACGAATGAATCTATCGGAAAGATAGTGAACTGTTCAGTTTTTAAAGTTGGGGTTACACTTTAAATGAAAACCAATATTGTTAAAAACTAAGAAACGTCAAATTTCCTTCTGTTTATAACTAAAATTGTATATACTAGTGATAGTTTGTCGAATTTTAAATATGGACTAATTTAATATGGGTTTTCTTGTAATATTAAGTTTAAAATCTAAAAATTTAACATTACGCTTATGGAGTATCAAATGTAAACAATACAAATCAAAACATCTGTTTATAACCGTTTGACAGTTCTTGATTGAAGATGGTGGGGAACAATATGTGAATAGAGGTTTTTCATAAATATTTATTTTATGTATGTAGTAATGCAAAATTATCATGTTACTAAACAATTTGTAAAAACTTAAAGGTAACATAACTGTGCGAAATAAAAGCAGAAAAAAGTATTTACAAAATCTTCTGTGTTTTGATAGAAAACGTATTCATTGTATTGCTTGAAGCCACTGTAACAAACAATTAATATGTGTAAATTAAATTTCTCTTTTGCTTTTCAATCCTCATTCCATTTCTAACAAAATCGGTTGATCACAGGCCAATAATAACAGTATATGATTGGATAAAACAATTGAGGTTAGCTAAAAGACCTTAAACGGCGACTCTCATTTGGCAGACGCCATAGTCCAGTGGAAACGCGTTGGCCTCGTAACCCGGAGGTCGTGAGTTCCATCCCCATCAGGGGCAAATACTCTTTGCTCAGTGCTATGTTGATTATGGTGTATGAAATCGGGTTTATTTGAACCACATAAATGTTTTCATTGAGTAATAAATGTGTTTTAATTTTTCTAATTAATTTTTATAATACATGTCTCCAGGTACTTTTAATACAATCCATTTAGTTTATTCTTGTTTAACAAACGAATCTTTTTGAGGAGTAGTGATCTGTTCAGTTGTTGAAATCGATGATTCAACTCACTATGGACTGCCCAGCCCACTCGTTCACGTAGCCCTCTAGTCGACTCTCTTAATCTGCCTTAATCGCTTCACTTGAACACTATTTATTGAGATACTTTCTGATATGAATCCCTCTGAAATGTATTACGTTTGTTTACCTTTCATGGGCTAATCCTGTGAAATTGGAGAATTCTGCCTCTGTTTTACTTTAGCTTTAAACGAAAAATTTGATTACTCCTTTAACACAGCTTTAGTCGAATATTCGATTCAATATATTCATCTTTTAAAATGTTTTATCTCCGTCAGATGTTCCTGCAATAGATTATATTTCAATATATCTTTCATGCAATAAAATGGCACCTCTATCCGATTTTAAATATGCTCTTTTTCAAAATAGTTTTATTTTCATAGCTCAATTAATTCGTCACTCAATAATATTTTCTAATCAGTTTATCTTAATCTTAACCTATTGAATTCTTTAAGGGGTTTCACGAAAGGGTGTTTTTAAGGGTCACCACTAAACAAGATATCTTCAACAAATTTTCCCACCGGTAAATTCGTTACTCAACAGCATGTTTCAGTATAAATTAAACTAAAAAATGGCTTACGAAAAATTGTTTCTTAAATATCAATTTTACTATCAAACAATTTCATCCTAAATATACTGCTTCAACAGATTGGTCCCCAAATAATTTTTTCTCTTTAGAGCCTACAATAGCGCCATCTCGAATTTTAGTCCGCAAAATGCAATGTTAGTTTTGTGGCATCGTTACTGACCACACAACAGTCATAAAAATGTGTTTCAAATGAAATTAGTGAAAAAAATGCGTTTATAGTATCAAATTTATGTTAAACGTTTTATTTATAAATCATTTTATATCACAAAATGTTAGAGTACGATTATGGAGCTATTATATTCCCCCGGAAAATGAAATAAAAAATAAATATTTAATTTACTAGATAACCATTTTTCCTACAATTTGACATTTCGCCTATTTTTACGACTATCATGTATTCAGTAATTCTGTAACAAATTCAACATTGTTTTCATAAACACAAAATAGATCGATAATTTACTACTGCTATCCTTGACCGACATGTTCAAACAAATTTGTCATAAATTTTGATTAATATAGCATAAAATTAATACTACATGCATTCATGTTTAATATTTTTATGTTTTCTTATATGTTTTAAAAGTTTGAATTTTATTTTTTACCAATAATATTTTTATAGTTGAATTTTGTTAATCATTTATACATGTAAAGTGGATGTATTCACAAATTTATAAGCCCTTTAACGCGTAATTCATCAGCTCAGATAAGATGTTGGCGCACTGAAATTGCGCAGTTTCATTTACATATTTATCCGCGCCTGAGTAACCCGTCCAGTGATTCAACCAGAGTAGTTTATCAAGTTACCTGCTAAGTTATGCGCTCCTGCCAGACCAGTGTAAACCCTATACGTTAATTACATTAGAATACCCATTCCTCGTTCCACGTTCTACTCGTGGATACGATAATTTTGGGAGCTTTCTACGCCTACATAATGTTTTACCCCGATCAAAATTTATTGTAAAATATTTTGGGTATTTTCTAGTTGTTGTAATTATAGTATATTTCAACACTAAGACCAAAAATGGGTGTTTTTGACGTAAGCACAGGTTTAACAGCCGAGGCTGTTGTAAAAATGTCTTCAATTCTTCTTGAAGAGATTAGAATAGATTAGATCATTGAAATGGCAACTACACTACAATGTAGGTATTTTAAGCCAAGTATGAATGAGGATTGAGTGTAAGATGATTGTGGCGCGATCTTGTAGTCTTGTTACTGACTGAGGCTGACATGTTCCTTAGAAAGGACTGTGAACTAATAGCCCAACAGCCGATGGCAACTAAGGGACTTGCAGTTTAACGTGGAATCCGAACCACAGCCTCTGAATTACGAATTGGTCTAATTATGAGGATGGTCTTTGCGGATTAACGTAGTACTCAATAGTGCGGATGTTAATCCACACAAGAGAACACTACACCTACCGACTATCGCTCATAACTATCCACAATTCGTGACCTCTAAGTACTTGGATTACAGGGCGACGCCACCGTCCCAGTCTTTAGTATCAATAGTTGTCGACCATTTTTATCGCTTTGGACTAATCAACTGATACGTTACTTACATTGTAGCATACAGAAAGAACTTATTGATTGGTTGTTTATGTTTATGTTAGTCGTGTTATGTTGTTATGTCAGTGCTGACCTCGAATTAAAAGTATCATAAACAATGACCTTGGATTAAAAAATCATCATATTAATAGGTTTAGTCCCAAGAAGAACAAGAATCTCTGGTAGCTCTACAACATATGTAATCCAAACAAATATTTTTTGACGAAAAATTACTTTTGCTCGTATAATCTGTCAAAATTTCCCTATACATAAATAAATAAATTCTCTCTCCAGTTAAAAATTCTCTAAAAAAGTGTTAAAATCTATTTCGAAAGCTACATAAATTTTTATTACCAATTTTATTCAACCTTATAATATTGTATTAAAAAATATTCATTGCCCAACTGTTAGTATATTTTTTAATAATTTTACTGCAATTTTGACCTATAGACTTAAAAAAACCGTGTATTTTAAAGATGATAAAGCTAGTAAACCTGTATTTACATAAAACAAAAGCTTTCATTTCCTTTTTTCACAAAAAAATTCCTAACTAATACTGAAATACTTTTTAAATCAGTGAATACTAATAAAACAGTTACCAAAAAATTGGGTTTGGCGGATTCTATTCAAAACTAGAAAACATGTAAGAGTTAAAAATGAATATGAAGTAATCACGTCACGATGGATGGGTTTATAAAGTGAACACGAATGAGGAGGCCGTGGTGACGTTTTCACTTGTTCTCTTTGTCGCATTTGTCACCATTGTCGCACGCTCGCATTGCTTGTGACAAAGCTATCATTCATCCCGCAGTGTTGACCAGAGATTTCTACACCACTGACAACCTCAGACAACAAAATTAATTGTAAGTTAATTTAAAAAAACTTACTGGTTAGAGAGTATACGCGGACACACCTTCTACTCTTATATTTATTTTTCCTTAAGGGAATACTATGTGCTTTATACATACTTTGTCTGGGATTTGATACTCAGGTTACATTTCTGTTGGAGTTCAATTGAAACTCTAAATTTCAATCAGAATTAACAATCCGTTACATTAAAATGTTTGTATCGACTTTCCTGTGGGAAATAGGTTAAATCATGGATCTAAAGGAAGGGTCTCAGTTTAACTAATCAGCTGTTCTTATTATTTTATATTAAAAATTCAATACAATAGTTCTGGTGGTCTCTATGGAAACCTGTTACATGTTTCCATCTTAAAAATCGCCAACACCCCCCAGAGCTAAGACATATCCATGTCAAAATATCATTTGAAAATGTTTACTTGAGCTAAAGTCGTTTTCTACTGTAACTAAAACTAAAATTGTTCCATAATACTAAACTTTTTTATCCTTCTACAGTATATTTGGTATTCTACGGTATATTTGGTCTACTGGGGTGGTGGTATGTCATGTAATCCAACATCTTGGAGTTCACGAATTGAGGATAGCTATGAGCGATAATTGAATAATACGTTCATTTGCAAATGCTATCATCATAATTTGACCTGGTATACTTTAGGAAAGAGTAAGGAGTAATGCAAATGCTAAATTTTGGTTCAATTTCCACATTAAACTGTAAGAATCCCTCTTTCTAAGAAACATGTCAGCCTTAGTCGAAATCAATATTACAAGATCGTGTGTAGTATTAATATGTGTGTCATTGATTGTACAAAAATATTATGCTCTCCTTTGGCATAATCTTTCACTTATTTCTCATTCATACTTAGCTTAAAATAACTTCCTAGGTAGGTTGGGTGAAGTAAAGTTAAAAATGCACGTTAGGGATTTTGCTTCTTTTTTTAAGAAGGACTATGGCTGACATGTTCCTTAGACAGTACTGTTAATTAATAGTCCAACAGCAGATGGTAATGAATGTACTTACAGTTTAACGTAGAATCCGAACTACGGCCTCTGAATTACGAATTGGTCCAATTACGAATATGTTCTTTGTGGATTAACGTAGTTTTCAATAGTGTGGACGTTAATCCACAAAAGCGAACACCATATTCACCGACCATCTCTCACAACTATCTAAAATTCGTAACCTCCAAGTAGCTGGATCACAGGACGTCACCAACGTCCCAGTCAGAAATATGAAGATTTTCAGAAGAGATGATCTCTTCTTCAGAGTTATTTTCCAAATATTATACCAAGTAATGTTTTGATTTGGTCAAGCCCTTCAAATGTTTTCATACCTTAGATTCTCTCCCATCGGAAGGACAAGAATTATTAGGCCATACGAGACTAGTTACTTCATGAGAATCTGTCATTTTCATTCTAATTTGGGTTTTAATTTCCGTTGTAAACTATGAAAACCATTACTTACCTAAAAGTCAATTATTAATTAGTTTACTCACCATTTGATAAAAACGTTATTCAAAACGTAACAAAGAACTAAATTTACACATAATTGAAATGTTTAGTTCAGACAGAATTTTAACACGTGGTTTACTTAAGAACAGATATAATTTGAATGTTTCACTTAGGAAACATTAACAATTGACTTCATTCGAAACTTTGATCTCATGATTTCACAGAGAATTCGAATGGAAACAAACTTATGTATCATATTGTTAAATCTAACTTAAATTGAATTGTAATGAGTTTGTTCTTGATCCCGACATAACTCCTACGATGCCAGCGCGCTCTCAAGGGCATACGAGTAACTAGTGTTGAAACTCGCTAAAACAATAACTTTACTCGATTGTTGAATGATAACATCACTCCCTAAGTTGTATACTCTTTACTTGAGGTTTTCTGTTTATTTACTTTTTCGTAACTATAACTTCATCTACTTTATATTTGGTGGAATTTGTAGTTTAACGACTTAAAACTCAATTCTACCTTATGAAAGAATCAAATAAATTAATTTTATGTTTTAAACAGCACAAGAATACGACTACTTTAGATGTAAATTGTGCAACATTTTACATTTTTTGATTTGTTTTAAACTATCATCGATTATTTTTACTTTGATTAATTGATTTTTTCAAAACATAAAAATACATACAATACAGGAAAACAAATTAATAAGTTGTACATCTATTTACTTAAATATTTAAGACTTTAAAATTACTGTTCGAGGGTAACCATTTATATATTGATTGTTGTCGGACATCAGCTGATGTTTTAGTTTGAAATATTGACATTTTTAACAATAACCTACACCATATATATTGTAAACTAATGATTTTTGTGTCACATACTTTCACACACTGACACATACTTTCTCCTTTAAGTAATTTAAAAAAGACAAACTGTAATAAAACTATCATGTTCTTCAAATTTTATCTACATATCATGTAATAGTTTATTGTTTCAAAAATAATCATCCCATTTCTGAAAATAAAAATAAAAACAAGAGAGACAAAGTTAAATTAATTGTTCGAATAGTATGGGGGATCCCCCCCGTTAATACCAAGCTTTTTTTGAGTTGGTTTTGTTGGGTGATTTGACCTTCCGCTTCATACCAAGTTTCATGGAAAACGGTTGGAAAATAAGGAATAAATTGATTTTTAATATTCCATATAAGAATAACATTGGGCGCTTTCAGACAACGTACTGCGTTTATTATGGACAGTAAATTTAACTTTTCTCTGGAACCGTTAGTCGTAGACAAATGATTCAAAATACTAATTTGTTTAGATTTTTGAGCTTTTTTCAATTGAGTAATTATACTTTATTTCATTGTTTTCACTGAAAATTTAAAAATTTGATTTGTTTGACAGTGAAAAGCTTATAACTTTTGATCCGTATTTTTTACAGACATGCGGGTGGTGTCAAATTATATAGTACTCTGTGCACTATTGTCAAATTTTAATAAAACTCGTTAGAGTCGTTTTTTAAAACTTTCATGCAATGACTTATGACAAGTTCAGACGTGGACTAACTAGACAACAATGCACTGATCAACTTAATTCCACTTTTTGTGACGAAGCTACATCCATTGCCACTGTAAACGCTGGTATAAGGAGTTTAATCGTGGTTGTCGTTCTCTCAATGCTGAATTTTATGAAGGCCGCCCAAAGACGGTCGTTGTACCTGAAAACATTGTCGCTGTGCAATAAATGAAAATCCAAGATCGTCGTGAGATTGAGAAATCTTTAGGCATAAGTGAAAAATGTGATTAGGACAACTTAGACCATTTAGATTAGATTAGGACTTAGAAAAACGTCCCAAAAAATGTCCGTTTGGATTGGAGCAAAAAACTTAAAAAAAAACTCAATTCTGGTGGTTCCAAAGAGGTATATAAAACTGAAACAGGTGACGAATCATTTATATATATGAGCTAGAACTAAATCAACAGTCGGTGATATCGAGACGAACTGAACCAAAAAAAGAAAAATTGTTCATGTGCAGAGCACTTCCAAACAAATGTTTTTTGACATGGATATGTCTTAGCTCTGGGGGGGTGTTGGTGATTTTTAAGATGGAAAACACGTAACAGGTTTCCATAGAAACTACTTAAACTATTGTATTGAATTTTAAATATAAAAGAATTAGAACAGCTGTTTATATGAACTTAAAAATTCCCTTTGGACATATCCATGATCTAACCTATTTCCCACAGGGAAGTAAATACAAACATTTTTTCAGAAGAAACTGGTCATGTGTCAAGAGTACCTTTGGAGGAGCTTAAACAAATGGCTACAACCTTTGTTTGTCAGAAGTCTTTAATGAAATCAGTAAAACAAACAATTATTGTCGGATCACCCTCCATCAAGACAACGTAAGCTTTCACAAGTCCCTTGAAACGACCAGGTTTTTCAATACTCAAAAGATCGAATTTATTTATCCGCAATACAGTCCAGATTTGGCACCCATTGAATTCTATTTTGTTTCCAAATATCAAGGATAATTTGCGAGGGCCACGATTTTCGTCAGCAGAAGAAGCTGTTGAAGCATTCAAAAACCATGTGTTCGATATAAACCATGGAGAATGGAAATGATGCTATGAGAGCTGGTTCCAAAACATGCATAAGTGTATAAACCCTAAGGGGAATATTTTGAAAATCAATCAAGTCACTTTCAACAAAAAATAGTATGTATTTATTCATAGGCTCAAAATATAATTGTTAATTCATTATATTTTCATTGCTATTAAAGTCGGTGGTCGATTAAGGTAAAATTAATTTTTTTTTGTTTTATATAGTGCATTTTTACAACAATTTTAATTTCTCATAACTGTAACTACATTTTTGTAACGCTATTCCTGGCAACAATTGCCCAGCTGTTACTGAAACAATGCTAATTCTCCGAAAATCGTGTATTTTACCACAAAGGGTACATTATCTCCTAAACACATTAGATATTTCAGTTCTGTTTTTTTTAGTTTTGTTTCTAATAAATTTACCTTTAATATGAACGTAGGAAATTACCATGGGCTTATTTATACAAATTTTATAAGTTGTAAACAATTTTTATATGTAATTTTTAAGACTTTTTCAAATTAAAAATGAAAAAATTCAGTTTGCTTATTTAAAAGTTCTATGCTGGCATGAAAGAGGTGTATAAGGTATATAAGAAATAAAATAAAAAATCATTCACTTATGTTGCCTAGTTACTGAGAAAATGTATCTCAAAGTCACATTAAATTAACATGGCGGAGATAGGGACAACGAGAAAGAACTAATCAAACTATCAGTTTGAAATAAACTCACAATCTTGGAGCAATTCGCTCTGAAGCCTCTGGTATCTTTGAAACAGCTAATTAAAAAAACGCTTTAAGGTTTGTGTCTATTCAATTAATAAGTCGAAGGAAGATGATTTTAACATCGTTTCTTTCCTCTCGAACTCTGGTATTATTGAGAATGTAAATGTTCAACAAGAAAATAATAAATTTCCCGAGGTCTTCTTTAGAGAAGGAATTTATTATTTTCTGTCCAAAGAGAAAATATCTCTCAGACGTTAGAGTCTTCGTCTTAATTAATTTACGAATGAATAAGAAACCTTACATAATTAGCTGATACCTTTTAGAACATTGTTGTTGCCACATTGAAAATATATGTTCTAAAATACTATTAACACTACAAACAACATTGCAACGAAAACAAAAATCAGTACCCAAAAAATATAACAAGTAAATACATAAAATAAAAATGTTTGGATTTACTTCCCTGTTAAAAATAGGTTAGGTCATGGATGTGTCTAAAAGGAATTCTTTCAGTTTATCTCAGCAGCTGTTGTTATTCATTTATATTTAAAACTAGCTGACCCAGCGAACTTCGTACCGATAATAATAAATATTTGATTTTTAATCATAAAACATAATCATAAAAACTCGTTCTGAGGAATTATCTAAGTATCTAATTATTTATACAATAATTAGATACCATTGAGTACTTACTATTTTATGCTTGATTCTTTGGTTTGTTCAATGGTTCAAATAAAAACAGCTGTTGTTTATATCTTATTAGGTAAGATACATATGTTGGAATCCAAAACAAAATTATTTCCCCATAAGATTAACATGGGAACTTTGAAGGCGTTTAGGGTAGAGGTTTATGGGAAAATCGTCACAAAAACTATTAGACTTTCTTATTTTAGGCCTAAAGAACCAGTATACCAAGTTTCGGCCTCCTAGGTAATCGGGAAGTGGGAGAATTAGTGATGAGTGAGTGAGTGAGGGCTTTGAATTTTATATATACAGATTCAATACAATAGTTCTAGTAGTTTCTATAAAACATGTTGCATGTTTTCCATCTAAAAATGTTTGTATTTACTTCCCTGTGAAAAATAGGTTAGGTCATGGATGTGCCTAAAAGGAATTCTTTCAGTTTATCTCAGCAGCTGTTCTTATTCATTTATATTAAAAATTCAATAAAATAGCTCTAGTAGTTTCTATGGAAGCCTGTTACATTTTTTCCATCTTAAAACCAGAGCTAAAACATATCCATTTAAAAAATAAATAAAATATGAAGATAAGAACTTTTTTAAAGCTTGTTTGAAATCTGACTGGGTATTACGTATGTAGTTAATTAATTAAAACTCATTAAATTTTAGTACATCTGTAATATTTTTAAAATAATAATTACAGACTTATAGAACAAGATATAACAGTTCTCCCCCACTTGACTTCAATGTTAATTCAACATTCACTTGCAACATCCACATTTCTTAGATTTCTTTATCCTCGAAGATCGCCTTAATTGATAAGCTGGTGGTTCTTCAATATTTTCATGATTATATGCTGCTGATGTTCCTTGAATGTTTTGTTGGTTATTTCTTGATTATCCATTTTGAATGTCCGGTTCTCTTCAAGCTTGTATGTAATAGTCTAATATCTTAATTTTCACTCTGAGTCGCCATTATTACGTATGTAGTTAATTAATTAAAACTCATTAAATTGTACTATATTGGAATATTAAGTATTGTTTTATTGTTTCTTAATCTTAGAATGCAAACATGATAACATCTGTAATATTTTTAAAATAATAATTACAGACTTATAGAACAAGATATAACACTGGGTGCTATTGTTTGATAGTTCTCAAACGATTTTTAGGGGCAGAGCTATCGAAAACGCAGGGGAAATTAAAGTTTGACGTGCACAGTAGTTTAATGTCGCGTGCTATGAGGAAAGAAGGGGTACTCGAGTAAGGGGGAGGGGTTAGGGGTTGAAGAAATATTATTACACGGGGTTAATGATTTGTTCAAAGGTATGAATTAAACATTTCAAACATTCCTGCGATAATCTTTATGAAACGCAATCTCATTTAAGGTTTATCCATAATTTATATTTTTGCTGAATAATTTTAATTGTATGGAAGGTTTGGCGATCGTTAAATATACTCTAAAGTCTTAGAAAATACAGGTTTGATTTTAATAATTAAAATGACTACGATTTTCCATTAATTATTATAGGGAATACTTATGTTTTACCTCAAAATTGTATGATAAAAAATTAAATACATGATATCTGTGAAAAATGGGGGTACATTGTTAGATGATTTTTTTAAATATACCAGCATTATAATATCATATTTGATAAAGAATATTTACTGGTAAAAATTCCTACCTTATTCGATGAGCCGCATTAAACTTTCCTGATCCTAAAACAGAAGAAAAGATAAGAGTCAAGAATTATGTGATTGAGTATTCAATTGCAGTTTCAACTATTTTTTTCAGTTTCTTAAATACTTGAATATCTTTAAGCTGGTCTAACATTTTGCAAAACTTTAATGTTCGTTGTGAACTAAGTAAAAAACTAACTAAGTAAGTTACTCGTATATTTCAAAATAATAAATTTAAAAAGTGGTTTATAATCCAATCCAATACTATAATACGAGCAAGGTTTGTATATGTATATATATTAGACACGGATCTCGAAAACGGCTCCAAGGAATTTCTTTAAATTTTGGAAATAACTAATTTCCGAGTAGAAAATTAGTTCTAGATAGACCTCATTTACAGGATAATTCGGGGTTTCTTGTTATATTAAGTTTAAAATCTAAAAAATTAACATTACGCTTATGGATAATCAAATGTGAAAAATACAAATCAAAACATCTGTTTATAACCGTTTGACAGTTGTTGATTGAAGATAGTGGTGAACAAGTGGTGAAAAACTATCAAATTACCAAACAATTTGTAAAAAACTATAGGGTAAAATAACTGTGCGAAATAAAAGCAGAGAAAGGTATTTCCAAAATCTTTTGAGTTTTGATAGAAAACGTGTATTCATTCTATTGCTTGAAGCTAACTGTAACAAACCAATTAATTGGTGTAAATTAAATTAATCTTTTGCTTTCCAATCCTCATTTCTTTTCTAACAAAATCAGTTGATCACAGGCTAATAACAACTGTATGGATAATTGAATACAATATAAGAGAAGCTAAAACAATTGAGGTTGGCCAAACCCCCTTAAAGGACAAAATCGACTTGGCCGACGCCGTAGCTCAGTTAGTAGCGCTTCGGTTTCACGCGTCGAAGATTGTGGGATCGATCTTCATCCGGGGCTTTAAATTTTTGTACAGTGTTTATGCTATATTAGTTAAGGTGTATTAAATCAGTTTTATTTAAAACACATAAATGTTTGGATTGAGTAACAAATGTGTTTTAATTTTGCTAATTGTAACTAGTATAATACATGTCTTACTCTATCCGAGCAAAGCTCGGTCACCAGGTACTTTCTAAAACTATGTAAAATAGCCGTGTTCCATAATATTGGAAAATAGCAGCACATCGTCCACAATTCCAGAACTTAATGCGAGATGAATGATCGTTCTCTTGGTGTTACAAGCTGATGAGATCTCACTAGAGGTGATAGTCGAGTCATCAGCTGGAATGTTGACAACGACAACAAATCTCCATTACCATTACACGTCACCATCTATCAATTACTATCCTACTCCAATTTCGAGATGTTTCATAAATTCTTGATTTTACGGAAGCCTCCGACTTCTGGCATAAGCTTTTGGGGTAGCCTAATTCACCCTTAACAAGTAAAGCCAGGTTATTTGGGTTATTTGTGTAAAGCTTAGTGAAAAAGTTAGTGTTAATAATTTATATGAACTCGTGTGTTAGAGTAGTTTTTTATCAATCAGTGGTTAAAAAAATTAAATTAGCGTAAATTAATGTAGCCTAAGGTTTTAATTAGTTAACTTAAGATAGGCCTAGGATGGAAATTTTAGCTACTAGTTCGGGTTCATATTATGTATTTAACGGCTACATTTTACGTTCAAATAAAATAAGGAATGGGAAAAGACATTTAACCCTCCAGGTGCTAACATTCCACTGTGAGATGTCAGCGAGGTGCAATTGTATAGCGCTATCGAAGTCAAAAAATCTGCGAGCTAATACATGCAACTACTCAGTAGTTCCCTACTCTGACGCTTGAGTTCGTTATTTTGCCGCCAGAGTATGCTTTTATAGCCAAATAAGTGCTTTCTCAGTCGGTGGTCCTTTGTAGTGTAGTGGTTAGACTGCTGTGCTGACGAGTACAACAGTTGAAGCCATTCGGAGGGACGAGGGTTCGAATCCCGACCATGAGCAATCCCAATTTGGCTTGCAAATGTGTGGTATAGTGGAGTGGAGTGCCCACCTTAAATAAACGGTGACCGGCTTGGGTGGAAGTTGACGGCATTTGTAGGCTTAATTGGGATTGCAGTGGACACCTATTTTGCTTTTATGGATACTGGTTATAAGGGGGGGCATGTTTTGTGTTTTTTGTGTATTTTTAGTATTTTATGAAGAGTATTAAATAATAATAATAATAATATTAAATAGTTGTGTACTAAAAATGTTTTAGTATTTTATGAAGAGTTGCATAAAAATAACAAAATTTAAATAGTCATAGCACTTGGAGGGTTAAGGTGCTTGAAAAGTGGATGCAATAGTTGTGGCTCAATCACAGAACCAACTGAAAATTATGAGGAGTTCAACCCCTCAAACCATAACCATCCAGTGGATGAGGTCAAAGTTGACCTCTTAAGATTAAGGGATGAACTAAAAGAAAGTGCGTTGAATACAAAACTAACGCCAAGAGAGGTCTTCAACCAAGTTTGACAAAGGTTTGACAAAGTTTTATTTATTATATGGTTAAATAAAGCTGACAGGGTAATCGTGTGTTGAAATCAACAGACTGATAAAGATTATACCATTTTTATCGAATACAATAAACTAAGTATAGTTGATGTAAAAATATAAATATGACCATTACAAAGAGAAAATTTATATTTTTTAGTAACCTATAGATGTATTGAATGCCTCCCACAGCAGACCACAGATCTATAGAAAACATTCTGTCCATAATTTCGGACTTTTGGATCCAATCAACATGTTTTCTACTAGCAAAGAACCTTTTTTTGATTTGCACAACCTACCTTTATTCTTGAATTTCGTGTGCCAATCATAAACAGACTATAAGTTGGAGTTTTTTAAGCGCGTCCTAAACCGATGTTTACAGTAACTGAAGTTTTCTCTAATTCAAGTACACAAAAAATTTTCTATGTTATTATTAGCCATTTTTTAAGTACCAAAATAAGGGTATTGTAACAACAATTAGTTAACAGTCAGGAGCTGTAGTAAACCATTTATTA
The DNA here is from genome assembly GCA_023375725.1 of Nephotettix cincticeps. NCBI lineage: Eukaryota > Metazoa > Arthropoda > Insecta > Hemiptera > Cicadellidae > Nephotettix > Nephotettix cincticeps. The sequence goes on from CM041788.1 coordinate 56,144,940, forward strand.
ATTATTAATAACCTTGAATGTAAATATTACAAGTTACATGTTTAAGTTAATCTTTTTCAGTTTTATTGGTTTAAAAAATGTATGGTAATTTTTTTTAGCTCTGCATATACGTGAAACAATATACTACCGTTCCCTTACACTACACGTCTTCAGTAATCTTCTTTTTGTAAAGAAAATATTGATAATTTCACTAATGGAAGCCTTGTCCATTATCACAATGTGATATGGAGAAAGCTTTGTTAACATAATATTAGATTATATAAATATTTTAAGAGCTTTAGGGATTAGAAGCTTCTATTTTTCTACAAATTATCATGATAAATAAGATTATTACCGAGGGAAAAATTTGTGATGCTATTGCCAAGTGGTTTATGAATTTCTGAGAATTTTTTAAATTTACATATACAAATATCGTAAAGCCTACTACTAATGTCTTACATTGAAACATTTGAAATGCATATCGCTTCTCTGTATTTATACAGATGGTATTTAGTTATTTAAATAAGTTTCTTGATTCTTGGATTGATGTTTAAGCCACGTAAAGGATACATTAAAGACGTAATGAAAAACAGATCTATATATATTGAGAACATAAAGAGTTTTTAGGAACTTTCTCTAATACTTGGATTTATTATTACTGGGATAAGATAAAATCTAGGTTTAGAAATATCCTTTATAAGTATGTCTAGCTTTAAATCTCTAATCTGAAGGAAGTCCATGTATTTTTATCTTATCCTTTATCCTTTTATCTTTCTCTCTAATATATAGTTTAGAGAGAAAGTAAAAGTTTATCGTAGACATTGATCTGAGAGTGTGTATGTCATCTTTGAGGCTTCCTAATCTCCAAAATGTAGGTTTTGAACCAGAAACCTGCCTTTCTATATACTGTACCCGATACCACCGTTGGTCATATTATATTATGAAATTCGTTACAAGGGCAACTTTGGAAATCATGTGTTTTTATAATCTTTTTATTATTTATTTTCAAGGTCCGCTACCAAAACATGTTTTGTCAGTGATCAAAACCCCATCACCAAAGGACACGAAAATTATGCCTGCATTTGTGCACATCAGATAATATTTTTCAAGGACAAAAACTGGAAAAATATAAAGCTCTCTAAAAATAACTCTAATCAATGTTCTTAAAGTAATAATTAATATATTATAAAAATGTAAAAAATTATAAATGCAGTTTTTTATATCTGCAAAGCAATAATAAAGTACCCATAAATTAATAAATATCTCATCAAATATATTGAAACCTTTAACATGTGTCACTAAAGATATTTGGAATAAAAACATGTTTACTGTGGTAAAAATATTTTTAGTTTTTTTTGTATAGTGTGTTGGGTTTGTATATTTATATAGAAAATAATAAAAACTATCAGTTCAATTTGTTTCTAGTTTTTAATTCTTGTAGTTTTTTTAATTATTCTTACATATTAGTATGGAACAATCAATTCCTGACAATCTGATGAAGAACTCATGTTGCTGGTGTGAAAACTAGGGAAGATTTAATTTTGACATGGATATGTCTTCGCTCTAGGGGGGGTCTTGGCGCTTTGTAAGATGGAAAACATGTAACAGGTTTCCATAGAAACTACCAGAGCTATTGTATTGAATTTTTGATATAAAAAATTCAGAACAGCTGTTTAGATGAACTGAGACCATTCCCTTTAGACACATAGCCATGATCTAACCTATTTCCCACAGGAAAGTAAATACAAACATTTTTTATTGATTCTTTACAAAACAGCCATTATTTGGAGCGGGTAGTTTGGGGAGATTCTAACAAAAACATAAGTTGCACTTTTGGACACACTTTTTTCGCCCGGTGCTCAAAACCAGATTTATTTCTTGTATGTATTCTTTCTGAGTAAGGGGAATTTCTGTTTATAGCTCGAACGTGTACTTGAAAAACGGAAGAAACGTTGGACGATTTGATGGTGACTTCGACTGTTACTGATTATAAGCAATGGATTGGGAGGGTTACGGTGATACTTCTTTAAACAAAGAAATAATATATAAAAGTATTCTAAAAACTAGGTTTGACTCACATATTGCTCAGAATTACCAAAACAGTGCAAATATTCGTTACTGTGAGACCATTTTGCCACAAGTTGCATTTCGTTACGCAAATTACAGAACGGTTCAAACGCATTCAACAGAATCCCACCACATCATTGTTGGAGGCGAATCGAGCGGGAAGTATTGTTGGTCGAATGCCACATACTGTCACGGAACCTTTCACCCCGTTTACCATTGATGTTTTAGCAAATGATATTTACCCACTGATGCACGGTTGGAAAATTACTGAAACCTTTTGGATATAACCTTCTTTTTACAATATATTTATCGATATATTGGTGTCCATAACTCTCTGGAAAAAACGTATTTGTATTACTGAATTTCTTGGGTCGAGAAATCGAATTTCACAACGCAAGCATAACTAACCAGTCCCTGTTTTCCTCAATGTTTTCTTATTTTAGTGTTTACTTTCATTAGTCATCAGACAGAGTTGACATCCTAACAGAAATGATGAAGGTCTTACTCCATACTCTTATTCTACCTGGAATTCAGGCAACACTCAAACGAAATGTCATCTGTAAATATAATGACGAAGGAATCATCTGGTCAAAGAATGAACTTCATAACACATCTAAGATCCTGAAATTATTATTATTATTGGATTATTAGATCATTGAAATGGCGACCAAGGTAGTTATTTTAAGCCAAGTATGAATGAGGATTGAGTGTAAGATGATTGTGGCGCGATCTTGTAGTCTTGTTACTGACTAAGGCTGACATGTTACTCAGTCAGAACTGATAATTAATAGCGCAACAGCCGATGGCAAATAAGGGGCCTACAGTTTAACGTGGAATCCGAACCACGGCCTCTGAATTACGAATTGGTCTAATTATGAGGATGGTCTTTGCGGATTAACGCAGTATTCAATAGTGCGGACGTTAATCCACACAAGAGAACACTACACCCACCGACCATCGCTCACAACTACCACAATTCGTGACCTCCAAGTAGCTGGATTACAGGATGACGCCAGAAATAATTCCAGAAATAATTCCACCATTCCAGAAATAATAAGGCAGCTAATGAATAGAGAACTGAGTCAGGAACGAACATTACAGACAAGGTATTTCCTCAGTAAATGTCTAGTCGAAGGACCAAGGGAGGATTTTTCAAAGTATTTTCTCCACTTGGGAGAAGATACATTATGATTGTAGTATCCTTTATAACTGGGCATGACGAGTTCAGAGTTCAGAAAGCATATTCAGAGGGTGGCTTGACGGTGATTTATTTTGCCATCTATGTAGGGAGGAAGGAGAAAACATAATCATTATTTTATAATGATTTTGTTTTTCGTGGTGATTTTTTAATCATCATAGATTTATCATCTTAGAATGTGGAGCCTCTGAAAAAGATTTTGATAAAATTGTCAACCTTCTGCCGGAGACCCTCAAAACACCCACGGAGCCCCTAAATGTCTCTTGTTCAATTTGTTACTTACTAAAATATAATTAACACATTTTTGTAGCTTTATTTGTTTTAATTTTTAAAAATTTAATTGAATAGTTTAAAATATTTCTTATATTTGCAACCCTAACTACAGGTGAATTAATATGATATGACTCAACACCAAATATATAACATATATTTTTTTATTTATGCAATTATGTAAAATACCAGATACTATTTACAATATTTTAAAACATTTTATTACTTAAACCTGTACCAACATACAAGAATATCATTAATAACTGAAGTTTTTTACGTATAAAATTCCTTACTCTTGAATATACTTTGCGTTAATTCAAGGTATTTTACAAAATGGATCAAAGAAAACAATATGGAGAGAACATGGCTTTGAGAAATACGATTTTCTCAATAAGAAAACAATAAAAGAATTCTTTTACGGTGGGGTTTCAAAGAGATTAATTTTTGGTGCGTCGTATTCTAGATATCCAATTACGAGAAGCTTCTGTGTTTCCTATTTGAAAATACGTGTAATCTCACTGAAACTATATTGAGTCTCACACTGTCTTAAAATGTATTTTTCACTATAATCTAAAAAATATTGAAAAAATATTAAATATTATTAAAATATTTGATATTTTTTCAATATTTTTTTAGAAAATCTTATGAAGATAAGATAAATAAGATAAGATTAGAATCATAAGATTAATACATTGAATCCATAATCGGTCCATTTTCTATGTCTTAACACATACAAGTTTATTCGCAACAAAGTATTCTAAAATATTCAGTTTTCGTGTTGTGTAATTTAATTAACAAATTAAATAAATTGTTTTACCTTAAAGTATTCTTTTTTGTATCCGTCAAACTTAGTTTCTTGATCTTTGTTTTTACATGCGTAATGATAAAACTGTGATAATTATTTACATTATTAATTAATTACAGTTTTACAATTAATTACAGTTTTGACACACTTTTTATCTACTTACCGAAGTCAAAATTCACAATGACTATTTTAACAATATATGTTAGTCATTTTTCAATTCATTGTACCATAATTTAAAATTATGGTATAGATCTTTTCACTATTCAATTCGTGCTTTGTTTCAAAATATACAATATTAATCGATGTGCTGAAATTCTCTATGTTCTCAATCACAAAATATCTACATTATCGATTAAATATTATTTAGACCTAATAAAATAACTCATTAAAGTCTCCTTAATACTTTTTACAATATAGGTTATTTTTATATACACAACAAATTAATACAATTATAGTTAATAAGAATTGACTATATTCTCTAATACACAAAACATGAGCTAAACATACCGGAACTGTATATATCGTCTACCATAAGTAAAGTGTTTAACTCAGTTAAGAGGTTAAGAGGTTAAAATGGGTTAAAATGAATTAACAATGACATTTTTTCCAAAAAAGCATCTTCGTTTACCACATTTTAATTCTGCTAGTTTATACTTTTTTTACAATATTTAAAACACTTAACTTAAAACTGTAATCCTCAAAAATGTTTGATCAATCTTTATAAAACTCAGTAATAAAGCCATGGTTCAATTTCAAATTTTAAAATGGCGGCCGTTTTTAAATTGCAACCAAGTGTTTTTGCAAATACATGTTTGATTTTCTCTTTATTTTGATTTAGTTAGCCTTTTCCCAGAGTTTAAATTTTTACTTACCTGTTTACACTATCAAAGCCTATCTCGGAGGTATCATAATGAAAGAGTGGATAACAACTGAGTAAGGGAGAGAGACACACAAAAGTTTGATCTATTTACAAACTTGAATATTCAAGCCCGTTTGTAGTTATTTATTGAAACATTTGACACACTCTCATTGATCTGAACCTATTATCAAAGGGTAGATACTTACAGTTCTTAAATATAATGTTCATGAATAAATAATATTTAAACGGTCTATTTAACAGTAGACTATTGTCAGGTAAAATAATCGAGTAAATTATTAGTTTCATTCGGTTTGTGTTTCGATACGTAAACGGTTGTTAGACACTGTCAACTGCTTTGAAGTAACGAATATGTTAGCATTTTATTTTTGAACGTCAAAAGAACTATTGTGTTTTGCCGTTTGAATTACTTATATGAATATTCCATATGAGAATGTTTATTTGATTAAGCTTGTTTATTAACTCTCTTACTAACCTCAAAAAACTCTAAAGCCTACTAAATCATGAAAAAAATAAATTTAAATATCAAGACATTTTCAGATATGCATATTTACTCAAATACCAATTAAACAAACAGTTTCAGTAGACTGACACATACTTTTTCCGTTAATTAAATTTAAAACTGAAAATTTTAACAAAAGTAACAAGTTCATAGTTTCAAAAATAATAATCCAATTTCTTAAACTTATAACAAAAATATAAGTTAAATTATTGTTATTTACATTTTTATTGCGGACATTTTCCATCACGAGTCTATGTAAAACAAAGTTTCGCAACGTTCCGGGATCTGGAATCTGATCCTGTCCTCAGGTGAACTAATATCTAAAAAATAGCACAATTAACATATAATTGTACAATACACAATTTACATGTATGTTAATTGTGTTAATCTGACGAAAGTGTGTAAAATGATGGAACTGTTAGTTTATAAATACATTTTTAATGTTGAAAATTATAGTACTTGTAAAACAAAATGTTTTCTCGCGTGATTAAGGAATAAACCACTTAATACAAAGTAATAACAGAGTTATAAATATATTTTTAAGGATTTTCTTTGTTTTAAGATGACATAACAATCAGTATAATGGGCCTATCTTAATTGAGCTAGTTAAATGCTGACCTTTCAAAGTAAATTGGCCCTGGGGTAATCATGTATTTGAAAACAAAAATCCGACTTCAAGGAGCTAAGAACTCAAATGATAAGAGGGTGTAGGAGTTGACAGGGAGGTGCAGTGGGCACAGTGAGCGGATACAGCAATTTTATAACCACTAGGTTTCAGGTTCTATCACTGAACAAAATCTTAAGACAATAGACTTTGGATCATTTTGGCAATCATGATTTGGCATTTACTAGCATCGGTATCAAATAAATTAAATTTTCCAGGAATTCATTCGCAGCTTAAAATACTCACATATTTAAGTGCGTAATAAATCAATATGAATTTAAAGTGGGAAAGATTTAGCTTTACTTTATCTTGGAGGTTTTTGTTTTTTCGTCAACCCCTTTACCTTAGTGGGAATAGCTGTAGTGTCAGTGTATCATAACCCATCACGCATTTTGTTCAGCCTCCTCTAATTGGAAAAGGGAGTTGTTAATTATAAAACATTTATAATCCTGCCTTAATCGTTGATCTTTTGCCTCGAATTAGTGTTATTAGTGTAATGCCACCGTATGAATTAGAATCGTTAATCTATACCATGGTAAATAAATGATATGTAATTTAAGTGTATAAAAGTATCATTATTGATAATAAAATAATAGATTCTGCTAAATAAACTTTGGGCAATGGATTGAAAGTGTTTTTGTAGAAATAACAGTTTTGAGTATATTATTTATAGATTTAAACCTGGAATAATTGATTACAATTAGAAAGGTTACTATCGTTTTAGACGTTAAAAAAATACGTCAGTTGTAGCTTGTCTTAGTGCATCAGCGAATATGCCAGACGTAGCTTTCTCAAAGTTTAAATCGCATCAAGAGGACTGAATAATCCTCGCATGTTACGTTTCACTCTTGAACAATAAGACCTGAGTAGTTCAAAGAACTAAGTACGTCTACTCTTGGAGCTTAGCTCATCTATTTGCATGGAGCACAACGCATCTGCCTAAAAAATGTAAGTCTTCAAAGAATTGGCTTAACTGACATTACATTTTAATGTTGTTTTCGGCATCCAGTTAACTCCAGTAAGTACCAAAGTAGTGACTTCGGTATAATACCAAAGTACCGGAAATTCAAAGACACAAATCAAATTTGAAACTCATTATGACCAGAACAAACTTTAATAACTATTGTCTAATCATTATAATAGCTATTATTTTTACCTTTTTAAATAAAAGCCTACCCAAGTAGGTATTTTAAGCCAAGAAAAATGAAAAATAAGTTCAAGATGGTTGTGGAGTGATCTTGTAGTCCTGATACTGACTAAGACTGACATTTTCCTAGGACAGGACTGTTAATTAATAGCCTAATAACCAATGACATCTAAAGAACCCACAGTTTATCGTGGAATTTGGACCACTTATGCTTCTAAATTACAAATTTTATGGAATTAAAACTAAATTATGTGCGTTACATAGAAAAAGACAAATACAAGTTATTTATCAATTCGAATCATATATATCTGTAGTGATGTAATTGACAATACTTTGCGAACGCAGTATTCAATAGTGCAGACGTTAATACACAAAAGAGATTATCACATTTACTAACTATCGCTCATAACTATCTACAATTCGTCATCTTTGGAGTGACTGGATTACAGGACACGCCACCATCCCAGTCGAAATAAATATTTAAATAAATATTTACAGAACAAACATTTGTAACCAATGTAAATGACTACCGAAGTACCGAATGGTGTGGAAGGTTCTTTTTAACATTTCGCCTGTTCTAAATTTCATAAAATTTTGTTCGGCCTTCAGGCAAAGTTGAAGGGCATTGAGCAATTTAACGGAGTTAATTAAATGGGAGACTTAGCAATAAAATGAAAGCAATCGACTTTCTATAGATCAAATTTAAGATTTAAATTTACATTTTTCTTTAGTTTTCGACGTGGATATGTCTGTGCTCTGGGCGAGTGGGGTTGGGAATTTGCAAGACCAAAATTTGAATCAGAGACGTCATTTGGTTAGTGACGTCATATTGTGCTATATGAGCAGCTGTTTAGAGGAATTGAAAACATTCCCTTTATACGTATCCATGATTTAACCTATTTCCCTCAAGTAAGTAAAATCCTCTTTTATATGCAATGAAAAGTGTCCTGGCCACTGTAAGATGTTTGTGGCCAGATTTATTTCCTCTTTGTACACCGAAATATTCGTATTGTTTCCATCACGCGACATGAAAGGGACTGGGGTAACAAAAGGTCATTGAGGCTCTCATTCTTGTTTCACTCCTTCTAGGCCACTCCTCTCTAGACTTACACATCATCATACACCTCATCACTTTGCCTTTTATACTTTACTAGCAGTGTACCCTTCTTTTGTTGGTTCTTGACTTAGGGTGTGAAGCAAAATAGTTCCTGTTTTGGCTAAATAGCTTAAGATCATAAAAATATAGTACAATATAGTACATTATCATTTTATATAAGTGTAAAATCAACGATCCATGTGAACAAGTTAATATTGGTTTAATTTTTATCTTGTTTTTATTTTATTTAAAAAAATCAAACGTCTAACAAAACGTAGAATAAAACGTGTCTAATATATTTCAAAACTAAGTTATTTTTAAGATAATTACTTCATTTTTGTGCTACTTTAGTGTCCTATTTTTTACAGAAAAGACGAACACAAATGTCCTCTTTAGATATTAATAGAGACAGATAGAAATCAAGATAAGATCCATTTCGTCTTTTATGGTATAAAACAAAAAAATAAACAAACAAGTCCAAGTAAAGCACAGGCAACTCTCCGATTTCATTTATAAAGACTTTGTTCTAGTATTTTCAATTTCAATTCAATCTGCACTATAACATCGGGTTAATCCCTAAAACGTTTATATAAGAGTTAAATACTATTGTAGAGGGACACTATCAATTAATTTAATTTAGAGGATAAAAATCTATTTTAAAGTTTATATAAAGATTGTCCATTAAAAACGTTCCAGGACATCGGTGAGTGATTAGGTACATTAAAAGGAAGAAAAAAAATTCTATGGAGGTATGGCCTAAAACGCTTATTTACTCATATATCCGCCATTTTGTATTTTTCACCAAATATTTTTTAATTCAAAAATTTTCTAACGGATTATTTTTAAATTTGGTATGTGTTTTACACTAGTAGACTACTATTATTAAAAAAACAACTAGCATGATCCAAGCTCTAAATTAAAAATGGCGGCCATTGTATTTTTTCCGTTTTCAAAGTATTTTAGTTTTAAAAATTTAAGTGGCCGCCATTTTGAATTTTGAGCTTGGATCATACTAGTTGTTTTTTAATGACAGTAGTCTACTAGTGTAAAACATATACAGTATTTGAAAATAATCCGTTAGAAAATGTTTAAAATAAAAATATTTTGTGTAAAATTCAAAATGGCGAATAACTGAGAAAATAAGCGTTTTAGGCCATACCTCCATTGGAACTTTTTTCTTCATATTAATGTACCTAATCACTGACCTAAGTTCTGAAACGTTTTTCATGGACATTCTGTATATATAGATTTTAATATTTAATTTTAATTTGCACATACTATTAAAAACGTATAAATATAACATTTAAATAGTATAACATTCATGCATAACAAAATAAGAATTATGTCAATATCATACGACATAAAAGTAAATAACTTTATATAAATAATTTTTTGTTTTGACTTATCAATGTTCATATTTTATTATTTCTATTGTTACACTGAGTAAAACTTTTCTAACACCAATCAAAAAGGCAGTGCAACTAAATTTAAACATTTTACTTTATACAGTCAATATGTTACTTTATAATTAGGTTACTTTTTCGATAATGGTGAAGTCACACTTTTTGTTTATTATTACAAGTTTAAAAGATCCGTGAGTAAAGGTTAAACAGTTATCCTAATCAATTAAAAATCGTAATTCCAAAATTTTAAGTTTCCTGTTGTAGTAGTTTTCTTTAAAAACTAGATTAACACAAAAATCTGTCTGATAAATGAGAAGACATAAAGTTGTATGTTTAAAAACTCATTAAGGAATGGAAAACGAAATATCTGGATGTATTTGATTCATAATTTTATGAATGAGGCTAGTAATGAGACCTTCCTGCATGAACCACCAAGATGCGATTCAAACTGAAGGCAGGAACTTGTAACCACCTGAATTGCCAATTAATGCCCAACCCACTCTCAACTTGGATACTCTACCGGTAGTTACCTCCCTCGGTTGTCTGAGGACTTACTACACGTCTTTGTATCTTTGAATTTTGAGGCTGTATTACGGAGTTTCCTAAAAGTAAGACACGAGTATTAGATTATTTATTTTAGTATTACTGTACTATCTTTTAAGTTTAAATCGATAAAGGAATTGTTCAATTTTTTCAGTTGATTTTATACCAAGATATATAAGATGTGTTAGAACTAAACATCACTAAGTTATATTTATATCACAATTTAATATTTACACAGTACTGACGTTACCCGACGAACTTCACATTGCGTCTAACATTAATGTAAACAGTTAAAAGAAACTTTCAAACTATTTAATCCCATTTCCCAGCTGTTAATCGTGTAGACAGCTGTTATAATATATAAAACCTGACACTTCACCTTTTATGCCCTCTGCGGTGGAGCCCTGTCCACGGATTTGTACAAAACCTCACAGAAACCATCCTCGAGTAATGCTGAATACACACGAAAAATTTCATCAGAATCGGTCAAGGAGTTTTGAAGAGTTTAATTTAAATAATTTAGTCTAAAAATCGAATAATTAAACTTAATCAGTAAACTTTTTTGTAAATAATTAATTTACCAAGTGGTGTTATGTTAATTTATAATCAAGAACTGTTTGATTAGGGGTTATGGGCCGACCCAGTGAGTCAATCAAAACCAGCGATCGGCTAGACTCACCTCTGGCTAGACTACAGTATCTGACTCACGCAGATACTGTACCTCATTGTCTTTAAATTATCACTCAGGGTTTCTGTTTTTTTATTTCGATCAATTGTAATAGTATGAAACACAACTGATGACAGATACTGTGTTAATTGCCATAAAAATAGTCAATACAAATTTGTACACTCCCTCCTTACAAGATAAAGGAAAATCTATTAAATTTGGGATTCAATTTCATTCAAACACAATTTTTTCAAACACAATATCCTATTCGAAAGACTCTAGGAGCAAGATGAAAGTTGAAATTAGAGATCGCTATCAGACTTCGCCTGAAATAGAGCAAAATGAAACTTAAGGAGCACCATATTAATAACATACTCGGCCACCATTTTTGTTAGGGTAAGATAGAGATCTCTAGTTTTCACGTCCATTTTCTTCCCTTACGGTATGATGAAAAGGACTGCAGGAATAAAAGGATGTAGAGTCCTTATTCCTGCGATGACTAAGAAAAGAGGATTAAAAGGTTTTGATATAAAAACACATAATGAAAATAATAATAACACAGGCTCCTCTGAACCGATAGGTTAATGATAATAATATAATGATTATTTACAGTTTTTCCAACTATCTCCAAACTAAAAACAATTCTAATCTTTATTTTCTCGTGAAGTCTGTGTCTCCATCTTCACATTACACAAAAATAAAATATAAATAAGTTACATTTTCATACATAAACTCACTATTTCGATAATAGATTCATAAAATATATAGCATTTACTTCCCAGTCTACAGAATGTTTTCAGTTCTTCTAAACAGCTAACGTCACTAATAATGTGACGTCACCGTTTCAACTTTTAGTATCCACGTCAAAAATATTTTATGTAGTAATCTAATTACTTTGATACTGGAATCAGTATGATGTAAATTTATTTATGAACGTTAATGCAGGAGTTTCATAGTAATTCCATAGTAAAAGATGATTCTACTAATTAATTATTAACGTAATGAAATTAATAACTGCACTAAAACGAGTTTTATGAAGTTTAAATTTTATGAATCCCAAATAACTTTTTATTGAGTTAAAGGTTAATAGTTGAGTTTTAATAAAGTAAAATCAGTGTTTATTTATAGGTACAATAATATAATAGGATTTTACTATTTTATAACTTCCACAATTTCTAACTAATCGCAAAATTTCAAAAAATAATCTCTTATAAAAGGTAACAGTAATTCTGTGATTACTAAGTATTTCCAATGACATCGATCAATAACTCATTCAATTAATATTGTATGAATTAATTATGAAGATTGCCAGATACAAATTTCATCATGTTAAAGGGAGTGGAATAAGCACCTATTGTATCAGTACCTATTATTTCGTTTTTATCCTAGGATACTACGAGTACTATTAATAGACCTATTTTTATTCAATGGTTGATTGTTACTTATTTTCTTAGGTCACAAACTATAGCCTATATGCTGAGTTAGATGATAAAGGTTATTAGAATTTTATGTTAGAATTAAGATATTCTAGCTCTTTACTAAATGTCTGATATTATAAGAGCATTAAATTACGAAGTTCTTTGAAAATTTGAAAAAAGGTTATAATTTACTGAAATTTAATGATTAATAATATAATTATAATAATAATAATAATTTAAATGTCAAAAACATAAATTTTTAAATTTTCAGCGAAAAGAATAAAAGTAAGTATAACTTGACTACCATTGAAACCAGCTTAAAACTAAACAAAATTATATTTTGAACTATTTGTCTAGCTAATTCCAGAAAAAGTTAAATTTACTGTCTACGATAAAAAGTATTGTCTGAAAAGGCCAATGTTATTCTTATGGAGAATATAAAAAATAAATTTCTTCATTATTTCAACGTTTTATATGAAACGTATGAAGTAATCAAATCACCGAACAAAATCAGCTCAAAACAGCTTGGTATTCCTTATATACAATTTGAACAATTAAAACTTGTCTCTCTTGTTATTTTTAGAAATGATTATTTTTGAAACAATAAATTATAAATGATATTAGATTAACTTTGTAGAACATGATAGTTTTATTACAAATTGTCTTTTCTTAATTTACTTAAGGGAGAAAGTATGTGTCAGTCCACTGGTACCGTTTATTTTTATTCAGAATTAGTCAATTATTTATTTTCAAAGCTATTGTGAATCCATGTGACTTCTTGGATTCACGAAACTTTTTTCAAATTCTGAAAAAGAAAATTAATTAATTTTTAATCGTGCACCAAATGATTTAACAAAAGTTCAAATTACAGATATTTATCTGATTTATTCATCAATCACCAAGTAAAAAGATATGATGTTTTATTTTAATAAATCTGATTTTAGACAGAGACATTAGAACAATAAAAACTCCCAAGTTACAAAGCAAAGGATGTCCTGTAAACAGTTTCACTCAGCTCACAAACTGCCAGACAACTCTCTTCCTCTGACAAACTTATAAACACTCTTGGAACGTCAGTTTACCTTTTGTTTTCACTTTTCTTACAGTATATACAATGCATTTGCATATCGCAGAGGTTTCCTTTCAGTTATTATTGTATTGTTTAGTAATGCTCGAAGCATTGCTGTTGTTTTATTAACCAAAAAGGTTAGCTGTTTTATGCTCTCATAATAATATTCTGTATTATATTTAGTGGTTTAACCAAAAAATTGTGGAGGAAGGTAAAGGACTTAATATTCGTCTTAAATACAAAATGTTAACATTAACGAGTTCTAAAAAATGTTATCTTTTTCAATTTTATTTTAAGGATAGCTATACTCAATTGGAGTTTAAATGAGTAGTGTATTATTAATAGATTAACTTTTTATTAAATTATGTGATTTATATCTACTTAGTTTTAAGATGGTGGAAACCTCTTTTACCTGTGGAGTCTACTTTGTCCTCCCAAGCAGGCTACAGATCCGTGCATGGAACAGATCAAGCAAAGATAAGGGTGAGATGACAAAATACTAGGTAGAAATTGTAGATAACATCAGGTAGAGAATTCCGGGATCCGAGCCAGGGCCACCGACTCACCATAAACACCAGTCCCGGTAATTTGATCCAATTGGGATAGCTCTCTGTTCGAATTTCCCAATTAGATTAGATTAGATCATTGAAATGGCAACCATACGACAATATAGGTATTTTAGGCCAAGTATGAATGAGGATTGAGTGTAGGATGATTGTGGCGCGATCTTGTAGTCTTGTTACTGACTATGGCAACTAATGGACCTACAGTTTAACGTCGAATCCGAACCACGGCCTCTCAATTACGAATTGGTCAAATTATGAGTATAGTCTTTGTGGATTAGCATAGTATTCAATAGTGCAGACGTTAATCCACACAAGAGAACACTACATCCACCGACCACCGCTTATAACTATCCACAATTCGTGACCTCCAAGTAGCTGGATTACAGGACGTCGCTAACAATCAATTAATAATTAAGATTCGTTAACATTTCATAATAATCATAAAAAATTGAAATTGAAAAATTGAATTGAAATACACCTACTGGACAAATAATCGTAGTTTACGGCAGGAAAACATAGTACAGCGAGTTCATCACCATAATAGATGTGTTTTTATAAACAACTAGCTGACCCGGCGAACTTCGTAACGCCTCACAGTAAACACATGTTAACTTTAAGATTGGCCATGTTCTGAAGTCGAATAGCAATACGGCTTCATTGTGAAAGGTTATATATTCTGGGTCGCTGCATAGTGAATAACAATACTGAAACGATAAAACATATTAATATCATTCCCATAAAACAAATAAATCTGAGTGGATTAATTCACAATTTTCAAATCCAATCCAAACCCAAACGAAACCTAACTGTAATACGGCTTTTATAGGAAAGATATACAACAGCTGATTATTATAATAAACGTAATAATATAAACATTGTAATTATCATATAAACACGTGACTTTAATCAGACAGAAAATAAAAATATAAATACATAATCCCCCAAAACCGTTAACTATTAACGTGGTGAATAAAGCTGTTCATTTTTTACAGTACACATTTACTTCATAGTTTAACATTAATGAATGATTCAGATGGCATTGGATAGTAAAGCATACGGTATTGCTAATGGAAAGTAAACCAATCAGCTGTAGCTAAGAAATCAAATGTTTTCATTGTAGACAATTTGTAAACAAACTTACTCTCCATAAGGTTAACATTAGAAATTTAAAACGCCATAAAATGGAAACTTATGGGGTTTTCGAATATATTTTTTCACTAAAACCTTCCCGGACACATGTAGAGCAACTTCCTAAAATTTCATGGCGATGGGATGAGTAGTTTGGCAACGCATAAAGGACATACATACAGACAGACATACATTCAATTTTATATATAGAGATTCTTTTCTGAAACAATACGGATTGCAATGTTTGAATTGTTACTTTTCGTTGTCACCTTTATGAAACGGATTCGATTTTTTTAACATTGGTTTGTAGCGAGTGTTATTACGAGTAGGTAATGACACTACAATAAATAAATTAACGTTGAACAGGTTTTTATTGAGTACAATGAAATATGGTAAAATACATCACTCATAAAATAAGAGCACCTGGAAGATTATTTAATCGAGTTTAATGTCATAATCAAAAACTGAATAAAGATCCAAAAAGTTTTGGCTGGAAAGCTTTTGTTTGGAGTTCGTGATGTGGGTCTCAATCTCCAGCTGTTTTTATTAGAAATCAAATAACCGAGAACTCTATTGTTGTAGTATATTTTACGAAGGCAATATCGCTTTTCCTCTGATGAATAAATACTGTGTTGGCCCCACAAGTTTTGATAGATCTTAAATCCTGCGTTGAAACAATATTTCTTCTGGGAAGCCATACATTATTTATGTACATTTTGGAACTAAACTAATAGAATCACTTAATTTATTTACACTGTTGTATTAAAGAAAATGTAATAAATTTTTGACATGAATATGTCTTAGCTCTGGGGGGGGATTTTGGTGATTTTTAAGGTGGAAAACATGTAACAGGTTTCCATTGAAACTACCAGAGCTATTGTATTGAATTTTAAATATAAAAGAATGAGAACAGCTGTTTAGATGAACTTAAAATATTCCCTTTAGACATATCCATGATCTAACCTATTTCCCACAGGGAAGTAAATACAAACATTTTTTACTTATATTTTTATATTTTGCGGGATAGTATGAACGAATCAGAATAAGATAATAAGAATCAGAATAGTAAGATGAATAAGAATCAGAATAGTATCATGAATCAGAATAAGATTTTTTGTATAGTAATGAATGTGTTTTGACTTGTTACAATAGGTTGCTTATACATTAATATGCTTCATTTATTTATATACAGTACTAACTTCCTTCACTCATAAAAAAATTAGATATGCTCAACTCTCTGAAGACATTTTCACACTTCAGTGGAGTTCGGGGATTCCATCCATTGAATATGGAAGAGTATTACAAGACTAAAGCTTTACACGCCTATAGCATGGGTACAAGCATGTGCGATTGTGCCAAATAAATATTCATCGAGTAGTAGTACAGTATTTCCTTTGTATCTCAAGCATACGAGTCAGTTCCTTTGTTCTACTTTCAACTATATAACATCATTTTTGTCATATTTATACTGATCTTTCTTGATGTTAATGACGTACTCCGAAACTATTTCACCTGAAAGTCTATTTTCATCCAAGAGATATATTTTTATTAGACACATCTATAAAATAATATTTATCAAAATAATAACAAATGTTTAATATTATTCTTCAGTAAATTCTCCTGAAATTTACTTTAATAATAATTTATTGACACATTGTCGGGACACCAAAATATCACAGTAAATATTTTATGTGAATATTGGTGACCGGTGATTGTTAAGAGTGTAATGAATTGGCTGTCATGTCACTTTGATAATAATTAATTTATGTAAACTAGTTTGACAATGAACAAAAGAAGCTGGATGCAGTATAAAACTATTGAAAATTAGTGTTAGGAGTTTTATTGACATGGCTTTATCTTAGCACGTGGGAAGGGGTTTGGCAATCCGTTTAGAAAAAAAACTTTTGTATTTACTTCCACGTGGGATATAGGTTAGATTATGGATATGTCTAAAGGGAATGTTTTCAATTCATCTAAACAGCTGTTCTTATTCTTTTATATTAAAAATTCAATACAATAGCCCTGGTAGTTTCTATGGAAACCTGTTACATATTTACATCTTAACACTGTATAAAACTGTAATTAACGTTTTTAGATGTCGTAAAATGCCTAGTTGTTATGTGTTAGACTGTCAATTAAAATAAATGGGGTTTCTGCCGTATCGTTGAAAAATATAACTAATTTTGAAAGTTGTATAAGGGTGACCAATACATGTTGCGTTACATCGTATTAGACGGGGCCGACATACAGTGCTCTGAGGAGTTAAGCTCTTTATTGTTAGTAAAAACTATTATTAACGAGAAAAATATCAATAAAGAACCTAACTTAACTCCGCAGAGCGCTGTATGTCGGCGACTAATACACTTTGCGTTCCATCGTAATATACTAGATATTGCCGACATACAGCGCTCTGCGGAGTTAAGTTAGGTTCTTTGATAGTATAAAATATATTTAATGTCATAAAAGTATCAAAAACCCCAACTTAACTCGGCGGCTAGCGACTAAATGAAGGATTTTTAAACAGATGTTTATAGGAAATTTTTTGTTTATTTTGATGAGACCTATCACCCCTTTAAGTTTGTCTCCGACTTTAATGAACACCCTGTATATCTCTGTATTTAACCATAAAACTTGGCTTACAGCATAAGGCGACATCGCCCAATAAACATTTGCCCTTACAGTGCTACTTATGATATTGTTCCTTGATGTTTCCGTTGACAACAGTGTCCGTCTCACATTTACCTGTCGTGAGGTCTCTTTAGACAAGAAGAGACCTTCAAAGGACGAGGACGCATGTGTTTGAAAGCTCTCGACGCACAAGAGGACGGGAGGAGGACCACATCACAGACACGACGTTCGAGTGTTTATATTTTGTCGAAGAACTTAAAAATAACCACGTAGAACGCAACTTTAAATAATCGTTTTCGAGGAAAAAGAGTATTTCTAAAAATATAAAACTTATTGATTATTATGAATTGTTTACTTAACGTAAAACACCAACCTATGTAAATAAGTGTGAGATAATAAAATTGTAGAAAATGTATTGTTATACTTTATGATAAGTATACAATATTTGACCTTTTGAGGTATTGCTCTTGGGTTAGTATAAAAACAAAATATCACATTTAAATCACCCGGAAGTCCTCAGTTATGGCCTACTCACTTGGCCGCCATTTAAAAAAATAAATTTTTCTAAAATAGGTTTAGTTTTTAATTTGTGTAAAAAATTACTTTTTGAAAAAATTGTGGCTTCTTAGTTAACGGATAACTTTTAATGTAATATTTAAATTTCATTCTGGCCTTAGTAAATAGTTCTAAAACACACTTTGTATACACTCAATAATACAGCTGATTTACTTTGTTACGCTGATTTTGTATATTTAGAACATGTTTAAATTTGATTTTAAGCTTAAAATCTTTGATAACCATAATATTAAAGAAACCCAAGTTTGAACTTTGATATTCTATTCCTTTAAGAACGATAACAGAAAATATATTTTTTAAGTTTGTGTCTTGGACAAAATAAGATTCTCTGATAATTTTGGAAATTCAAATCATGAAAATATAGACAGGAAAAAATAAAACAGTTTTTTACCAATTTCTACGAGAAATAATCTTTTAAGAGAAATCGGATGTCGATGTTTTTAAAAATACTCCACTGACTTAATGGTTCATTTAACGATAAGTAGACAAAATAAAATGTTTATATAAACATAGCCGAACTGGTCATAAAAGTATAGTCCAAAGTCGGTAAAATAAAAGAGAAACACGGTTACATATACATTGCTACAATCATCTTTACCACCGCGAACTTCGGAAAAGAAATGTCACCAAAGTACAGCCAACGATTACTTAAAGGGTATCCACTTTTATAAAATGAACATTTACTTGATGACTTCATCTTTTAACTCCCATTTTGTAATGAAAATTCCATCTTCTCTAATGTCGAGTCATTTTAATAAACGTAATAAGTATAGAAGGGAAAAATATCCGTTGGGTTAAATGTAATTGTTTACAAAAATATTAAAATTATTATGTATCTTGTATATTATATGTAGGCTTGTACAGCGTGTCCATGAAAAACGTTTCAAAACTTCGGTGAGTGATTAGGTACATTAAAAGGAAGAAAAAAGTTCCAATAGAGGTATGACATAAAACGATAATTTTCTCAGATATCCGCCATTTTGTATTTTTCACAAAACAATTTTAATTTCAAACACTTTCTAACGGATTATTTTCAAATTTCATGTGTTTTACACTAGTAGGCTACTATCGTTAAAAAAATGGCTATAATGATTTAAGCTCAAAATTCAAAATGGCGGACATTTAAGATTTTAAAACTAAAATACTTTGAAAACGGTAAAAAATACAAATGGCCGCCGTTTGGTTTATTTCAGCTTGGATCATGCTAGTTATTTTTTTAATAATAGTAGTCTACTAGTGTAAAACACATACCAAATTTGAAAATAATCCGTTTTAAAATGTTTGAAATAAAAAATATTTTGTGAAAAATACAAAATGGTGGATATCTGAGAAAATAGGTGTTTTAGGCCATACCTCCATTGAAACTTTTTTCTTCCTTTTAGTGTACCTAATCACTCACCGAAGTCCTAAAACGTTTTTCAAGGTCATTCTGTATAAATCTTGATAGCCCTGCCCTGATCATAGCTTTAGCTTTTTATCCCCTGTTGAATTCCTTAAAATCATTTACTTCTTCGCACAACATTCAAAGCGGCGTTGTGTAGTTAGTTAGCATAGTTTGTGATTGTTTCATGAAAATTTAACAGCTCAAACGTTTTTTCTTACTATAAAATGTTTAAAATAGATCGCCAGATAATTTTATCTACAATCTAGGCCAGATCCTTGTCCTTCCTTATTTTATGAAATGGTGTGGTTATTTATATTACAACATTTTACTGGTGAAATGTTTTTGTTTAAAAGTTCCTAAAACTAATTACATTGTGGCTACAAAAACGTTATAAAAAACTGTGGAAAGTTCAACTCCCAGGAGTTGAAGACTATTTATCTTCCAAAGATTGTGCTGTGATTAGTAGTTACCCAATACATTTAATGAATTGTGTTTGGTAACTACGGTAAAACCTTTCTCACGTTTTTTATAAAAACATTATTTACAAAAATCTCTTAATGATCTGTTCAAAAAATTATCATAAAGGCTAATCATAATGTTTAAATAATAATACAGTAATAATAACAATCTTTATTGGACGTGCGACACTAAAAAGCGTCTTAATTTAGATTTGAATTTTGGTTCTGAATTTTCAACTCTGATGCTCTCCGGTATCCTGTTTAGTATAGAAACGCCCGCCATTGATGGAAGGCGCTCCATGACCGCCAACCTATGCTGAGCAGTCCTAAATACGTTTCTAGATCTTGTATTATAATTGTGAATGTCTCTCCAATGTGTCAAATTAGTTTTAAATTTGCAGAGGAGAGCAAGCTCTAGAATATATAACTCAGCTAGTGTTAGAAGTCCAAGCTCCCGGAAAGCACCCCGACACGACTCTCTAAAAGGAAGTTTAGATATTATTCTGATGGCTTTTTTTGAAGGACAAACAAGCGGTTGAAGTTTCTCTGTGAACAGCCACCCCACAGAGCGATGCCATAAGAGAGATGACATTGAATCAATCCGTGATAAGCCATCAACAACAATTTGGTAGGACAGTGTTGCGACAGCCGTCTAAGCAAATATATTGCAGAAGATAGCCTGAAATATAAATCCTGAATCCATAATAAACTTATAACCTCATAAAATATAAACTATTGTATTTTTATTACTGAAAAAACATCTGGAAGAACATCAGAAACACATGAAAAATCTATATTGAAATATTAGTTTACGGCAGAGAGTGCAGTAAATGTTATCGGTATAGTATTACACAGATGGAGGGAGTCACTATGTAAGTAGATCTCTTCTACTTGGGATTCAATAACGTTATTGCTTATTTACGTTTGTAATATGACCGGGGGTAATATAAATGCCTTAGGAGGGTTCTGAGAATACGGTATCAGCTTTGAAGTTCAACGTTCATAAATTTAATCTGACTTTATAATGTACTTCCTTTTTATAAATTACCATTTTTTATCAATGACCTTATGGGTTAAATTTCAAATTAGTAGTTTTGGAAATATGTCCTACGATTGTAACCTACAACTGAGTAAAAACACTACTGTCGTAACTGTAAAGATTCTCATAACGAAAATAAAAATGAAGAAGTCAAATATCACAAGATGATTAAGTAGTGTAGCACACTTGAAAATTGGTCCCGAATCCTATTATGGGTAGCCTAAAAACAAAAAATTAAGAGAAAATAGAAGTCATAGTTATTTATGTGATTAATTCGTTTCCTTCGTTATATTATTATATTAATGAAGAATAAATTTCAAATATTAAAATATTCCATTGCTCCTATAATTTTTAAATTAAATTTTCACAGTTTGTTTATATTAATGATTGCGCTCTTTTACTAAATCGTTTTTATATCAAAATAGTATTAACAATTCAAGTGTACGTCATTTAAGTTTCGTTTACAACAGACTTATCAACATTGAGAAGGTTAAGCCGTAATGATTAACGATTTTGTTCGCACACCATGTGTAAAATGTGAAGCACAAAATAGATCAATCTAAAAGGCATTACCAAACATGAAGATTTATTGTTTAGACAACAACAAATGGTGTTTCCGATTGTTAGCCCAGTGGGCTCAAACAATACGATAAAATAACAAACCTCTGAAACAAAACAAATTACGTTTAGCTACTGTTTGTCTTTAAAATCGTTCTAAACAAGGGCTTTTTGTGATTTAAATTGATGGTTTCTGATATTTTTTGGACCGTTGAACTATTTTGTTCACTCCCATCCCTAAGTATTAAAATATCTTTGAGCAAAAAACCTAACTATAATTTAATTTAGTCAACAAATACTTGGAATATCACGTTTGGTTAAATTAAATATTTATTTTTTAAATAAAACTGTCATAGCATAAACAATATTATCCTGACTGAGGTAAAAATATTCATAACTTTAATTTTTAAATATAATTAAATCTACAGTTGGTCACTTAAAACTTTATATCACTGAAACTACAGTATATGGTATGACATTTTGTGAAAAATTGTTGAAAACTGCAAAATCTGGTCATTTGTGCAACTTTTATTGTGTTGGCTCCAACCTAAATTTTCCTAACTCTTCCCTCACACAAATTTGTATTCTATGTAAGCAAGCAATCAATACGTAAAAGAACCACCAAGGACTTTTAACCAAATTTGTTCCTTTGGAATGAATTCATTGTAGACTTCACCTTTATTTATTATAGCCGAGTGAGTTTCTAGAGTGACGTCAATAGAAAGGTGCTGATTGGTTGTGAGATTAAACAAGGTACTTGCAGCAACATACTGTCAAAACATGTTTTCTTTGAACTTACAATAACATGAAGGTAAAGGTCAGAATGGATATATAACTATGGAAAATTAACATTTAGTAAGTTTATGTGTTCATATTCATTTTTAAATTAGTGTATCTCGTTTATGCATAGTTTTCGTTTACTAAACCACATTTATTTAGAAATTATCTTTATTGATAGAGTTAAAACATTCAAATTATTTCTAATATATTTTTAAATTACTCGGTTGTTATTGGGTGTCCACAGTAAATGTTTTTCTAAACGTTTTAGATTTATCGATAAAATGGCTACATTTTGTTTCATTTCATCATTATTACCATTTTTTAACAAGGTAGAAATGTAGAAGATTATAAGAGATGGAATAAAACATTGTTGACTGGTTTATATTTTTTAAGAATTTTCACACATTGAAGATAAACTCGCAGAGTATATAACATGTTACTTCCAAGAAGTTGAACTCAAATTAGAAGACAATAACATCCTTCTGAATCAGCGAACATCAACTATAGAATTAATATAACCATGAATTAAGTTAGGTATTAAACTATTGGAATAAATTACTATAAACCTTTTATTCTACTAATCTGGTAGATAAATAATGACTGTACTTAAGACTAATTAATATAAATGACTGATCTATAAATAAAAAGGCAAAACTCACAGTATTATGTGGTAAGGGTTTTTCCTCAGACAATATAGTATCGTATTCCAGTCAAAATGTTTGAGAAAAGAATTCAGAGGTTCATTTTGAGTTAAAAATTTTAACCGATTAATACTTTAAAGTTTAACACGGGAACATTTTTGTAAAGACGAAAGCTTTTATTTGTTTTCTAAATTTGTAAAGTTCAAATTGTTTCAAAATTTAAAAAAATCTTTTTAATGGATATAAATATTTCCTACAAGATAAAACCACTTTTAAATTTGTATTTATTTTAACCTCTAAAAAGATAAATAACAATTATTAATATTTTAACAACGATATTTCAAATGAGAATTATAATAGAAATACAAGAGAATTACCTTTCCGACCAAAAGCAAAGTGAACAAAAAGATAAGCAGACGATCTCTGTCAGTATCCAACCGAGCTTTGTTGACTTTGATCTGTTGAAACCTACCCCCCTCCCCCTACCCATCCGTCTACGTGTCTTTCTTGATATGCTTACAGTTTATTTTATACTCCAACTTCCTGTGTACTATTTATAAGGAAGGTATTTACGTAAATTTATTTAAAATTTGCATGAATACTAATCATTATGTATCTACCATCATATTAACCCTTTTCATAGCTCTTAGTAAAATAAATATTTCTCGTAATAGCCATAAATGGACAAATACGTACAGGTTGTCCCATAAGTAAAGTGCTAAACTTCGAGGAAAGATTTTATGGGCCAAAATAAAGAGGAAAACAATTATAGATTTTTTTCCAAAAATGCTTTGCTTACTAGATATCCGCCATTTTGCACCCTTATTGCAGCAAATCTGCATGCTCATTACTAATCGGTTACTATTATGGGTATTTCGATTAAATTCGCTCTTCTCACGCCAGCGTGCTACGTGAGAACTCATTTAAACATACTTCCTGAGTTTTATAAATAAGGGATAACAATTTTCGAAGGTAACAATGAGTTTGTAAAAAAATGCAGAATGGCAGATATTTAGTAAGCTAAGTGTTTTTGGAGAAAAATTATCCTTGTTTTTCTCTTTATTTTGACTCACCTAACCTTTACCCAGAGTTTGGCACTTTACTTATAGGACACTCCTATTTATTTAAAGGAGTATTTAATTCAATACATATTAAAACGTTTAAATGTCTAGAGATACATTTAGTATTAACAATCGATACAAGAGAATTACCTTTCCGACCAAAAGCAAAGTGAACAAAAAGATAAGCAGACGATCTCTGTCAGTATCCAACCGAGCTTTGTTGACTTTGATCTGTTGAAACCTACCCCCTCCCACCCCTCCCCGTCCCATCCGTCTACGTGTCTTTCTTGATATGCTTACAGTTTATTTTATACTCCAACTTCCTGTGTACTATTTGTAAGAAAAGATTTACGTAAATTTATTTAAAATTTGCATGAATACTAATCACTATGTATCTACCATCATATTAACCGTTTTCATAGCTCTTAGTAAAATATATTTCTGGTAATAACCATAAATGGAAAAATATGTAGCTTGTATACAGGTTGTCCCATAAGCAACGTGCCAAACTATGGGGAAAGATTTTATGGGCCAAAATAAAGAGGAAAACAATTATAGATTTTTTTCCAAAAATGCTTTGCTTACTAGATATCCACCATTTTGCACCCTTATTGCAGCAAATCTGCATACTCAGTACTATTCGATTACTATGATGGGTATTTCGATTAAATTCGCTCTTCTCACGCCAGCGTGCTACGTGAGAACTCATTTAAACATACTTCCTGAGTTTTATAAATAAGGGATGAAAATTTTCAAAGATAACAATGAGTTTGTAAAAAAATGCAAAATGGCAGATATCTAGTAAGCAAAGTGATTTTGGAGAAAAATTATCCTTGTTTTTCTCTTTATTTTGACTCACGTAACCTTTACCCAGAGTTTGGCACTTTACTTATAGGACACTCCTATTTATTTAAAGGAGTATTTAATTCAATACATATTAAAACGTTTAAATGTCTAGAGATACATTTAGTATTAACAATCGTGGACTGGAATATAACATTATCTCCTTTATCCTTGTGCAATTGTGGTTTTGGTTTATTAATACCATTTTCTTTAGGTTTTATAAAACTATAAAGAGAAAATTCAAGTTGACATATTTAAAAATTACTAGAATACTCAACTGGATGACTTCCAAATTGTCGTAAGAATTCTGATAGTTTTTAAATTAATTTTATTTTGAAGTACTATTCAAAATGTAAGCAACGAATCCTACAAGGGTTGAATCTAGACACATTCATAATTTTGTCAATGGGCTAATAATTAATTTTGCCTCTTAAAAAATCAACGTCAGGTTGGAACAGACCCAGAGTTTGGGCCGTTCCCAATCAAAACTTCAAAAAATGCTGAAAGGTGGAGAAAACGCTTAAATAATAACTTTATTTAATTATTATGTTAAACGTTAAGAGATTTACTTACAACATGTATAAGAAAAACATTTTCCAACTAAAGAAATCCACTGGGAAATTTCTCGAGATTTGAGTAAAAAGTGGTATTAGTGCAAAACATTAAAACAAATGGACAAAGGACAATTCAGGTTAAGAATGTATTAACCTGCTGTTAAGATCGAGGGTTCTTATGACCAGACGGAGTTGTTATCCCACAAATGTCCCTTTTAAGAGAACGTTGTCCCATCTTTGCCCAAATCACCTTCTCCCTAAGGGCATCGCTCTAACAAATATATCTAGCTAAGCTTACATATGTTTCTCAAAATAGTGGTCGAGTGCCTTTCCCTTTAATTTTTACATGTTTAACTTAACTTTTTATTGTCTTCAAAGACATAGAGCAGCTACTTTAAACCATAAATTAGTTAAACCATAGTTTAACTATGGTTTTAATTAACTGTATAAATTTATTATTCACATAATGAATTTACAAAAGAAAGGACTGTTAAGTAATAGCCAAACAGCCAATAGCAGCTAATGGACCTACAGTTTAACGTGGAATCCGAACCACGGCCTCTGAATTTCGAATTGGTCTAATTATGAGGATGGCCTTTTTGCGGATTAACGCAGTATTCAATAGTGCGGATGTTAATCCACACAAGAGAACACTACACCCACCGACCATCACACACAACTATCCATAGTTCGTGACCTCCAAGTAGCTCGATTACAGGATGACGCCACCATCCCATTTATAGTGCAGAGTACTAAATAATATGTCACCATCTGCACGTCTGTTAAAATGACTGCAATTAAGCAATTATCCAATAAATTTAGAAATTCAGCTAACAAAATTAGATAATAAAGTTTAGTGCAGATTTATAGATACGTCTAGACAAACACTATCCGAATATTACAACCTTAGCGTTCATGTTCTGTCATGAATGATAATTTGATGTCTGTCTGACATGACAAGTGTGAAAGCATTACAGTAGCATTATGCCAAACGATATGCCTTCGTCTTTGTAACCTTACAACACCATTTACTTTTGCCTTCAACAGTAACATTTTTTAAATACGTACTTATATATTTGAATGGTTGAAATTAAATTTATAATGCCATTGATTATCATCTGTATATATAAAATTCAAAGCCCTCACTCACTCACCATCACTTATTCTCCCACTTCCCGATTACCTAGGAGGCTGAAATTTTGTATACTGGTTCTTTAGACCTAAAATAGGAAAGTCTAATAGTTTTTGTGACGATTTTCCATAAATAAAAGTGCCTGAACTGTTCACGCACTTTAAAAAAAATGGCTAAGAGCAAATCAAATACGAAAAGTTATTCAATAAATTTTATTTATGAATATGTGAATTTTATCTAGGTCCAATGTTTGAAATTTTCCACTAATAAACCAAAATAATACAACAGAATCAGTTTTGTTAAATCCTTATGGGATTTTAAGTTTCTAATTTCAAAAAATAAAATATTTCTAAACCTTAGTTTTGGTAGTTTAACACATCAATATGTTGATAAGGACCTATAAAATACTTTGTATTTGGTATTTTGTTTTAAATAAATTTCTTTTACGTGGAATAAAAGATAATTAAACCCATCCCATGTCAAACGCCCACAGTTACAGTGAGCGCCTGGACTGACTCCTGTCGCCTGTTAAATGTAAAATGATTAACTATGGAATTAAATTTTCCATTTTATTTGAGTTTCCGTCGTTAAAAAGGAGGTTACTTGTTAATTAAATGAGATATTTGTGACACAATTATAACCTAAAAAAATCAAAATAATAATAATGTGAATCCATAAATTATTACCAGTTTGACACCTCAATCCTTTATTAACCTCAAAGGGATCGTCTTCCCTGTTTTGGCTCAATACTGGGGAAATGCTTGACGCAAAAACCTCTTTCCATCCAAGGAAAGAGGAACAAGTTTGATATACACTCCAGAATCACTGTTTCCAGAGGTCCCTGCTGTGGCAAAACACTATAACTCCGGTGGTAGCACCACACCACTCCACTCCAATAGTCCGAGCTATAAACTGATTGTTGTTGTTGTTGTTGTGATTGTTGTCAGTGGATGACCTGTGTTCTATTTCAGATTACCACTCGCTGCTCACTAACCGTCGTCTAATGATTGTGCATTACTCAAGACAACCGTCCTTCTTCTTCATTTACTGTATGGGCAACAAGACGTCCTTCAAAGCCTTCCATTTTTAGTCACCCTGCAACATTTTCCCCAAATGTTCTAATCTAGGGCCAGTTCACCACCAACTATGGCTGCAAGGGCAGTTACATGTAATGCTGTAAATGCGAGCTTGTAGATAACGACGGCACACAAGAAAGATGTGGTACACATAACCTTCCCTATCTTCACAGAATCTGCACCTAGAAGAATGTACTTTACCAATTCGGTGCACATACAGTCGGAAATACCAGTACCCTGTCAGGAACTGGGTGAGATAAAATTTTACCTCCCCATGGGTGCGGAAAATCCATGGTTCCAGGTTCCCATGGTCCATGGATTTCTATGTGCATCTTCCGGTGTCACCTCATACACCAATGCCAAGTGGCTGACCTATGGCTTATGCACCCAGATAGTTTTCTTTTCTTGTCTTATTCTAGCAAGTCAATTGGAATGGTTCCCGCAATCACCCTCATAGCCACCTGAGAGGCTGTTAGGTATGCAGACGCGACTATAAGAGCAACTGTTCTCTGCACCGTGAGCATGCGAGTTCGGTTTTTCCTCATTTTATCACATCAGCCATAATTTCACCCAAATCTCTACCACCATACACAAAATACACTAAATCTCGTCTCATGGTTGAGAAGCGTGATCGCCTGTCCACCGACGTTTGCCATCAGTCTACCGAGATTCGAGGTCACTTTGGCATGCTCCCAGTGATGTGGTCCCAGTAGGTAAACTTGTTGTACAATAAAACCCACGAGTATTTGGCTGTTCTCTACGTTCGGAACCCCGCTTAAGGATGATCTTTGGTATTCGTTTTTCAGCATAACAATTTAAAAATAAAAATAAACATTTTAAAAATTATCAATTTGTTTACGACTGTGGTGTAACCAACCAGTATTGCTGTTACGAAATTAACATTATTCTTAAGGGACTGAAACAAAATAATTCGCAAGTAAGGCAGACTCTTATTCAAACTAAAATCCGATCTAAATTGACACACAAATATTCAGTTCATATACACCCAGTGTTCCGTACATAGGCATTCGTCAGTCCAATACAAGTGAGTAGTGATACCTAACGATCCTACCCACTCCTCTTGCAATCACCAAGCACTCAATTTGCTGTTAATCCCTCAGCATTAAACTATCATAATGAAACATATTCTTTTCGACGTGGATATGTCTCAACTCTGTAAGCAACTCGTAAGACGAAAAATTAAAAACATACGAACAGCTGTTTGGATAAACTGAAAATATTCACTTTAGAAATATCCATGATCTAACATATTTTCTACAGGGAAGTAAATACAAACATTTTTAACACTGTATTTTTGTATCACACCCCTAAAGGTGAACTAACCAAGACTACCCCTCCACAAGCTATACTATTTTCTTTTCGAACCCGTAATTTAATGTTTCACTATACCGATATTATATAAACTGCACAAAATGAGCGGAATACGTGATACGTCTTTGTGAACGCTAAAGAGCCGGCAGCGTGCATGTGGCTGGAGACATGATTGCAACAATGCACTAACTTGTTATCTTCCACAATGGCAGACTCTGTAGCTTATAATGAGGTCGCTTCCAATTAGGCATATGTTGAAGAACTATCACGATGCGAACATCCAATTATGTAATTAATGAACAAACGATTTGCTATAAGCTATAATTTTATTATCTATGCTAATAATCTTTTCAGTCCAATCAGTTTTGTTGTAACTTATGTAACTATACGCTTTTCAAAGTTAAAAAACTTCATTAAAGACACGTTAAACTCATTCAAATACCAAAAACATAAAGTTCACAAAGGCACAATAAACCTATTTAAACACTAGTAATTGACATTCAGGTGCCAGACTGTGTGAACTTTATGCTTTTAGTGTGTTAATACTTTTGACGTGTATTTAGTATTTATGACGAACAATTTGACATATCACTGACCTGAGGATGAAGTTTTCAACTTCAAAATATGCATAGTCACATAAATTAAAACACAACTGTTTGGACGGAAAAGGTTAGTAGCCTAGATAATTCTTAAATAACAGTTCAGGAGGCAGTATAAAACCAAACGAAATTGTTTCCTTATTATTTTTATTTGTTAATATGGTTTCACTTTTTCAGATAGAAATATGAATTGCTGTATATGGATATTAAATATATAGATTACTAAATACTTTTAAAACACTCATTGAAAATATAAACATTTTTGCATTTCTTGAATATTATATTAGGTAACCGATAAATTTCGAAGTTTTTTTAAAATACTCTTTCAATTAGGGTGTTTGGGTTTTATTATAAATTGATGATTGGTGTTTTGTGTTATTAAAGAATACAATTACAAATTATTTGATTTTAAACCAGGTTATATTATTATGATTTTTCCAACTAATATATCTCTGTTATATAAATATCGGTATAAATAAAATTAGAGTTTTGTCTGTACATGGCTCAGAGTTATTCATTTTTGGTTAATTTTACGTTTCGTGCGTTAACAAAGCCGGAACAAGTCTTATCTCAATTTGTGTCTGTTGTCATTATAATAATGGTATAAATGTGTAATATCTTTAATTGTAAAGTAATGCTAAATAATAAAGCTGGGTATTAATATATTTTCTTTGTACTGATATGTTTAGGACTTCAGGATTAAATCTTGGTATCATAATCTTTCTTCTTGAAACTAAATCCCACAACCCGTACAAAGGACGGGCTTACTGCTAGTACAATAAAAATAGAAAAATAATTTAACTAAAATAAGTTTTTAAACGTAATTTTAGTCAATTAAATTCAAAAATAAATTTAAAAAAAATAATTGTGAAAATAAAAATTTATTAGCTTAAAGAAAGGTGGATGTAAGAGAATATAAGTAAATAAATATTAGTATGTGTGTAAACAATGGTAGCCTGACTAATTGTTAAAAAATAGCTACGTAACAGTGCAGAAGAAAGTAGTTTAAATTTAAACCGTTTAGTCACTTGCATAGCCCAAAAACCAAAATGTAAACAAATAAAAAAATAAACAAATGTAAGTTCTTCATTTGTAAAAAAGCAAAACACTTGCTGAAAATAAAATAGTTATAATGAAAACAAAGTTCTGATTCGATTGTTTGGGACACTTTTTGGGCTTCTAAGTACAAACCCAGTTACAAGTACAACAGAATTTATGATCCATAAACTTTCTCCTTAGTGTACCACTTTTCATGGCAAATCATCCAACGGTGTATGAGCGCATAAACTTCAAATATAACATATATGCATTATTATATGCATATTTACAAACATCCTCTTTTATAAATATAGATAATTCACCTGGGATTATAGTTTTTTAGTTTTTTTGTAGCCAATAATCTTTGACTCGTTAAAATCGCTTGAATCCTGCTTAATCATACGCGAGGTCTCTAAAACATTTAAAGTAATTATTTTTAATAAGTCCCTTTATTTATTAAAGGGCCTGTTTGATTGTGCTGTCTAAACTGCCGGTCTACAGAGTTTTAGTCCGTGGGTTCAAATCCAACCTGTGGCAGTCAGTAACAAAATACAATCTCAAGTCTACCCTGGGTTCACTCAGCCCCGTGAGACAATTTGGCGAAGCTACAACTTCAGTAGCGCATCCTGGTGTAGGAATGCGCATTGCTGGCTCATGCTTTTCAATGTTCTAAAACATTCAACAAAATCCGTGGCTTGCAGTGAAACTCATGAATGTGAATAAAATATTATTATTATTCCAATAAAATGAGTTTAGTCTTGACATAACTTCAGTTGTCTGAGGCTCAATTACATTATTTATTTACTAGAAGCTATGATTACTTTAATATATATAATTATTAAAAATAATATACTGAAATGTAATTATATATGAAGTGTAAATAAATATTTCCTTTGGTGAGTGATTTTTAAGAAATCAGTACGCTTCTCGAACAAGTTTAGAAGTGTATTTTACAAATAATGTGATTTTTTATACATGTTTGTCAATAAATGACATCTTTTAACGGAGAACATATTATATGGATATTTCTAATTAAATATTTGAGTTTATTTAAGTTAAAAATAAATTATTAGATTGTATGATACGTCAAGTCATATACTTTTCACTAATAACAACTTTTGATCCTGAATATTCTATTTCAAGTATAGCTCAAGTATGCATAACGAGGTCGGAATAATACTTGATACACTTGTGACGTCCCACAATAGTAGCCATTCAGTGGCGTCCGTTAATTGCAATTATATACTCTTACCCATCGATATCCTAGTCCAGAAAAGAGATTTCATTTTATTTGTAGGTTTGATTTGGATTGTATAGTTTAAAGCAATAGTTTGCAGAGGTAATTCATACAAATATTTCTGCAAAAACAGTGAGATTGATCTTAAATTTACGTAAAGAAATTCACTTAATCCTGTTTCTATATGTTAGAATAACAATTATATACTTCGTATGGATACAAAACAATCACACCAAAACAGTTACCATCGCTTAATACTAAATTACTTTCACGGTTTTATTTAGGCAAGACTACAAGATCACGCCACAATCATCTTACACTCATTTCTCATTCATACTTGGCTTAAAATACATACCTGACTGAGTATGTTGCCATTTCAATAGTTGAATCTAATCTATTCTACCTTTAATGCTAATACCGTATATTATCAGATGAAACATACAGTGACATTAAACACATATTAAGACTAGTGCCAATAATTCTGCTTGTTTTTCTGTAGGACTACGATTAATGCTAGTTACTTACTTATAGGCACTTTCCGGCTATAGCCTATATTCTAAAATCTAATTTTAGATTTTAAGGATTAGTATTTAAGGACATATTTATTATTGTAATTGTTATTATTGTAAATTTATTTTATCCTCTTTATTTAGTATCTAGTATCCTACCCATCCTCTCACTTTGCCAGTTCTTAATGTGCACCATATATTTCCAGGTTATGTTATCACCTTGGTTGTTGTAATCCATGCATGTTATAATTAATTAATCAATGCTATATTACATTGTACATATTACAATGTATGTATTACATTGTATACTATATTGTATTGGTTCTACAGGTAAACATATATTTAAATAAACTTGTCGTAAACAAATTAACATAAACGCACTACTGTTTGTACTATTTTTATTGCGTAACGATACAAAATTATGTATTTGTATTCAAATTATCAGTAAATATGATTGTTGTGATCCAATTGTAGTTTATTAGAGTTTTAGGCCTAAAGAAATCTGTCAATGGAATTTGACTATCTATTATACTGAGCCTATTAGATATGAACATTTAGAAAAGGTACATCAAATTTTTCTCATATTTTGTATTTACAATAAATACAATTCAAAAGCTGGCCTTTTTGGAGTTGATTAAATTTGAAAAATATACTTAAATTATTTTGTCAAAAAAAAATTAGTGTACAAACATCAACAATATATCAACACATATTCTGAATTTTGTAATGAAATAAATTTCAAAATCTTCTTCCTTAGTACTTAGAAAATATATTTACTCTATTTTTTTTTTAAAAAAATTAAAAACTGTTCTTCATATTTTGATAATTACTATGTTTATGACTAAAACATATACCACTATATCAATAACTATTAAATAATATAAGGAAATAGAAAAACGAGGAAATAACTGTAAAGTCAAATACAAAACATTCTTAGAATGTTCATCAATAGCCTGGATACACAAAAGTTGTCTTACGAAACGCCATAATTTAACTTTAATGCAAATCAACTTAAGTACTTTAAAACTTTTCTCATTACAATAATACTTAGAACGGTTTAAATTTTGTTCAAATAGGAAGAAATCTAACCAGGAAATACATTGTATTTATTTTTAAATGTTCTCATTTTTCTTTAAATTACTTTTCTTGCCTATAAATGAAATCAAAATGTAAATAAGTATTCCAATTTCATCGTTGTTACGTTCATAAAGCGTTGTTTTTATCATTGTACAGTTAGTATTCATTGAGGGGGAAGTAGAAATATATAAACGACAAAATATTACCTATATGATTACTATCTTTTCTTACTATTCGTACTCTTTTGTTGGATGGACACTAATATAGTTTTATTTTCAATTTAAGAATTATATATTTTACAATACCTATTATTTTACATATAGTACCTATGATTACTTGAAAACTATTTCAATATTCTATCTAATAAGTTATCGTGTAGCACATCAAAAAATTAATGAATCATTTTGGAAGTTTTCTTAAAGTTTCAAGCGACTAAATAAAGTGAATAAAGTATTTTGTAGCATGTATAATAAATTTGTCATATATGTTTATTTTGCAATACTGGTATATAAGTAGTGTATATCGTTATTTATAGTATTCATTTTTGTATATCTATGTTTACTCACAACCGTGATTAACAAGTTTTAAAATCTTAAATTTATTTGGCTAATCTTTCCAAATAAACATATCCTGTCGATATGTATATATGGATGATTGAAACCAAGACAAGAGAGGTTAAAAGCTTGCCACACAAGAGTTTTACACCAGTTAGATGTATATTTAATAGAGGAAATAAAATCCATCCCAAATAGAATTGCGGCAGGATGAAATAAAATTTATGGAAAGAAAAATATGAATATTAATTTTTGATTTTTTCAGAGGGATAAGTAAATTTTGACATTAAACGTATTTTACTTTTTTAGATATTTTGGTCATTTATTAGGACATTTATTTTATTAGCAGTCATATATGAATTTCCGTGATAAAAAATAAACTTTAAAATTAATTAAATATTATTATGCATTGTTGTCAAATATAACAAATGCAAATAAAATAGTCAATGGAAATTGAAAAATAAGAAGAAAGCGTTGACAATGTGGTCGGAAAAAAAGTTCGAAAGATTGAATGATTACTTGATTGTTGAGCAAAGAAAATCATGTCGTCTACCCTTGACAATTGCAAAGTAAAGAAACACAGGTGACAAAGAAGGGTTCTGTTCGATACCAATTTTAGCGTTAGCCAATAATTGGCTTAAATGTATTGACGATACATAATGTCTTGTGATTATCATTGTCACATATAACTTGTTTGAAAGAAAATCATGCATAATTTTATTACCAGATTCAAATTTGTCAAACCAGTAGCTAAATCTTTTTCCTATTTTAAAAATAGGAAAATAAATTAATAATTAAAATATCTAAAGAACCAATGTACAGAATCCAGTTTAAATTTTTAAACTTTTAAACTCTCTATAGTTTATATAAAACAAGCTGACCCGGCGAACTTCGTAACGCCTAACAGTAAATACATGTTAACTAACTTTAAGATTGGTCATGTCCTGAAGTCAATTAGCATTGCGGTTTCGTTGTGAAAGCTTTAAATATACAACAGCTGATTATTATAATAAACTCATACAGAAAAGAAATATAAATACAGTACATAATTCCAAAAAACCGTAAACTATTAACGTGGCGAATAATGCTGTTCATTTTTTACAGCACATATTTACTTTATAGTTTTACATTAATGAATAATTCAGATGGCATTGGTTAGTAAAGCATATTGCTAACGGACAGTAAACAAACAGCTGGTTTAAGAAATCAAATGGTTTGATTGTAGATAATTTGTAAAAAAAACTTATTCCCCATAAGGTTAACATTAGAAATTTAAAACGCTATAAAATGGAAACTAATTAAATTTATAGAATTGAATATGCCTAAAGCATGACCGGAGCAGAGACGAATCCAAAAAATCAAAGATCATTAAAATCGATCCAGCCGTTCTCGAGTTATAATGCATGTAACTAACACGACTTTGTTTTATATATCTAGATATTACTAGTAAAACTATTATTGTGGCTCATATTTGCATATTCAAAAAATGTTTTAATATCCAAGATATTGTTGATTTGATTATTATAGCTAAATTTAATTTGAATAGTTTTAAAATGCAAACGTTTTTCAATAATTACACGTCACATACATGTTTAAAGGACACACGTCCAAAAGTCTGAAAACATTTTCATTTACTTAAATATATTTTAATTTCTCGTATTATATATTTAGAAAAAGATTAAATTAATTTTGGAAATATATATTTTAATTTATTTCAATTTAACTAAAAAATAATATTGGGCACTGATTATCAAGCAAATTTATGTAGGTAGATATTCTTTGAAGTTAAGATACATCTATATCAATAGCAATTCATTGTTCATTAAATAACTGTTTTTTACGTCTATTTTCTTACAGAACGATAAGAATGTAATATGTTATTTATTGGTATAATATGTCGTGTACATTGTTAAAACCCTTATTCGCATACAACCAATAAATCTTTTTTTATTTATATATTTAAGAAGCAGCATACTTTTTTTGGTTACCTATTTTTGTTTATACAATCTGTAGGGAACAAATACAGGTGTTTTATATCAAAATAAAAATGTTATATTATTGTATATCGTATTTATTTTTTGTGTTTGAATAACTCAAAGTATGTATAATTTAACAAAACAATATGTTTTTCTATTCTAAATTATGTCAGGTTCAGAAAGAATGTATTGAACTTGTGATCACAATCTCGACCCGGGCTGCCAATAAAATATTTGCCCGAATTTCTCTATTACTACCTCTAAAAATACCTTTTAAACCCTTATAATAAGTTTTTTTACCCTCTGTTTGTTTTTTACAATTTTTAGAATTTTTACAATAAATAAAAAACTACTAAACTATTATAGAATATGTTTTTATAAACTTCACTGACATGATTCTTTTTAAAATAACGTATAATATATATTTGTTATTTTAAAAGTAATTCTAACTAATAAATATTTAATTATAATTTATTTAATTATTATTTATTTTGGTTCCTGCTACAGTATGTGATATAACGGGCATTTCTTGAGTGGTATTTTAAAATATAGTGCCATGCAACTGGGCTCTGCTCAGGTTCTACTTTTAACCCTTAAAATCTTTTTTTAATTCTAACACTAAAAAAATAGGAAAAAACCTCAATTCAACTATTCTTCATAACGTTTTCTGTAAAATTAAACAAAACTAAACACAACTATTATTTCAATGCTTTCTTACAAACTAACCTAAAATTAACACATTCATGTTTGCTAATTTTACTATCATAAACAAAAGCGATCTGAATCAGCTGTTTTTGTTAACTGCAACTACAAAAAATGTTTGTATTTACTTCCTTGTGGGAAATAGGTTAGATCATGGATATGACTAAAGGGAATGGTATCAGTTCATTTAAACAGCTGTTCTTAATATTGTATATTAAAAATTCAAAACAATAGCTCTTTACATGAAACCTGTTAGATGTTTTCCATCTTAAAAATCACCAACACCCCCCCCCAGAGCTAAGACATATTCATGTCAAAAAACAATAACATGAATACTTTGAAGGGCTGACAGATGAAATCAGAATCTCCCACAGACTCAAGACAGCTCCAATCGATTTTTTGAGGCCAAATACCAGTTGTTACAAAAAAGTTCTACGTTGCTTGGTCAGAAAAAAATTTACCCGGGCAGCACTTTTTTAGAGTACAGTATAAGGAAATATAAATTAAAGCTATCCTATAAATATGGCGGTGGCTAGACATTTATTAGTATTTTTTAAATATGATAACGTCATATATTCAAATAATTCACTTAGTTACTTGAAAGTAAATACTAAAAAATCATCAAAATTTAAAAAGTTAAAAATAAATCTTCTCAAAACTAAAATAAAAAAAAATTTAATTAAAACTTAAATATTTGTTCATACAACGTTGTTTTATCCGATATGAAAAGTGCAAATAGTTTTATATGAGGCTACTCTCCTTGCAAGTTTTCACATGTTTGGGGGAGCAATTTTTCACTTAACGCCTTCTCTACTTTACCCTTGTAAAAAATATTATCTTTCTTGTCTCATATTTTAAGGATTTTAGATGGTGGTGTAAGAGTATATCAACTCTGTAAAAGAAAAGTCTGATGTCCCTTATAAGTTACATGAGTTTAATAATTGCTTTCAATAAATCTCACGTTTGTAAAATACAGACATTTACAACGTAAAAATTATATCTACTACCAGTACCACTATAATTTTGTTTATAGTTTATTTTAACATTTCATTTTATTCATATTAAAAATCCTTCTATTTCGTAAACTCTCGTTTACTATATTGATACTCTAACCTATCATTATAAGTCAATTCCATCCATTCTATTGATACTGGAGTTTTTTATTCAGTTATTTTAAAATAGTAGGGCCTCTTTTTCCGTCCTTATACGTTCCTTACACCACAAAAGATAACTAGATTCTATGCCCTATTTAGGACTTTCCATCAAATGCAAGACTGTTCAATTTTCATAATAATTGTTTAATTAGATGGGAAATAGATTTTGCCTGATTTCTAGTTTAATGTCTAATGTAATTTTTACTTCCTAAAGCATTTCTACAGAGATTTCGTACAAGGTAACGCTGTCATTGTGTTATATTTTGCAAGTAAATGTTTATCTTCTGTGGATGAATTATAACCACACTTACTTAAAAGATACTAAAAGAACTCTAGGGACGTAAATAGATTAAAGGTCTTAACTCTGTCAGTGCTATGGAAAGATAATAAAGAGTGAACACAAAATAAATGTAAAATACATTTAATATTTCAAAACCTAATAATTAACTATCTAATTATTATTATTAGTTGTAGTGCAATCTTAATTTACTTGCAAAATAAATTTCCGTAATATTCTATGTTTGTATTTATTCCGTGGTAATCAAGAGATTTGATTTCATTTTACTAGAAATAGGACGAAGATAAAAATATGTGCTAAGGTGAATTTTTGAATCTATTAACACAAATCTCAATTTTAAAACAAAACTCTATTTCTCTATAAAATATAATTTCATGTAAAACTGTTAACATACCAAAAAATAGCTTCTTAACTATGACAGCTTTAGGATTTCCGATGGAATGCTTACCTGAAACAAAAATTATCACACTTGAAATAAAAATAAACTTGGTTATCAAACCAATCTTATTGTTCATATTTTTTCGTAGTGACGATGGTTGCGCGTAAGACGCCGCGTCTCCTCTGTTTTGAGTGAACACTAAATTCCATGGAAATCGTTTGGGAAATAAGGAAGAAATTATTTTTTTAATATTCTCCATAAGAATAACATTAAGCTGTCTACGATAATTGTGGGCCGTAAATTTGTGTCTGGAACCGTTAGTCGTAGACAAATAATTCAAAGACTAATTTGTTTATTTTAATAAGCTGGTTTTATGGTGGTAGTCAAATTATACTTTACCTTATTGTTTAGTTGGAAAATTAAAAGAGGGAGGAAATAAATAAGGATTGTGAATTTCTAGTATAGAAATAAACCACACATTTGGCTGATATTTAAATACACCTCGCTGAAGTCTTACACTGTTTATCAGATGACGAGACCAGCGCCTTTTTTCTCGATTTTTTGCACAGTATTTTGTACAAGGTGTACAACGCAGTACTTCCTTCAATAAACTTCACCTCAACACTGGAATCAAAACATACAACGTTCCCGCACCACCAAAGCACGCGGCAAGAAAAACGTCTGACCGATTTGTCAAAATATTCTGTCACCCGGCGACACATTATAATGACGCCTCTCGCTGTCAGGAAAAAAGACAGTACATAAAGAAACGTACAAAATAGGAAAGGTACAAAATTCTTCCTTCATTCGTTCTAAAAGCAATTGTTTTGTTCAAACATAGAAGTTTTCAAATTCTATTTTATATTTTCACTAGCTGACCCGGCGAACTTCGTAACGCCTGACAGTAAATACATGTTAACTTTAAGATTGGCCATGTTCGGAAGTCAAATAGCATTACGGCTTCATTGTTGAAAGGTTATATATTCTGGGTCGCGGCATAGTAAATAACACGAATAAAACAAAAAGACATATTAATATCATTTCCATAAAACAAATAAATCTGAGTGGATTAATTCACAATTTTCAAATCCAATCCAAACCGAAACTAAACCTAATTGTAATACGGCTTTTATAGGAAATATATACAATATCTGATTATTATAATAAACGTAATAAATATAAACATTGTAATTATTTTTTAATTGACCAACATATAAACACGTGACTTAATCAGACAGAAAATAAAGTTATAAATACATAATCCCCAAACCGTACTATTTTTAAATATGTTAATTTTCAGCACAAATTTACTTCATAGTTTACATATTACATTACTTTAAAAATTTTTTTTGAATTTTCAGATGGCATTATAGTAAGCATATTGCTAATGGAAATAAACAAATCAGCTGTACTAAGAAATCAAACGTTTTCATCGTAAAAAAAGAAACAAAACTACTCTCCGCCAAAATGGAAACTTAAATTTTTGAAAGTATACACTAAAACCTTCCCGGACACATATAGAGCAACTTCCTAAAATTTCATGGCGATCGAATGAGTAATTTGGCAACGCATAAAGGACATACATACATTCAATTTTATATATAGAGATTTCAATATTAGGAGGTGGTTTTGAATAATGAAAAATAATTACATGTTTTTGTGAATTTTCAATAATTTTATTCTAAATGACTAAAGAGTGCTATTCGAGAATTACGTCACGTTATTTTACACCGCAGTTCCAATGACGATCCACGGCTAACGAGATTATCAACTCGGCCGGTTTTTACCATCTCATTGTGCTCGCATGGCCGACGGTGTTTGCATATTTATCAGCCACCGCTATGATAAGCCAGGTTGGAATATTCACACCCACCACACCAATAT
Source organism: Nephotettix cincticeps (assembly GCA_023375725.1). NCBI lineage: Eukaryota > Metazoa > Arthropoda > Insecta > Hemiptera > Cicadellidae > Nephotettix > Nephotettix cincticeps. The sequence goes on from CM041788.1 coordinate 56,185,808, forward strand.
CAACATCATGTAATGTTATGCCTCTGAAAACTTGTCATTTTTATTTTATCGTTACGCTTTCCGGATTCAAAATTTTCTACGAGTATTATACCTGGTAAACCATTACAAAAAAATCAGCTCTCAAAAAATACAATTGCAGCATTCAAAATAAGCTTATTAACATTTTAATCCCATATTTTTTACCTACGACATATTTTTTTGATACACAATTTTTCTTCTTAACAAATCCTACGTGTCTAGATTTCAAAATTCTTCCTAGAAGAGAGGCGTGGGTCAGAGTTTTTAGCATTGCTCTTAAGGAATGAAAATACCAAGATGGCGAAGATACTGCAGACTCTTAAGCAATGGTAGGTGTGTAGTGTGTGAGGTATCAAATATTTTCAGGAATATGTAGCTTTATCACTGACTAATACGTGGGATTAATTTGCCAAAATCCCTATATGTAACACGCAAAAACCTTTTAGCGAATTTCCCATAGGGAAGAATTTTTTATTAATAAGGAAAAATTAATATTTCCCACATCAATCAATATTTTTGGATTAAACTTGGTATTTACCTTCATGGGGGTGAGATCTATCCATTTATGCTTAAAAATCATAGTTTATGTGTTTATCATGGCAGCAAACCTGCATACTCTTTTACCATGTTATCATATAGGGAATAGGCAAACTCTTTTATTTATGGACAGATGTTGATGAAAGTTGGTATAAATGTTAAAAATAAAAATCATTGTTTATGGTATAAATTCCTACTTTCAGTGTTCCTCACAGCAGCAAACCTGCACACTCCCATGTTAATCTTATGGAGAATAGGCAAATAATTCTCATGTTTATGGACAGATTTTTATAAAACTTCATATCATATATTATTATTATTATATTATTGATTTGGAAATTCGCTGAGTACGCAGGTCTGCTGTGACGGGGTATTTGTAAATACTAATCCTTCTTTAAATTTAAACTGATATTTTTTTTAATAAAATCGCCAAAGCTTGTACTTTTAAAAACGGCTTTAGACTTTTTACCGGTACGTTAGCCCTGGTCTAGTAAGAAAAATGTTGCTGGATCGAAACCAACCGGCAACTCCTGTCAGATCATGAGCTTGCCCATGATCTGACTGTTCATGAAACTAATACAGCTACGGTATCCTGCTGTCTTTAAATCACTGCACAAGCTCTCGGCTTATGATGATGGACAGATGAGTTTTTTTTAATAAAAAAAGAGATAAATTTTCTGCTGGGTGAAAACTCTCTCAAAGTTAATTTCCTCAAAAATCTTAGACTTGTTAATGAGTTCATTAAAATGTTTAGTAAAATGTAAGCAGAAGTTGAACACAGTCAATTAGAATTTTATGTATAGTATGGACCACATATTCATAGTGGAATAGTGCAATTTTTCACAAATACTATCAGACTTTTGAAAATTATATCTTTGTATTTAACTTAAAAATGAAGAATGTAAACTCTAATGAATGCAAGAAGAAATTATTTTTCCTATCACAACTTTTATTTCTTTTTCAGTACACAGAGCTGATTAAGAGTTAAATAGCCTTACATTACATTCTTTCAATTTATAGGCCATAAATACATTCCATTTTTCTTGTGGAATTTGATAAGAATTAAATTTCTAATAAGACTTTCTGTGATATTTCAAACTCTATTTTTTAGCCTTCATTGCTTAAATTAATTACTTACTAGGTTTAGTAGAAAACCCTTTAGGTAAAGTATTTATTAAAGATCAGAATTGAAGTTTAATTTGGAAAAATGTAATTATTGTATTTTATTTGGGAAATAGCTTTGATCATGGATATGTCTAAAGGAAATGTTTTCAGCACCTCTAAACAGCTGGCCTTGTAACCATATGACATCACTTCCGTTTCAAATTTTGGTCAGACGGATTACCAATACTAAGAGCTAAGACATAACGTCAAAATATTTATTATCAAATGTTTGGGGAAATATGTCACTAAAGTATAATAGAGGTTTTACAGTTTGGTAAAGCAGATCATGAATAACACCAGGTAGTGTGAAATCTCCCGGTGACCTGTCGCTTGTTATATATGTATATCCTGTGGTCTGCCGATGTCAATATTGTATTGAGAATTTCATATCGCATGCACCATAAGAGACATGTGGAAATGTTAGCTGTAGCACTGAATTTCAAGTCTGCCAGTCGACACGATGAGTTGTTTTTAATTTTTTATCAATCATCAGTAAAACCTTATAAACGTATTAGATTACATATTTACCAATAGACTCTCATGACTCCATGTAGTGAAAAGGAGTAGATTATGTGATTAGGAGCAACATTTCTTTTTCGATTCAACAATAGGTTAGATTTTTCATTATTTTACATTAACAATAAACCTAAATATACTACATCTGTAATCTTAAAAAACAAGATTTTTACCTTAACTGTCATAAAAATTATGTATTAATGTTTTGTTTGTTTTAAACAAAGAAAGCTTAAAAATGTTATAAATTGCAAAACTATACATGTCACTAATAAATTATAAATTCAATTCCAAACCTGATTGATCATGTTTAACTTTTAAAAATTTTTAATATTCAATAGCATTCATGGAGAACGTAGCAATTATAAATGTGAAGTTGAAAATTACTTTTTCCTTATTACTACGAGAGCAGTTTCTTGATGACCAGAAGATTGTGATTATCAACTACATAAACAATGACAGATATGAATTCATATAAATAAAGCGATAAATTGATTTGATTTAATTAAAAGATTCACAAAAACATATGCGGCGACCAGATTACACGTTGCTAGGCAACGTCTTAAATTGTTTTTATGTATTAATGTTTTTGTTTTGTTTTGCTCGAGAATTTAGGTCATTAAAATATATTCACTCAACCTGTTTATGAGTTCTCATTACGCCTCACATATAACCAATAGATATCAATGCATTATAAAATATTCATTTCCTGGAAACATTCTTTTGCTTATTGACTGTTTACTTGTGTTTACCTTTTCTAAAAGATTTTTCCAATATTAGTATTAGGAAAAGTAACAGCAACAGTATTTACTATGTGAATTGTTGGTCAAAAGTAGTATTTTCCTATCCTGCAGTTGGAAAGTGTAAGCTGATGCCGAGGTAATCAGATGTCCATTATAACGGTATAGAAGAGAAGAAAATAAGTGAATGACCAGCTGGTAAACTATAACTGGTGTCGAAAGCGATAATTGATTGTCAGTAACATGAACACAAATGATGGACGATCATCGGATTTTTTACAATTGCAAGAACAAGACAGAAGCAACTTTTTCATCTGTAAAATCTTTGGTTTGTCTTTACAAACCAAATATTTTGGTTGTAATTTTAGCGAGTAACGAAAAGCATCACTTTCGACACTTGTAATTAAATATATTACTACAGCTTTGAGCAAGCACTACGTAGTGGAGAAAAACAATTTTGAAAATCTAAAACTTTATTGCAAAATGGTTTCATTGACAAATTAAATCGGAAAAGTGATCAAATCAATCGGTTGATAAAAGAATGTGTATGCAGCTTTTTTATGTATTATGCTTTTTTAAAGGACAATAGTGCTTATGTATAATCTTCTATATATGAATGTATTATGTATGTATGTCTTTGATGCTTTGCCACACTACTCATCCGATCGACATAAAATCTTAGGAAGTTTCTCTATATGTGTCTGAGAAAGTTTTAGTGAAAACTCCATAGGTTTACATTTTATGACGTTTTAAGTGTCTAATGTTAAACCTTATGGAGAATAATTTTTGTTTACGAATTATCATCAATCAAAACATTTGATATTCAAAGCTACTAAATAGTTATTGGTTTACTTTCTATTAGCAATGTGATTTGCCGTTCAATGCCTATGTATCAATCGTCAATTTAAAACTATAAAGTAAATAAATATTGTACAAAATGAACAATTTTACTTGCTACATTGATAATATACGGTTTTTGGAGTTTATGTACAAATTATATTATTTCGTGTTTAATAAAATGTGGTTTTGACTTCGTCTCTGCTCCGAGTAGGCTATAGGCATATTCAGTTTTGTGTTTAACCTTAGGGCTAAGCCCCACTGGCCTGTAAAGTTTGCTGTATATGTTAAGCTTATGAGGAAAAGACGTGATGCATTTTGATCATATGCATACATCAATCATTTAAATATTTTATTAACAGCTGATTTTGTATTGTTCTATTTTCACCAGTCGACAGATAACGCCATTTCCAACGAATATTTTTTTTAATTTATAGATTAGAGGTTGGTTTGTTTGTTCCAGAGTAATTAGTCAATAGTTTTTTGTGCGTGTTAATGAATGTTAGATTATAAAAAATTCCGCGGTTCAGAATATTTAAAACTTAAATCTTCCCTATAAAAGCCGTATTGCAGTTAGGTTGATTCTTATAATGTTCAAATTCACTTTCAATCCAATTTACCGCAACTTGAAAGACCATTTTTTTTATTTTTATTTTCAAAACAATAATATTAAAACGCCTCAAATAACAATAAGTAATGCTGTACGAAACTATAATACATAACAGATATTTAATACTACGTCAGAATAACTGTATTAATCTACCACTATTCTCATTAGCCCTATTTACCGAACACCCATAGTACATTTTACTGTAATACTGTGCATGTAGTATTAATCTTATTCAGTATACACTTTTATTTTTCTTATTCAGGCGTAAAGATTAATGATGTATCATAGACGCGCATATGAACACGCCGCTTTACTTGACTTATATAAAATGCATTACCTACAAGGCTGTGATACATTGACTCAAGGGTATTACCAGCCACCATGATATTGAGTTTGTAGTGTAATGCTTCAATATTCTCGAAACATATTCTGATAATGATGAAATTAATTGGTCGTTTTATAACCACTAATGAATCTTGATAATATTTTTAAATCCTTCAATAAAGGTTATGGAATTTTTCACATGGATATGTCTAACATCTTGGGAGGAGCAATTTGCGAGGCGCAAAACGTTTGGAGTGACGTCATTGATCACTTGATAATTTATATTAAGATTTTCGATTAAAAATAATACTAAAAACGAAATTGACTACGTATCTTCACTATCTACGTTGGGTTACACACTTATATACGTCCTTTATCGTTGGTACTGAAGATGTTGTGAAAGCTATAGGTTGTAATCAAAAATATTTTTAAAATGGTATATATAACTGTATATAATTTGTTCTTCTTTGTATAACCTATCTCTATTAAAATGTATGTATGTATGTCCTTTATGCGTTGCCAAACTACTCATCCTATCACCATAAAATTTTAGAAAGCTGCTACATATGTGTCCGGGAAGGTTTTAGTGAAAAAATGTTCGAAAACTCCATAAGTTTTGATTTTATGGCGTTTTAAATTGATTTAAAATGTTAACCTTATGCGGAATAAGTTTGTTTACAAACTTTCTACAGTCAAAACATTTGATTTCTTAAGCTATAGCTGTTGGTTTAATTCCCCAAGCAATACGCTTTACTATCCAAGGCCATCTTGATCATTCACTAATGTAAAACTATGAAGTAAATATGTGCTATACAAAATGAATATCTTCATTCGCTACGTTAGTAGTTTACGGTTTTTGGGCATTACGTATTTATTTTTATTTTCTCTCTTATTAAAAGTCACGTGTTTATATTTTGGCCAAATAAAAATCATTAAAATGTATACACATATGACGTTTATTATAATAATCAGCTGTTGTTTATCTAAATCTTCCACAACAAAGCCGTAATGACATTCCACTTCAGTACATGGCAAATCTTAAAGTTAACATGCATTTACTGTTAGGTGTTACGAAGTTTGCCGGGTCAGCTGGTCATAAATAAAACAATGTGCATTACACGTGAACATCATGCTAAAAATATAAAAGCCAGCACTAACCATTAACATGGGTTTCAGGATTTTAAACAGCTCTGTTTTGTGATTTCAGATCACTAAAGCACGTAATGTTTAGACATTGAGTTTCCAATGTTGATGACGGTGCTGAAATGCCATTGGGAATATCATCGGGTTTTACTGCAAATGATGGCGAAGTTTGTTAACTAATCGTTTAAAAAAAATGATAGCTAACTGTTATCCACTATATACAGAGTATCTCACTTAAGGTGAACCAATAGCCTTTTATACTATGCATATGACAGTAAACTTCTTATGGGGGACACCCCTTTAGTTTATAGAGTATTTTAAAAAATATTTCGAACCCAAAATATATAGCCGCCATTTTCCAATATGGCCGACAACTTAAAAATTTCTTAATGAACACCCTATATTTTATAGTAATTTTTGGATATAACTGGTAATATTTTAGACGTTTTTACTCTTGAAAATTTTGGCTTCAATTTAACCGGGGATATGTAAATCTGATAATCAGTAGTTTTCATGATGATTATTAACAGTAGGTCGCAAACGGTTCAAACGGCATTCATAATACAATCGTTGCATAAACTACTATTATATTATTGTTAGTAGGAAAAAACTAGATATATATAATATATTATGAAGCTACATGCTAAGAGTATTAAAAATTAATTGTTATTACAAATTCCAACAAAAACTAAATAACAAAATTCAACTTTAATTGCTTAATATTTCAAAACTACACTATTATCGCTTATTAATTTGTTTAAGGAACTCCTCGTTTACTGAGAAAAAAATGTATTTACCCCCACCTTTGGGAAATGTTGTCAATCAATTTCTTTTGAAAGGGGCTTAGGTCATTGATAAGTTAATAGGATTGTTTTTGAGTTCCTCTAAACTGCTGTCCTTATAACCATATGACGTCACGTTTCAAATTTTGGTCTGACAGATTGCCAATAGCCCCCCATTCTAGAGGTTAGACATATCCATGTCAAAACAGTCCCATAATGTGCTTTAGTCAACATCACTTTGTTGTTGAAGATAATGGATAACATGGAAATGTGTACAGGGAGTGAAATAGTAATATATATATTTCGGCCAGATTAAGTTACCACGACCGACGTTCCATCTGGAAGAATAAAACCATACGTTTAAAGACTGCCTCCATCGTTAAACTATAACAATCAATTAATTTTATCCTGTTTCCATGGTAAATAGTATATTTTATTCCAAAAGCTTCTGACAAAATCAACATCATGACGATTTTTCGCAAACAAATTACTATGTCTTAATAAGAGAAGAAATCAGAGGTAAAATCTTGAGGAATTAATTGATGCGCGATGAATGAACACTACGCACAGCATCAGCTATGATACTGCAGGACTCTGATGTTTTGAGGAACACGAAGGTGCATTAAAATTAGCCTCTACCCCTGGGCATGGTGATATCAAGAGGGAAAAGTAAAAAAGACCAATCTTGGAGATGAACTGGACATACAACAACGGAACAACGGACCAAGAAGTAAAGAAGAGACGTTCTGCATTGTAATTAGTATAGTCTAGTTATAGTAGGCCTGAAAACCAGGCCGGCCATTCCGGGGTAAGTTTGTATGGTTCCTTACCTCTCTCAGGCGAATGCCGGAATGGTTCCCCAAAGGGCCATACCCCGCCAGGACTTATGGAATCCTGGTTTTAAAATCCCCCAAAACTTTAATTGGCTACCTTTTATTATTGTTATACAAGTTTTTGTAATTTGTAATTGTATAGTAATAATATTTTTTTAAATAAACGTTGCTACAAATTTTTATTTTTTATAATTACTAAGTTAATTATTTTAGTTAGCAAGCCTACCAAAATATGGTTAAGCTATTTGTAATGTTGAATATGTTGTGTAGAAGTTACCCTAGCGGTACTCTGTAAGCAGCTTACCGAACGAAACTAATAGTTTAATACGTAAGTTAAATGTTGGGGATCTTAGATGTTAGAACTAAATATTTTTACCGAGAAAAATGATACTACTGATAATTACTTTATATTATAATAACCTAAGAGGTAGGTATTTTAAGCCAAATATGAATGATTGTGGTGCGATCTTGTAGTCTTGTTACTGACTAAGGCAGTCATGTTCCTTAGATTGGACTGTTAATTAATACCTCAACAGTCAATGGGATATCAAAGGAATCTACAGTTTAAAGTGGAGTCCGAACCACCTCCTCTAACTGGTATAGCTATGAGGATGGTCTGTTCGGATTAACGTAGTATTCATTAGTGCGTACATTACTCCACAACAGAGATTATTACATCCACCGACCATCGCGCAAACTATCCTCATTTTGTGACCTACAAGTATTGCATATGGTAATGTAATGAAATATTAAAATATAAAAACAAATTTTATATCTCAGGCAAATATTTCCTAGACAACCCTAATAGAAATGGCATTTACAAAAATGTATTTGTCGTTCTGTAACATACAATTTCCCAAAGGGCCATAACCCACCATCATACGTGATACGATGCGGGATATGTTGGATCATCAAACGTGATTCAGCCTTGGTTTAGAACGTCCTCAAAATAATTAGATATTTTATATTATTATTATGCAAATCTTTGAAATTTGATATTGTATAGCAGTAATAATTTTCTGAATAATAGTTTTGTCGCTGTTCTAATGATTCTTAATTTTAAATAACCACGTTGTGGTAAATTACATGTTTCACAAGTTAGATATTTCAACACTTTGTATACAGTATAACAACAGGAAACACACCAAATCCTTCTTGACAATGTTTTTAAACTCCTTATCGGCCATATTCCACAAAATTGGATGACCACCAACGGAATCTACAGTTTAAAGTAGATTCTGAACCACCTCCTCTAACTGGTATAGCTATGAGGATGGTCTTTGCGGATTAACGTAGTATTCAATAGTGTGTAAATTACTCCACAATAGATGATATTACATCCTCTGACCATCGCACACAACTATCCACATTTCGTGACCTACAAGTAGGCCCTAGCTGGATTACAGGTTACGCCACATTTTTTTAACCTTTTAATTAGATTAGATTAGATTACCATTTGAAATGGTGACCTACCGAGGTAGGTATTTTAAGCCAAGTATGAATGAGAAATGATTGTGGGATGATTTTGGCGCGATCTTGTAGTCTTGTCACTGACTAAGGCTGACATGTTCTTAGAAGGACTGTAATTATAGCCAATTAATTAATTAGTTTTGTTTAAGATAACAATTAATGGATAATTTTACAGATATGTAATGTATAAATAGTAAAATATATATTTTTCGAGAAATCTATACATTTCCAAATCAATATAGTCAATTAATTGATTATCTGAGATTATTTTAACCATAAACAACATCATGTTTTGCTTTTATAAATAGGTTTTTATATTTTTTTATTTTAACATTTATACAATACAAACATCTTTAAATAAAGGAGTTTCTATTTTATATGTTATTATTTATATGATTTGTTATGTAAAAACTAAATATTATTTTTAGCATAAATATAGATTTAAACTGATAATTATAATTTTATATATTCTAATAGAAATATTTTAATTTTACTATAGTTACAACTAAATACATTATTTTTAGTTTTTTAATATCTTAACTTATTAAGTTTAAGGAACTATTTAGTTTTTTAAGCTGTTCTAATGATAAAATAAAATTTTAAAAATTACTGTGAAAAAAAGCAAAAAAAATTTTACAACAACTATTATTGAGATAGTTTACGAAATTAAATTGTAGAATAATTTATTTTGGTCTTGATTGGACCTACAATTATTTTAGCACTATTTTATATTTAATTTAATACTATTGTTTTGTCTGTTAAGAGAAAAAAGTACAACAATTTACAGACCTATGGTAATGTATTATAAATTAGTAAAAAAATAATTTTATATCTCAGGCAAATATTTCCTAGACAACCCTAATAGAAATGGCATTTACAAAAATGTATTTGTCGTTCTGTAACATACAATTTCCCAAAGGGCCATAACCCACCATCATACTTGATACGATGCGGGATATGTTGGATCATCAAAAGTGATTCAGCCTTGGTCTAGAACGTCCTCAAAATAATTAGGTATTTCATATTACTGTATTATTATGCAAATCTTTGAAATTTGATATTGTATAGCAGTAATAATTTTCTGAATAATAGTTTTGTCGCCGTTCCAATGCGTCTTAATTTTGAATAACCACGTTGTGGTAAATTACATGTTTCCCAACTTTGATATTTCAACACTTTGTATACAGTATAACAACAGGAAATATGTTCTCTCTGGAAACGATGCTTTGACTTGGAAGTTTCCGAAACGGACCTCAGTGTACTTGAATTTTACAAAATCTTTTATAATTGTTGTGTTTTAAGTAGTTTGTTGCAACTTTTGGGTTTTGTTATGCTAGAATACATGGATAAGTTTTTTTGTAAACATTACGCACCCTTCGTATCTTAAATTATTGTAACGTAAACAAAAAGGACTTAATTCCCATGGTGTATACTAAATTTGTTCTCCAACTGTACATACAAGCTACAAATTACCCAAATTAACTTACCTAAATCGCTATAATCATCCAATTTTGCTAACATAACCTCAAAGCAATTAATGCAAACTATCAGCTGACCGTTCAAGAATTAATTACAACTGTCAGTTGCTATTGTTTCTAATCGTTCATTACCGTTTTTCCCCATGTTATTCGTAAGGGGTTACTTTTTCCCTTTTTGGACTAAAAACTAAATACTCTTTCACTTCCTGGGAGATAAAGTAATCCTATAATAACATCATGGGAACAATCTGGCACACCCTTTACTGAACCATCAGAAATAGCAGCTGACATTAGTAATTAATTCTTGAACTGTCAGCTGACAGTTTTCATTGATTGCTTTGAGGTTATGTTTGTCAACTTGGGAAAATTGTAGTGATTTAGGTTTGTTAATAACGGGTAATTTGTAACTTGTGTTCCTTGTATGTTTAGGTATAAGGTGGAATTAAAGTCCTTTTTGTCCCTCAGGAATTGACAACAGTTTCCTTCTTGAACAAATTGTATCACTTTAAATCCTTATTGCACAATAACTATTTCCTACAGGAAGTAAGACTCGCTTAAACTATATTTCCACGCTAAGATTGATATTGAGAAAGAGCTTCCATATTGATATTGTAACATGCAATATCGTATATAAGATATCGAGGAACAGGTGAGCCGAAGTAAACTCAATCAAACAGCATATCTTCGCTGTATGGTATTGCTTATTATATATTTTAGAGTCAGATAGTAAACTTGTTTCACAGAGAACAATGTATTATGCATTGTTGGAAGTTATCTCGATCTTTTAGTTTAAAATATATGTTAGTTGATCTGTTGAGTTCTACTAAGAATCTGCTTCACTATACTTTTATCCTTTGTATTCGTTCTTCTGTAACATCTGCTTTAATCCTAATAAATCTAATTTATCCTCGAAAGAGTTGAGCCTCTTTTTCTTTCCTTTTTTCGGGTTGGAGAAAAGTGTAACTCTTTTTAATAGCAACACACTTTAAAATATATATTAGTTTATCACTTTTCTCTGTGGTAGAATAAAACTGATGTTTGATACTGTATTGGAATTTATGACTCCTAAAATTATTAAAATTTCAAGCAACATAATTTGCTGTGCTGTAGTTTATTTAGCTGTCCTAATTACTAAGTTTAAATAGACGCATTATAAAAGAGTAGAGACTGAATAGAATAGACGCTACTCTGTGTTGCTAAAACAAAATATATCGTGGAAGGGAACACAGTTGCTTTTTAAATTCAAGAAAAAGATAAATTTTTCAATATTTCACTTTTAAGTTCAATAACATAACTTCAAAAACATACTATTCTGTGAACATAGCTTTTTCAATTTGAAAATATGAAATCCGTCGATCAAAATATTATGAAACAAATATGTTAAGTTCACAGAATTCATTCCTATGCTGATTGATCGTGTTTACACACACAGTATAACATAGTTCAAAAAACTTAAAACTATCATTTAAGACAGTTGTTTTTATTACTCGAACGTTAAACTCGCTTTATAAGAGTAGTGTTTGCACTGATTATAAATAATAACAATGGAGGTCGTCCTAGGACATAATTGAGTATTTTGTTTAAGTTTAAACAACTTTTTCCTTTACTATCACCTTTTGGGATATATGACCAGCTCACAACTAAAATACTAGAATTATTGATTACAAATTACAATTTTAAAATTCTACATTAAATATAAATTTTGGTACATACTGGGAATTTTAAATATTAAGCACAATACATGATGATCTATACTAAAACAAGTGACAGAATATGCACTATGAATTTGTAATTTATCTAACACGCTGAGAAGTTCTTGTCCTTCTTTAAGTGTGAAGGATATACAAAGAAATACGGTCTAAGAATAAGTGTTCGCTATTTCCAGAATCTGGTTTACTAATTTTGATCTCATAACAAAAAGTCTTTAAAATATATACAGTTTTACCCTAAGCCGCTGTAAAATGTTCACTCCAAAATCTTTTGCTACCGATCAGATATTTGAATCAAATTTCCATTTAATGATAACTAAATAAATGGAAAATAACCTAATATCCTTAGAAGATCAGCGTGGTAGTCCAAATACCTTATCACCTTATTAATACCTTATCAATATATTTATTACAAATCCAGGGTAGATACGCGATTGAAATTGATTAAGGAAATAACAATATAAATAAATAATATGATAAAATAAATTAATAAGCATAAGTTTTGATAAAATCAACGTAGAGACCTCCAATTTGTGACATTCGTTTTCTTTAGCCTCGACCTTTGAAATGATATGCAACAAGCTGGGTGTTGCTATTTAAAAATTTCAACTTACCCCTAAACTACCCCTTTTGTGGAGAGGGGGTGAAAATTTGAATACATCAAAAACTACCTTTTTGATCAAATAAACATCCCCAAAGTATAAATTTTTTATTCCCATTAATCAAAAAATTAACAGGGGGTGGGACTTTTAAGACACGGTATTTACCTACTGTTTGTTTTAGTTGACGTGATATATTAGTAAAGCATATAATTATTTTGCTGAAAATCCACAATCAGGCTGCAACATCGTTATTTTATGCGCCTCATAAAGTACAGTTAATGGAGTGAGATAATAATTCTCGATATGAGGTGTCAAGTGTCACATTTATCTGAACTATTCGGTACCAAATATTTAGGCTCATGAACGTGTGTAGTTATATCAAATAAAACCTCTGAGCTATCTACATAAAAGTATAAAACGTTTTATACTAAGAATTTATACTGAATGGTTTTCTGATTATATGATATTTTATACAGTTTTCTCAAACATTGTTTAAAATATTTTCCCAAATCCTATGAAAAATTTAAGATTATTTGGTGTTTGTAACGTACTTCATTTTCGGTTTTAAAATTGCACCAATTCTGGTTTAAAAAAGGAGTAGATTGGAAACTTTGTTAAATACAAACCTCTTAAATTGTGTAGTATTTCATGTAACCATTCATTATTTATATTGTAGAACCACAACCAAAATTGTTATTGTTATTATTGATATTACAAATAAAGTATTAAGAAATAATTAGAATTAATTAAAATATAATATAAAATTGATTTAAATATAATAATAATCATAAACGTATTCAAATTTTTATCAAAAAGTTTTTATACAAAAAATGACGTAACAATAATTTCCATACGGGTGTTCAAATAACTAATCCAAATAATATATGAAATGTGAAAATGTCTCTAAGTTAATTAATATAGTAAAATTCATGTCATTATCGATGTATGAACTCATTTTTTATCAAGAAAACTATTAATATGAAAATTTCGAATTAATTTTTTAAGGGAAGTTCTGGGTTTCGTGTATCGAAGTACTTTTAAGAAAATATCGTGTGAGGAACACTGCAGTTTTTCTAATATCAAGTTCGGATAGAGAACAAAACATTAGAGCCACATGTGGGACATTGATCTAGCATCACAGCTGATTCTCACGATAAGGGTGTGGCTTCAACGACCTCAGGGGATTTACTGAAACACTAAGTAGAAAAGGAAAACTAAAGAAAGATGTACAGGAAAGTACATCTACCTTTGTACAAAACAAAATGGTCGGGATTCAAACCCAAGTACTTCCAAATGGCTTCCAATATTTCATTCGTCAACGAATGCTGTAACCTAATGGATCACAGTCCCTGTTGAACAAAACGCTTTATCGACGAATATCACTTCTTTAGCGGCAAGACAGTGAACTCCGTGAGATAGTTCCAGTATCAGTTCATAGTGACAGCTTGGCAGACGACGACAGATAACAGTCTCACAAAATTACCGATAGATTCCACTACTTTTTACTTGACTGTTCAGGATGATATATCAGTATATAGCACTAAAATGAAAAAATAAATATAAAATGAATTAATGTAAAATACAGACTCTTGTACTTCCAGTCATGGATAATAGTAGAATGTGCTCCATGTTGAAAACTGTTTTGATTATCCAATTGGTGGCAGTCGGTTAACTTCAATGTTATCGTTTCATTGTGTATTGTGTGAAAGTGGAAGTAAAAACTCAGTTTAACAGCTTTTGCTACAGAAAGCTGATTATATGTGAAATTGGATTTGCTCAGGGTTAACGTGCTAGCCCAGTAAGTCAAAGTTGTCAGTATAAGTAAATAAAATATGTAACCAGTGAAAGAAATCATATCGAACCCATTGACCGGTAACTCCTGTCAGATCATGAGCGGTCACCTCTGGCTAGCGTGGGACAGCCGCTACGGTACCTCAGTGTCATGGTAAATGGGTGTAGTGTACTCTTGTGTGGATTAACGTACGCACTATTGAATACTGCGTTAATCCACAAAGACCATCCCATAATTAGACCAGTTCGTAATTCAGAGGCCGTGGTTCGGATTCCACGTTAAACTGTAGGTCCCTTAGTTGCCATCAGCTGTTGGACTATTAATATTTACAATTTTGGCCTAGCGGATAAAAATATGTATGTACGAAAATGTAGTAAGTATATGTATGGACCAATTTTGATAAATAGGGACTCAAACTAATGATTAACACTACATTATTAATGTAGATTGTAATTTTTTGTAGTTTTTAATATTTATGGTACAAATACGGTTTATTTTAGCTATTTACACATAACTTAGTGTTATAAACACAGAATAGAATATTTTTTTTTATAAGGTCTACGCCCAATTAGGGCGTCGTTCTTTACCACACAGGGCCTATGGTAAGGGGCAGTTGAGGTTAAAACTATTTTTTATAGTTTATGCGTAAATTAAGTGAAAAACTCTAGCCAGATAACTACGTAAAATTTATATTTATATAATAAAAAAAGTAAGAAAAAATATATATATGTGTCTGTTAGAAATAATCTCGAAAAATGTATAGACCATTTGTAGAACGTGTATTTTACAAATTTCTCCTAGCGTTAACACATACGGTAATGAAATAGTTTTTTTTGTACCCCAAAATGGGGTTTTTTTTTTTTTGGTGTATTTTTTAAAACATTTTTAATACATTAGAATCATTAAAAAATAACACCTTAAGTTTTTTCATATTGAGATATTATTACCACAGTTTGTAGTGCCAATTGTAATCTTATGGAGGTTAAATATTTACTATATTTTTTGGAAAAAAAACTTATTTAGCTTCATTTTGAGTTATTTTAATCATAGTTTTTATTTATCATAGATCATATTTTTTAAAATAATAATGATTAAACTATTTATGGACAATTTTGATGAAATTTAATATGTTAAGATAAAAATTATTTATGGTAGAAATGTAATTTTGTGTTTACATACAATAATTTTTGTTAAAATCTTATAAATAGAATAATTATGTTTATATTTTTTTAAAACTTATAATTATTTTATTTTTATTATTATAAAAACCTATAGGTCTTATTTTTTTTATTTATAAACGTTTTTATCTTGCCGTTTAGCACGACTTAAATTAATCTTATAGAAGTATTGCTACAGTGTTCAATGCATTTAAATCAATATTGTTTTATTTCAAATGGAAAAATTAAGTGAGAAATAATTGTATTTTGTGTTCCAACCGTACACTTTGGTGAAAATTCTTCTTAGCTAACAAAGTAACGCTCGCGCCAAAAAAGACATATACGTTTCCAAAACATTTTAAATTTTTTATTTTGAATAATATAACCTGCTCAACTTTCCTGTAGATCTAAGCTTCACTTAAAAATAGGTATTCATCTTTTATTTACCCAACAAAATCATTTAATGGCGATGTTCGTAAGCTCATTTCAACGTGTAAAGTTATTTTCAAATGTTCCACGACGTTTTAACACAGTCTAATGGATTGTCAAGGAATAAATTACATGTCAGGCAAGGTTACCTTGCTGGTAAGGAAGTTGAAGGTTTCTAATTGGCTGCTGGTCTAGGCAGTTTTAATTATATTTTAGCTAAAATCAACTCCCATTAAATATTTTTCGTAAAACATATTTTATTTTTTACCTGATTTTAGTTTTTTAATAGTTCTTTGTTCATAGAAGATTTTAAAATATTACCTTAAGTTTTGTGTGGCATATTTATGTGATAAGAGATTTTTAAATTAAAAATTTAATATATACGCGGTGTCTCAGGGTTGAAGTACTATCATTTACAGTAAGTACTATTTACTTTTTACACTAGCAGGATTTAAAGATCTACTGAGCGCTAATAACGTCATACGTTTTGCTAGCTAGTAGCTAAAAATATAGCGACATATGTATATGAAAAATATCATTTAAAAAATTTTACTTTAAAAATGATTTTTCTCGAAATTTCAACAACAAAGTAATACCCGCAACATAAAAATGTCGTTTTTATGTAGGTCTATTTTATCACAAAGGAGTTCATAAATAGTTTATTTCATCATTAGGACCAAAAACGGGCGTTTTTGATACGAGCACAAGTTAAACAGCCGAGGCTGTTAAATTTGCTAGTGTATTTCAAAAAGATATGATGAACTATATTCTCCATCATACTGCAAATAAAATGAAACAAACTTGTAAAATATAAATTATTACCTGATTTAGTATCAATATTTATTAGTCGACCATTTTAGTCGTTTTAGACGAATCAGCTGTTATGTTACTTACGTTGTATTGGTTCTTTCTTGATTCACATTTGGTTGTTTAGGTTATGTCAGTTATTATTATTGCTAGCCCGATCTGAACCACTTGTAGTTCTATTTAATAGTTGATTAGTTTTATAGCTTCACAATCGATATCCGGATCGTCAAAAGTTAAAAAATCGATATTGATTGTTGCAGTTACTTCATCGATGTAAAACAGCTGTTTTTGTAGCAGGATGACGAAAAAGTAATTAATTTTGAATCAGCTGTTCTCAGTCAACAGCTGACCCCCTGTCCATGTTATCCTCGCCGTATCCGATCCAATAGTCTTGGACAGATCCTAGAGGCAGACAGAACCAATGAGGTAGTCAGATCAACAGGCGTGCTTGCAGAGCAAACTATTGGCTCTGAACTGGGCCTACACAAAGCCTGCTAAACCACCATCAGGCCTAAAATAATAGGGTGACATTTAAGTCTTAGGAAAACTTGATAGTTTCAAAACAAAAAGAGTTGTCACAACCTAATTTGTCATATCATTACTGGTAATAGTAAGCTACTTTTTAGGGTACATACATAGTGATCAGATGTCACCTATGGAAAGTTAAAAATGAAAAGTTATGAGCTTTAAACCACCACCATTTTGCTTTAGATCGACCTTTTCAGATCCGGTTTCAGGCTTTGTATAGTTTAGTTCTGTATAGAATAGTTGTATAGTTAATATCTACAGTTTTATACCAATTTTCTTTATTTATTCTGCTCTTTTTGTGGGTTGATCTAATTAAAAGTTGAAACAAAATCTTATTTAGCATTGTAGGTGAAATTTAGGTATTTTTAATTAAACTAACACAATACCTAGAGCCGGAGCTCAAAAAGTTGATCCAAAACAAAATGGCAGCAGTTTGAAATTCAAAAGTTTTAATTTTCAAACCACAACCATTTTATTTGGACACATATTTTTAGATCAGGTTCGCGGCGTTGTTTTCAACTAATTAAGATCTTTAATTTAATGTCCATATAACCTGTGCTTACATTTAAGATTTCTTACTTACACCTCATATTATTATGTAGATGTGAACGTCACATACTGTAGATATAAATGAATTTAGACATCAAGACACACATTTCAAGGATTTTGGGCCATTTGATTCAGCTTATAGTGATGAAAACAACATTGGAGAGGTAAGGTGAAGTAAATTTGGGAAATTTATAGAGAATCCTCGTTGTTTATACTTGGTTAGTTGACATACGGATAATTTTTTTTAAGTCTAGATCAGTTCTAACAAGAAATATTTTATTGTTGTATTTCATTTGGTAACTTCCAGGATTTTTATGTGAAAGTGAATTGTTTTTATCTTAAGGTCAAAGGTCAGATCCAGAGTAAAACATTACAGACATTTCGTGATACAGGATTAATCGGTACGCAAGGATTTAACGAACCTTATAAACGAAACATCTTTCCATTATCGTTAGATTAGACTATTGAAATAGCGACCATACCACAAGGTAGGTATTTTAAGCCAAGTATGAATGAGAATTAAGTGCATCTTGTAGTCTTGTTATTGACTAAAGCCGACATGTTCCTTAGACAGGACTGTTAATTAATAGCCCAACAGTCAATGGCAACTAATGGACCTACAGTTTAACGTGGAATCCGAACCATGGCCTCTAAATTTACGAATTAGTCTACTTATAAGGATGTGCTTTGCGGATTAACGTAGTATTTAATAGTGCGGACGTTAATACACACAAGAGAACACAACATCCACGGACCATCTCTCACAACTATCCACAATTCGTGACCTCCAAGTAGCTGGATTACAGGACGTCGCCACCGTCCCAGTCAATAGATACACACCACTACATCACACTCTCAGTATCACATTCACGGTGCATCTAAGTAAGTAAATAAGTAAGTTGTGTGCAACTTTCGGGATAGATTTAAGTTATAGAGTTTTTAGGTCGAATTAGTACCTCTGACGTAACCTGGTGACTACTTCTGTATCCAGGATCAACGGCTTAACGTGCCTTCCGAAGTGCGATGGCAGTCTGAGATATAAATTTTATATGTATTATAAGCAGGAATCGAACCCGGGTCTTCTGGGTGGTAGGCCAGGGCTCTACTCATTCATCTATGGCTGTTACAGTGTCTCTAGGTAAAAGTAGTGATAATTTTGTATCGTTCGGTAAAAATTGTACAATTTGTACAATTGTGTGTTGAACAACACTCAATTCAAGTTTTTCTAGAGAAATTACTTTGATATGAAAAAACTGATTTAGATTATTACATAATCCAAATGAATACCCATTATATATGAATATCCCATAAAAACTATAAAAACTGCAAAATATGTTATAATTTTCCAGGCTCACTAAGAAGCAACATAAATCAATAAGGTCGTTCAATGTTCATCCGCATTATCCCAATAATGAAGGACATAAAACAGTCTGCCGCCGTCTCCTATCAATAATAGTTATCGTTCTAAACCTCCCATTGGAATCCTGAGCCAAAATCAATAATCTATAGAGTTCGTGACTCAATAAAACACCGAGAGAATTTGTACAATACACGTTTCAATTTATTGATATCCTAAATATTACTTACTAATATATTTAAATAAAATAAGGGGTAAGTTTGTTAATCGATTGGAATTATGACGTTTTTAATTGGTTATGTTTACATTTCACACCCTATAAAACTCAAAATGGGCATTATCTAAATTTCTGTCTCTTTATAGTGCTAAACAAAGTATTTTTAAAACACTTCTCTGTGAAAATAAGAGCACCCCTGATGATAAAACTAGTTTACAAGATTTTATTTCTTTTGAAGAAGGTTTCCGTATACTTAAAAATAACCCATTACAATAAAACGATAAGCTCTGAAAAATCCTAACAGTTTTTAACAATACTAGACTAGTCACATTTTTCTTATATATACTCGTATATTACCAATCAAAAATAAATTGCCATGTTATCAAAGGAATGAACCCCCTTTTCCAAGCACTTGTTAAATCTTCTGTGAATAATGTTTGTAACATTGAACTGGAATAAATATAATTGTAATAATAAAAACTATAAAATTAAAACAAATATTAGTTTGGCAAAGTTGGATAGTTTCTGATTGATTCTTAATGTAACACTGATCAATATATTTAAACCTATTTAAAACCTATCGTATGTTTAAACTTTATCTTGGAATATAATACATTTTACAAATAATGGAAACTCTCCAATTTATCTAATTTGAAATTATAAATTTTGTCATAATAAGAATCTTACTTCTTGACTCAGATTGAATAGAAATTAAAAAATAAACTAGATTGACAACTCTTAATATTTGGGTAGAAATTTTCTTACTTGTACCATAAAATAATATATTTCATCTCTAGGACCAAAATTGGGCGTTTTTTATACAAGCACAAGTTTAACTGTGTTAAATGTGCGAGTATATATCAAAAAGCCAATTTTGGGCCGTGTGATGAACTATATTTTTCGTTATACTGCGAATAAAATGAAACAGACTCTTAAAATATAAATTATCACCTGATTTAGTATCAATAATTGCTGGCCATTTTTGTCGCTTTTGACTAATCAGCTGTTATGTTACTTACGTCGTATCAGTTCTTTCTTGATTCCTGATTGGTTGTTTAGGTTATGTCAGTGTTAGTTATTATTATCGATAGTTCGATCTCAACCATTCGATAGTTTAATTTAATAGTCGATTACTAATTTTACATTCGATATCCGGAACATTTGAAATACACAATAAAATCGATAGTGATTGTTGCAGTTACTTTATCGATTACATATAATCGAAAACTGGCCGAATCAAAAGAAAAATTACATTTTGGGGCCTAGTACTCACAATATCATCATAATAATAGTTTTAGTCCTAAGAAGAAAAATACCAAACTTTTTCTCTTCAACACATGTATGCAAAACAACTCTTTTTAAAACAGTATGACGAAAGATTGTTTATTAAACAAACATAAATCCTACAATGCTTGGTGAATGAACTTCCAATTCATCCATTCATCCATTCAACCTCACAGTGGCCACTGGGACTGTATTGAATATTTTCAATTCGTCGGTGTATAGGTTTGATTACACGCCTACATGAATCCTGACAGTTGAAAAGCGCATCACTTACATATTGTTATTTCATGTCATTGTTTTACGTAATTAAATATGTGTGTTCCTATTCATTTCGATTGTCGAAACTAAATAAAAAATTGTATGGAATTCAGAGATTTTTGGTGCTCTCAAACCAAATAAATATTTTGCACCTCTAAAACTAAGACCAAATTAGGTATACAAATCGATAGGTATGGTTTGAACAATATATATTTCTTAATGAACGTAAGGAGATAAATGAGATATGTTACATTTCTAAAATACATCTGTCTCTAGATTTGACTGAAAGATATCTCAATACTAAAATACCGGTTACAACAGTAGAAAAATATCCCTGTAACATAGCTACTACAAATTCTAACGAAGAACAGAGTATGTAGTAAATATATTTAAAATCTTCTTTTTAATTATTTACGATCCACAAATTTCTTAATATGGATCTCAGATATGCAAAATTTACTATTTTCTAAGTTTTCTATCTTAAAGTTTCAAGATATGCGTGTGATGCTATCATGGACCATTATATGACATAAATGGTCGCGTAATTATGGGGGCGAGAGCAAACAGACATGCCATCTCAAAGCCTTTGTTAGTAGCAAACACCCTCTAAACATGGGGAATATATTGTATTAACTCACTATTTTATAAGTAATAACCATGTGTATAAAGTAAATAGGAAAATAACATGCAAATAGGTGAAGTAAAATTAAGTATTGGTTTGTAAGAACTTAGCCATGCATTTAAAACATGAAGCATTCATAATAACGTAATGGTACCTGAATCTCAATTTTAAAACTTCTACTTAAAGTTAAAGTATTTTTATGGATGTTTTGAAAAGTTTAAAATGAAACTTTAAAACTTGATTCAATGTCTACAACAATTCATGACTCTGTCACAGGATAGTCAACATGATTATAATGGCGATATGTTTATGGATCTATTTGAATCAATTTGCGTAACATGCATGCTTGTATTACCTCTTTGGAATGTCTTTTGTTGTATTAAAAATCTTTAAATAGTCATTGGGTAACTATTTTTCTCTATATAGAGGGACATAGAGGGATTAACTTAACTCCATAAAAACACCTTTATATAAAATGTTAAAAATGTATAGCTACGACGTAATAATAAATTATAGTCTAGCTCTAAAGTGAAAATGTTTGCTTAGGTTGGACAAGTGATCCGTCAAGGTGGCGTGGAAGCATAGGCTTAACTTTCATAATGTGCGTCCAGTAATAATGTTAAAGTGGTTTATTATCTACAAAAAATCATTTTATTTTACTCCAAGTCGTGTAGTGCAACTTTACAACGTTCCCATAGATGTAATAAGAACAGTGGTAAACAGTATTAAATAAGGACAAATCTATGAAAATGAATAATTACTGTTATAATTCAACAAAACGCAATAAATAAAACATATCCAGGATGAACACGCAGTGGTGATGAATCGCTATGGATATTAAGAATATGCATGTGACATATTATCAACCAATCACACATGTATTGCTAAAGAAAAGATTTGGAGTGTTTAAACATAGAACTAAAAAAATATTTTTCAAATACGACCCTTTAAGATTTGTCCAGTTGTCATTTCAAATAATTTAAATGTAAACTAGGCTTATGATATGATATAATAACAATAATATACAATTTAAAATTGAAGAAATGTAACCAACACAATTTATTTCGCAAAAAAAGAAAGGAAAATTATGCCAATTTTATTGAAAAACTAAATTGAAAATCAATTAACATATGAGATCCATCTAAACTGTTTCAAGGTTCTGAACAAGCTTGTTGACAAGAGTGTGTATCTCCACGATCTTGGATTTTTAATCCGTAAGAGCTACTTTAAAAACTCTGAAAAATATGTCTCTTTTATCTACGAATTTCAAAACTAAGAAACATCAGATCATTTTTAAATTTTTTATTGAGTATGTTTTTTTTTTTTTTTTTATTTTATTTTTTTTTTTTTTTATTTTTTTTGTTTTTTTTTATTTTTTTTTTTTTATTTCTATATTGAGTGTATGATATAATGATAAATATCCAAAAAATATGCATACATGTATGATGTTACAGATACTAATAATATATATGCAAACAAAAATGTTTAAAGCCGAAATTGTTACTAACCATATGACATCACTGTTTCATATTTTGGTCGCGCAAATTGCCAACACCCTCCCAGAGCTAAGACATATCCATGCCAAAATTTAAGATACCTTATATGTATGAAAATTTTTTATCCATTGACCATAAGAAAAACGTGCAATGTTCATCATAAATATTGCAGAACAATATTCCCTTTTAAATGACACCAAGTTCGAGGTTTTCCCGTAAAAACATCATAGTACGTGCAAGTACTTTTGACTTTTAATATATTATAATAAAATTTGAAACAAAATATACGTTAAAAGCTATTCCAGGATCTTTCAGATGTAAACATATACAGGGCCGGGGCTGAATATGAAATAGAACCTCATCTGTTGCATTAGAGGTATCCGAAGTCATTTGAAATGCATCAAGTGCACAGCCCACCAGGCTGCAGGCTGATGTTTATTGGAATGAATAACTAACTATGAGTATTAACAAGCAACCTCCATCCAGCTGGATGAATTTAAAATGAAATAGAATGAATAGTGAAGCAGTAACAACACCCACAAGCCTCCTATAGACAATCAGTTCAGAGCTTAAACTTTTATACTTTTAACTGAAATGGCAACCTACCCAGGTAGGTATTTTAAGACAAGCATGAATGAGAAATGAGAGTAAGATGATTGTGGCACGATGCTTGTTTGGACAAAGGCTGAAATGTTCCTAACACAGAACAGTTCTGTTAATTAATAGCCCAACAGTCAATTGCATATCTAAAGAATCTAAAGTTTAACGTGGAGTCCGAACCATTGCCGCTGAATTACGAACTGGACTAATTTTGAGAATGGTCTTTGCGGATTAACATAACTAATCCACACAAGATAACTGTACCCGTCGGTGGGACCATCGCTCAAAACTATCTACAAAATCATCGAAATTAAACACGAAGGTACAAATTCAAAATTACTAATAAAAAACTAGGTATAACTTTGTTGAATTAATTCGTTAAATAAACTGATGTCAGGTTAAAACTTCCGTGAAATTAATCTCTATATATAAAATTAAATGTATGTCTGTATGTATGTATGTCCTTTATGCGTTGCCAAACTACTCATCCGATCGCCATGAAATTTTAGGAAGTTGCTCTACATGTGTCCGGGAAGGTTTTAGTGAAAAAATATTTTCGAAAACCCCATAAGTTTCCATTTTATGGCGTTTTAAATTTCTAATGTTAACCTATGGAGAGTAAGTTTGTTTACAAATTGTCTACAATGAAAACATTTGATTTCTTAGCTACAGCTGATTGGTTTACTTTCCATTAGCAATACCGTATGCTTTACTATCCAATGCCATCTGAATCATTCATTAATGTTAAACTATGAAGTAAATGTGTATTGTAAAAAATGAACAGCTTTATTCACCACGTTATAGTTAACGGTTTTGGGGGATTATGTATTTATATTTTTATTTTCTGTCTGATTAAAGTCACGTGTTTATATGATAATTACAATGTTTATATTATTACGTTTATTATAATAATCAGCTGTTTATATCTTTTAAAAGCCGTATTACAGTTAGGGTTCGTTTGGGTTTGGATTGGATTTGAAAATTGTGAATTAATCCACTCAGATTTATTTGTTTTATGGGAATGATATTAATATGTTTTATTGTTTCAGTATTGTTATTCACTATGCAGCGACCCAGAATATATAACCTTTCACAATGAAGCCGTATTGCTATTCGACTTCAGAACATGGCCAATCTTAAAGTTAACATGTGTTTACTGTGAGGCGTTACGAAGTTCGCCGGGTCAGCTAGTTTATAATAAAATGTACTTCTTACTAAAATGATGAAACTCTAAAAAGGGAGAACTAGTCTTTATAAAATTTTTAAATAGGGCTAAAACAGTATTACCGGTGTTATGTTAGATTCCTCAATTCTAATAGAATCGTGGTTAAACTAATGTTTATTAGTGATTTTTGCTTATTAAAATGTTTTACTGTGTTTAGCTCGTGATGTTGTTTGAATATAAAACAACAAATATTCAGTTAAAATAGTATTGGTATTAATGTTAATTGAGTAGTCAAATTAACATAGTAGTTCAGAGGTTAACGAATTAAGAGTTTCACCTAGCAAATTTAATATATTACTCAGAATTTTAACATTATTAATATTATCAACTTAATGATACAGTACATATGATTCATTTTGATGTATGATTCCTCTTTTATGAATGATCCTTTTGACTTATGATTCCTTAGTTTTCGTTATATAGAAAAATCTAAAATAATTTCAAGTTCTAATTTTCAACATTTATATAATTCCGCATACGACTAAAAAAATTGAACAAGGAAAAACTATTTGTTACTGCAACTGAAAGTGATATTTAAAAATACTTATTTGGACTGTTTGGAGATAAAAATGGAAAGAAACATATTTTAGATGAAATAGTGTAGTGGCTTCAAAAGTATGAGGAGGCGGTTAGAACCACAAAACGAGACGTTGGCGGGAAGCACATTGGAACCATCTGTGGCCACAGCCTTCCATCATTCCTTCAATAAGTCAGCAAAACACTAAGAAAGTCATTGTTGCAGAGTAAACTATATGGTTTTAAACCTAGAAAATAAATTAGTTTTTAGCGTTTAAGACTAAGAGAATTCTGGGATAGTGTATTTCATTTTTCTTCATTTGTAGTTGCTGACACAGTTTCTTTATAAAGGAATTGAGGTTAAAATGTATTGTCTTACCACGTTTAACGAGCATTAAAATTTGCAAAATCCATAAATGATTTACTTTAGTGGTGTAAACCCAAAAAAAAGAAAAACCGACAAACAAAGAAAAACATATTAGGTAGTACTTTGTAAAAATAGTTTTTAATTTTTTCAAAATTTTGGGTGTCTTACTAGCCTAGGGGTTAAGCCTCTTGGACTACGGCGCAAGAAGTCACGGGTTCGAATCCCAGGATGCCCATTTGGGTTTTGGACCGCTTCCCCAAAAAGCGTTTGTGTGTAGTCACTCTCTGACTATGTTAAAATGAATAAATGAATTTTCTTATTTCTCATAATATATAATACAATAAATACACCGGAACTTATGAGAAATTTGAACTGGCCACGTTATCAAATTGTGTGGTCAGTTACACTAAACAATAATCTATAATATTATAAAGAAGAGGTGGTGTCTGTATGTTTGTTTGTGGGTTTGTGGGTTTGTGGGTTTGTTGTGGCAAGTAAATGCGAAAAATACTGAACCGACCGGTTTGAAATTTTACACAAAGGTAGATCTTAAACTCATGCAACACATAGGCATACTCATTTCCTTAAAATCCTCTCGGGCTACGCCCTGTGGACGTCCTAAGTTTCAATGTTTACATTTTTAGAGAATGAAAACATAAAATTACTTGAATGTCAACAGCTGTGAACACTAAAATTTGACAGTTTGAGAAGAAGAAGAAAGAGCTGCCGTGACCGTCCTAGGTTTCAATGTTTACATTTTCTAATGACAACATCCGTTTGCACTATATTTTGACAGTTCGGGAAGAAGAAGAAATAAAGTTGATTTTACAGATAAACTGCTGGATCGAAATTAGGGAATTATTTGAAATAGCGGAATGGTAGATTTTAAGTTTTTTTTCCGACGACTGTCTCTATTACATTAATCCTTATCCTCTCCCAATATTTGACAGATGTTACTTTGAAATGTTGTAGACACTCGTGTTTTGTCATTTTGTAAACAATGAAGAATTAATTAACAATAACTTAAATGTATCAGTAGAGCCTACACCTTTCAGCCTTTTTAACCCGTACGAAGAACGGGTACTTTGGCTAGTTACATCTAAGAAAACATTTTAACACTTAACCTAACAGTCTAGCATCATACAAAAAACAATTTATTAGCCTGCTGTAGCATCTGCTAAAAACTATCCGATGAATTTTTTGTTTGTTTAAAAAATATAAATATATTACTATAATACGGAAAAAATAAAATGTATAATTAATTACATTCAGTAGTTACATTGAGCAATTTTTGAGATATCTTACATAATGTTGAGAAAAAAGCCAAGTGATTGTTTTTTGCAGAAATGTTATAGATTGTTAGTGTTTTTGATTTGGAGTGGAAGTTGATTGTAAAATTTCGGACCCAGATATTGATAGGAATGGCGGAAAATTGTTCTATTTACTTTAGGTAATTTAAAATCTTTATTAACAAAGCTTTATTAACAAATGCCTCTGGGGTTGAAAGAACAAAAAAGAAGTTTCTACACAGTAAGTGACACGAATATTAAAATTAGCATACTTATGAATATCATATGCTAAACCATTGTGAAGAGAACTTTTTTAATACTTTTTTACAATTTAAGTTATTTTAACTGGATATATTTTCTGTACTCCATTAAAGTTGTGATTATAAAACTTTCTACATTTTGTAGACAAATGTTTAATTTTCGTTGTTCTAGAGACAACATAAATATGTTAATGCATTGAAAAAGTACTACCACAATATTACGACTTACTTTCGGTGATGAAATGTTCATTTTTAAAAGAGATGGTTTAAAATCTTCATATGTTTTACGTCAAAGGTGTAATCCCAAAAGAGCTTTCTGCGAATACAACAGGGAAAGAGCGAGTCTATTACTTTGTGTATTTGAATGTTAAGACTTTTTACTGTAATTCTGTGCATTCTTAATAACACATAACTTTTCTAAAGTGCAATTCACATACATTATTCTTCACTTTTATCCTAATCTTTAATAACCTTTTCATTATTTTTATCCAAAATTTATTAAATAATAAATAGTAAAATGAATACTAATAGAATTTAGGGTATACTGTTAAGAGTTTCCAATACTAATATAGTTTATAGGACTAACTTTAAGTGTATTTTATACACCGTAGTATTTATATTTTTTAATTATTGTTTTTTATTTAAAATGTTATGGCATATGTTTTTCAACAAAAAATATTATTAAATATATCAAATTAACAGACTAATCAAAGTTAAGTTGAGACTCTTATTCACATAATTATCGTCAATACGTGTAAAAAGTCAAATTTATACAAGGTTGAACGTTATTGAAAGGGAGCTCCGCAGGAAAAAAATACTTTCAAATGTCGATGAAATGAAATCTACTTAGGAAGCTCTAAATGAGAAGCTTTGATGAAAAGACCTTGAAATGAAAGCTTAGCAACAAAAATGAGGGTCGACTAGTAATTGCTTTACTTTTTTTGAGGATTTGAGCACTTATGACTCAAATAAGCGTAATATCTGTGAAAAATTCTATCTATAGGGCTTATATATTTATGTAGAAAGTACTCCGTAATTAAACGTATGAAATTCATCAAAGCTCATTTTGAATTGTTTCAAATTAGCAATAAATGTTCTTGTTTTAGGTTTCCGTGAGAGTTTAAACAATGAGTTTAAACTCTCCCAGTTTTGGCCAACATTCAGTTTTGCCATGAAATCAAAACTCCTTGTGGAACTAATAGCTGTATTTGCAAACTAAACTATAAATTAGGTTTCACTAGTTTTCAGGTTCCCCCACCTTTGCTGCTTATAAATGATTGTTTCAACAGTTCTACTTGCTTCTGATAGTGATCTTTTGTTAAAAACTAGGAGATTGAGGAAGCATAATCCTTTTTAGTGGACTTTTAATGCAGTCCCTTATAAAATCGCGAATTCTAAAATATCAGCGGGGAGATTTATTAAAGCAGATTTTCTAGGTTGTTATTATAGTTCGGAAACTTTCGTCAAGGCAGACCCCAATCGTGCTAATGTGTTGTCAAATTTCCATAGAGGATTTAGTTGATTTGAATTGATTTGTTGGTTTAACAGTAAAATAGGGCAATAACGAAGGATTTTTTCATACGAAATATTTTTTATTTATTCAACTCCTTCAGTCGTACACCACAATTTTTAACACTACCTCTTTATTGGTAAATAGACCGTCTAGTAAAAAACTAGATCGATCGATTTATACGTTGTTATAGATTAGAAAGGTTCGTATAACGTATAAAGGCAAAAGCCATTTTGTCACCTGAATTCATGGAAAAAAACACTTAATTGGTGGATGGAGGAAGTAAAAGATTAACATAACTCCATCGCAAAAATTAACATTTTATTTTAAACATACAATAATGTTCTGGATTTATAAAAATTATTTTTAAAAGTACTTTATGATACGTAAATTTTGTACTATTATTTTATAAAAATTTATATACGGTTTACTTTACAATGTATTCTCTCGTTACTATAAAAATTACTCCTTTTTGTAAAAGTAATATATTTACGAAAATCTTACAAACTATATTTTATCTTTCTGTGTGCGTATTTTTCGTAAGTTTAGTTTAAACTATGTTTATGGCTAATTTAAGTAGCTATAACTTTAATTACTTTATACATTTCTATACATATTTTTGAAATGCTTTTATATACTTTAGCCAGTCATTTATGTGCGTAGTTTTTAGGTGTTTTATTTAGATTTTTGACCTTTTTTGTGTAGATTTAGACATTATTTATTTTAAACAGAATGAGTTTCATTAATATAGTGTAGTTTTAAACACAATATTAGTTGGAAAAAGTGCAACAAGTTAATGAAAAATTATTGTGATTTTCGTATGAAGCTCACAAAGAAATCCCTGACTGGACTTTTTCTTTAAAACATTTTTTTGGTGTTTTTCTTAAATTGTCAAAAATACTCTCTATTACGTTAAGCTTAACAACTTGTCCTCACCTCAATGAAACCAAATTTTAAATTTATTCTGTCAAAAACCTTTTTGAGTCTATTTTATCGTGACTAATGAAACACGTTATCGAGTCAAAGCAACGCAAATAACGTTAAAATAATAACAACAATGTTATTTTATTTCTTTAAAACATACATCGATTTTGGTAGCCTACGACAATTTTAAATGTAAAAATTTCTGAGAATATAAATGATTATTTACTACGAAAAACCAACTCTATAAATATATTTTTACTTTTAAAAAGTAAAACAGCTAAAAAGCTAGAGAGAGCTCCCAGCAGGAGTTAAAACTAAAATTACTCTAGCCGCTTGTATGTCAAACTCCTTGTTTGTATTTTACTTGGACACCCTGCACGTATTCCGCACTCAACGTTGCTAGGAGAAAGGTTTCATACCTACGAGACAAAAATTCCTTATTTTATTAGTACGTTTTCAGCTCCTGAAGCCCCTAATATGTAATTAAAATCTTTATAAAAATCTCAAAACTATCCACTTGATTTTTGTCCTTTATTATACAGTGTGTTGTATATAGCATAATAATTTGTTGTATTTTACAGTAGATTAATATATTACAGTAGTTGGTTTCCAATTTTAGGTATTGTTGCCCTTTCTACGCCAGAGGAATTTTGTAATAGAGTCAGAGAGAGATTGTACACAAACGCATGTTTGTAAAGTTGCCTAAACCCAAATGTGCTTCCCGGGATCTTTAACAACATTAATGTATTGATTATCAACAGTGCACTGTGAAAAAACTGTGTAACATTTTATCAGATGTACATTTAATCACTACCTCAGTTTAAAACCATTCATATATTGTGCTCTGATGTAACACACCTACATAGATTTGAGACTTTTTCCCTCTAAACAGTAAAATATAATCATAAATGTATTTATTAATATAATTAATATAAAACACTTTAAAAATAAGCTTAAGTGTAGAGAAAACTTGAGACAAGTTTAAAAAAACGTCGTACCAGTATATAACGTTTAATTATGTGTACGGTATCACAAAATAAGTCCCAAAGCTATGATAGCTATACCCTATAGTCTATGCTTAATATTTTTGAGAAAATCCCCCAAAATACTAAAATTTTACATTAAATATTCTAATTAAGACCTTATTATTGAATACATTTTTTTAAGTTAGTACCTTTTTCATTTCCTACATAAACTACTCATTTAAAATTGGTATTTATCTATTTTTTAAACATGAAGCATTTTTTTAACTACGTATCCTTTCGCCCTGTCTTCATATTGAATAAATAAATATGTAATAATAATCACTATCATCATTTTTGATGTATATGTCACAAGAAGCAGCCCCCTTAGGTATATCCCCCTAAGGACTGGGATGGTGGCGTCATCCTGTAATCCAGCTATTTGGAGGTCACGAATTGTGGATAGTTGTGAGCGAGGTCGGTGGGTGTAGTGTTCTCTTGTGTGGGTTAACGTCCGCACTATTGAATACTGCGTTAATCCGCGAAGACCATCCTCATAATTAGACCAATTCGTAATTCAGGGGCCGTGGTTCGGATTCCACGTTAAACTGTAGGTCCATTAGTTGCCATCGGCTGTTGGGCTATTAATTAACAGTCCTGTCTAAGGAACATGTCAGCCTTAGTCAGTAACAAGACTACAAGATCGCGCCACAATCATCCTACACTCAATCCTCATTCATACTTGGCTTAAAATACCTACCTGGGTAGGTCGCTATTTTAGTTAAAAGTATAAAGTATAAAGTATCCACGAAGCTATTTCCAATTGGTAAGTCACTTTTCAATTCGTTTTCATATCATGCGATACTTGCAAAGACGTATTACGGCTCACATTTATCATCGAATCTAAATGTGACCTTGCACACATAAAGGTGCCGTATAAGACCACAAGGCGGTTTATGAGCAGCGCGCCGTATCGGCGGTAGTATTGGCGGGAGTATTGAGTATTGGCGCGGGAAATGTGACGTCAAATGCGACACTGCAATATTTACGGTTATTTACTTATTTACAGGTATAATAACTGAGGATCCGTAACGGGCATTCTGTGCTATCCTCCACCATAGTGCATACCTTTATGTCTTAATATTGCTTTTCTAGATCTATTTATCACAAATTGGTATAACAGCAATACGTTCGATTACATAAAGTGTACAGTGGAAATAAAAATTGTATTTAGATAATTTTTTTATTTTAAAAATTGTATTTTCAACTAAATTCTCACAAAAAACTTGTAAGTCTACCTAGAATTAATTTTTTCCTTTCCTCATCTAGATACAGGTCAAGGAATTTCACTCAGATTGAGTTTTCCTTTTAATTTCATCCATTAAGGTTATTGTACCCAAAAGTTGGATTTTTTGGATGTGTTTAAACGATATATAATTTATTTTTAAATAGGCTATTCTAACCCTTAGAATCAGCTCAAAAACAAAGAATCTACTCTATGTCGATTGGTTATAAAAAAGTCAAATTAGTAAACACAGTAGAACTACGTTTTTATTTTAGAGTTCTAATAAAAATGTAATGGGGAAAGGGTAAAAATTTAGAAATTTCATACTATTTGAAATTTTTGATCATTATTGGTACACATCTTCATCTATTTAAGGTCTAATACTACATACAAATTTAAATACTTTTGTTCTGCATAACATCAAACCTATAATAATACCTACTCATTTTCCATATTACTTTTATAAAGAACTGCATAAGTTATAACTTCTCTATTTGGTTTAATCTCATTCAAAGTCATTCCAAGTGATTCGAAATCATTGGAAATTTTGTATACAGGCGAAATATAGCTACCGGGCTATTATTATCACCATCTTCCTGGAGCACAATATTCAACCGAAAAGACGTATCAACTAAATTTTTAAAATCAATTTACTCATTAGCATTACAAAAAATAGATAGCTTACTCGTTTCTAATGCATTTAATTTAATTAAAAGTTCGATATAAAAAGAGTAAATATACACGATAGCTTAAGCCAATGATTTTTAAAGAGTTGTTTTTCACTTCTGAACGATCTGAAATAAATTTGTGCTTTGGATACAGATAATAGGAACCGATAGTTAAATTAGACGCAAGAAGAATTAAAAACAATTCATTGCTTAGTAGAGATTTTCTCTAAGAGAATATGAAAATTTATGATATAAATATAGGTACAACTTTTTTCAAAGTTTAACACAAGGGAGAAAAGTTATTGAAAGTTAGTTTTATTTATCCATTTGTAAAATTTAATATACATTTCCTATGTAAATTGATAGAAAAATATTACATTTTTATTATTTCCTATGAATCTTAATGATAAAATCTGTTTGTGTAAAATGTTTTACAAAAAACTGTGATGAAAATACGACTGGCTTTTGATCTTCTCCTGGTAAAAGGAGCAATACAATCAATTATGTCAACACTGTTTGAAACATAAATTTTCTTGTTTCGTGGATTCACACATTACTCAAAAAGAAGGATGCATGGAACACTGAAATGTTTTCTATTTTAAATGTGTACTATAAGCAGTTCTTTGGAAGAAAGTGGTTCATACAAAATCTTTTTAGGATTTATTTTCCATTTGGCGAAATCTCCTCTAAAACCGACTTCAAAGACAACAAGGTCTACCTTATTTTCCAAAATACTGTATACCTCCTGTTACTTCATCCAATTGTATTTCAATTTTATTTCCAGTGATTTTGCTATGAATTATAAAGTAGGTGGAGTAGGCTATCACAGAATGTTTTCTTTTGTTACCGAGAATGTGTAGTCTTTAAGGAACTTTTTAGGTATAGTGCATAAATATACATATACAAGAACTCCAAAGTTAAAAGATAATAATAATGTTTAAGCAACTTAGTTTACAGGCAACTACCTACACATCACTACATCATAGACTACAGTTATTATTATATAATTCACAATTTAAATACTTATGATTGGAGTGCCTAAAAAAGGCTACTTATTTACCATCCGTACTTTTATTGATTCATTTATATTTCACCTCCCTCTAAATTATAGCTATTTGTGTAACTATAGTACAAACGATGTCATATCGCACAAGAGGTTTACATGGCAGCACGAAGCGTCAGCTGAGTTTTGCTAGAACTTCGAGGGAGGCCATGACAGTTTGCACTCGTATTTCACACAAGATTTTTCCTACAATAAACAAAGTCATTTAGGTTATGTTTGATTTTCCCATTGGGATCAATGTAAAGATAACTTTAAGGTTTCCGGCAAGCAAACCAATGAAACTGATTGTTATTGTTGTAGAAACGGCGACCGTCTATCAGCTGACTGAGCGCTTAGCGCATGCTATTGGTTAGTTACATATAGATTTAGAGCGTTCCGCGCATGTGATTGGCCGGTTACTTATCCGCACTAGGGTAGTAATGAGATCATATCCACCCTAGTGCGGGAATGTAATACAGTACTTATACGTTCTGCCAACAGTGCGAAATGTGACTTATCGCGCGCTTGTAGCAGAAAACATATCTGTCCATACATATTGAAGCTGAAACATTATAATGAATTTAGATAATTCTGTCCGGTCAGAAACTTTTTTCGTGAGATCAAACTGTATACTGATTCCTCATGGTAGAGAGTTAAAAATTTAAGTGTTACTACTTACAATTATCGGAGACAAGTTGAACCCTCACGATCCTGAAAATAATCTCAATTTTATTATCAATTCCATTTTGCAGCAGCTGTTTTTACTTTTTACCCTAAAATTATCAAATAATTACAACACTACAATAAACAATATTTCAATACTACAATATTACAATAGCCTACTATGGTTGAAATTTTTCTCTTAAAAATAATATTTGTTACAAATAACATTAATACTGCACTCGAGGAGAATACTGCACTTCGAAATTAAAAACTAAATTAAAACACTTAAAACTCTAAATAAATCTCAAATTCCAAAATAATTCTGTGAGGCAATATTTGTGATGGATTTCTCTTCAGAAATTGGCTTAGGCTTGAGCAATTGATGTCGACCAATAAATACATGACAAACTGTAATAAATTTAGTAATGTATAAAACTTCTCCAATATACTGTAAGCTATTTCTAAGTGCATACATAAAATAATTATTTTAATTAAAATATTAAAAATAAATAGAAAAATACTTATCCTTGTTTAGTGATGGAAAAGTAAACTCAGTAAATAAAAATATAAAAATAATTATTAATCTCTATATATAAAAATAAATGTATGTTTTGTATGTCCTCTATGCGTTGCCAAACTACTCATCCGATCGCTATAAAATTTTAGGAAGTTGCTCTATATGTGTCCGGAAAGGTTATAGTGAAAAATAATTTTCGAAAACTCCATAAGTTGCCATTTAAATTTCTAATGTTAACCTTATGGAGAATAAGTTTGTTTACAAATGTTCTACAGTAAAAACATTTAAATTTTGTGCGGGTTTAAAAATATGATTTGCTATTCAATACCTCCTGTATCAATCGTCAATTTAAAACTATAAAGTAAATACATTCTATTCAAAATAAAGAGTTTTACTTGCCACATTGATACTATACAGTTTTCGGGGTTTATTGACCTATTTTTATTTCATGTAAAATTATATGAAAATATATCAAACAAAGTAGTGTTAGTTACACTATTTATAGCTCGAGAACGGCTGAACCGATTTTAATGATCTTTTTTTTCGATTCGTCTCCGCTCCGAGTAGGCTTAAGTTATCTTCAGTTTTGTATTTAAACCTTACGGCTTAGCCCCACTGGCCTGTAAAAATTGTAAATATTAAGCTTATGAGGAAAAGACGTGATGCATTTTGATCATATGCATGTGAATGTGAATATTTTATTAACAGCTGAGTTTGTGTTGCTTTATTTTTACCAGTTGACAGCTAACGCCATTTTCAACGAATGCTTGTTATCAATTTTTTAATGTATAGATTACTAGTTGGTTTGTTTGTCCCAGTGTAATTATTTGTTAGTTTTTTTGTGCGAGTATAATTAATGAATGTTAGATTATAAAAAAACTGCGGTTCGGAAAATTTAATCTTTTTATAAAAGACGTATCGCAATTAGGTTTGGTATGGGTTTAGGTTGGGTTGGACAACTATGAATCAAAAACACTCAGATTCATTTGTTTTGCGGGAATGCTATTAATATATCTTAATGTATCAGTATTGTTATTAACTATGCCACGACCCAGAATATTTCATCTTTGAACGGAGCCGTAATGGTATTCGACTTCAAAACATGGCCAATCATTAAAGTTAACACGTATTTACTGTTACACGTTACAAAGTTTGCCGGGTCAGCTAGTTTATTATAAACATGACTGAAGTAATAAACTGACTCCAAATAGTATTTTGGCAAAGCCTTATGACAGCTACATACTGACAGTTCAAACTAAACTCCTGACACGTCAACTGGCTGTAATACATTTTGACATGGATATGTATAAGCTGTGGGAGTATTAGCAATTTGTGGGACGCAAAAGCGTTGTGGACGTTATATAGGTTATGAGATCAGCTGTTCAGAGGAACTGAAAACATTCCCTTCAGACATATTCATGATCTAACCTATTTTACACAGGAGAGTAAATACCACAGTTTTACCAAAACAATGCTTTGTATTATATATTATATAATAATAAGATAGATAACAAAAGAGAAAATAAATTAAGAAACAAATGTCTAAACACAAGGCAGTAAATCGACTGGGCAGAGTACAAAAAAGTTAGAAATAAATTGAATGGAGCTATATGGAGAGCGAAAAAGATTTTTTACAGAAATGTTAAGTGAATATAAAGATTCTAATAAGTTTTGGAACTGTCTGAACCATGAAGATATTGTGAGAGAAAGGTCCTATAATGACATACCAATGAATTTAAGGTTAGTGACATGAATGATTATTTTAGAAGATGGGTTCCTTTTACAATGCTGATGAAGACCTAGGTAATTCATGATTATGATAAGAAGGTACGTAATGGTGAACACCACTAAAGGTTTAAGGATTTCAGGTTTAGGTCCGTACCGTAGCCTGAATGGAGTCAGCAATAAATGAAATAACTTCCAGAGCTGTTGAAACAGATGATGTTAATTTAGACATGATTAAAGCTGTCAGGGTTTTTGCTTTACTTTACTTTACTTTGATGATTGTGTCTCTAAATAAAGGTGTTTTCCCACAATCATGGAAAACAAGTATTGTGCACCCTCTGCCAAAAAACAGAATCCTTCTAAAATAGGTGAATTTAGGCCAATACCATTTTAGCCAGCAATGTCTTAGATACTTGAAAAATTGGAAATTCGCCAAATGACTGAATTCATGGAATATGATTAATCTGCTTCCCAAATCGCAGTCAGGGTTCAAAAAGAACCACTGCACTTACACTGCAGTGCTAAATTTATTTGCAGACTTCTTTAGGGCGAGGGACGCGGGCAGGTGTAGCTCTATGATATGGTCTTGATTATTCTCAGGCCTTTGACTCCACTAGCCATGTTTTACTGCATCCGAAACTTAAGTATCTTTGTTTTCATTGTGACTCGACTGCCTGGTTCAGGCCTTACCTAGAAAACAGACTGCAGGTACCAAAAGTAGGCTCCAATATCTCACAACCCCTCGAAAAATCAAGGGGTGTGCCGCAGGGAAGCTGTGTGGGGCCTCTTTTGTTTACTCTTTACACTCCTAACATGTCTAGCTGTGTGAGTCACTGTGATCTGCATGCATATCCCAATAATTACCAGAAGAATGTTTCATACGAAGTTGGTTCTGCTGACCACGTGTTCGTGGGAGTCAATTTAGATCTGGATGGAATACGCCAGTTGTCGTGGAGGCATGGTATCAAATTAAACGTGGAAAAATCTCATGTACTCCACATTGCACCACCCAATGTTCTTTAGCAAATCCTGAACGTTTATTTGCATGTAAAGCTTGGAGGCGTATCGTTATCAGTGAATGACACAGTCAAGACTTTGGGTATAATACTTGGCCTCACTTTCCTCGACCACATCACGTTTCTCAGCTGGCTTCGAGCTCTGTACAAATACCGATTCATCCTACGGGTAGCGGTGAAGCTGTAGTGGTCCAGGCAGTTGTGTTGTTAGTGTTGTGTTACTGCCTTCCTTTCTATAACAGCTGGTTAGCTTCTATAACATTACTGGTTAGGAAATAGCCCGAATCAAAAAATTGCAGAACACCGCAGTTCGCTTCGTTTATGGTGTTCCGTAGACGTGAGCATATTTCTGTCTACCGAGATGCTGCTGGGGGTTTTACAACTTATGCCGTATGCAGAATTCAAACTTGCAACCTCTCCGACCGGGCGTTGACTCTTAATAATACCTGGTGGAAAGACTTGTCTCGGCACAGTACACAACAGGACGCTCTGCTTCACTTTTCGAAAGTGGGGCGGGAAGCGGGGAGAAAGGGGTTTAAGTACTTTGAGCCAGATTTTACAGTTAGATTAGATTAGATTATTGAAATGGCGACCATAATACAAGGTATGTATTCTAAGCCAAGTATGAATGAGGGTTGAGTGTAAGATGACTGTGGTGCGATCTTGTAGTCTTGTTACTGACTAAGGCTGACATGTTCCTTAGACAGGAGTAATTAATAGCCCAACAGCTGATGGCAACTAAAGGTTAACCTACAGTTTAACGTGGAATCCGAACCACAGCCTCTGAATAACAAATTGGTCTAACTATGAGGATGGTCTTTGCGGATTAACGTAGTATTCAATAGTGCGGACGTTAATCCACACAAGAGAACACTACACCCACCGACCATAGCTCACGACTATCCACAATTCGTGACCTCCAAGTAGCTGGATTACAGGATGACACCACCGTCCCAGACTGTCAATGACCTCCCCTTGGCCATAAAACTATTAAGGGTCCCAGTTTTTAAATTTTCTTTTTTTAAATATATAAGACCTGGTAAATAATCTTCTTTGTTAAGTTTTATTATTTATCAATGTGTATACAGTATTACATTGTTTTGTATTATTTATATATTCATTTATTGTGACCAGAGTTACTCTGAAAATCAGTAATGTACTGAGAGGTACTTGGAAATAAAGGCATTTTGATTTGATTTGAATACATTACTAATTCGTTCATCTTATTCCTCGAGAAAATATTGGTGTCATAAAAATCACGTTGTTATATGGGGCTTAAATCCAAGATGGCGGAAATACTGCAGATTTTTAACTTAAGTTAAACAAGCACTGGTTTTATAGATTACAAATTACTCTAACTTAGCTAATCTAGAAATAATTACTCATCTAACTATCAGCTATCTCTTTTAATTTTTGAGATCAATTCTAAAAATCTATTAATAATTACTGAAAATGGTTAACGTTTGCCAATCACGCTCTCAACACATTGTCTGACAGAATTAGGGCCATACGGTATTTTCCAACTGAACCGGAAGTTATTTTAAAGGAATACCTTTGGAGAGACAAGATGTAACTACTAGACCGAGGGATATCCAAAGGATTAACAAGAACTTTGTTAGATTATTTTTAAATGTGCCCAATTTCAACTCCTTGTAGTCCTCATTTAAGTCGTCATTAAAAAATAATACTTTTTACATCAAATGATAACAAATAGGCTTAAGGAAATGTGACAATTGAAATCAGATTCACATTGGTCATTTTCGATTTCATAGGATTACAATGAAATATTCATGATGAAACAAAACATTCATTCAATCTGAGCTACATTAGATATTCCATTACATGAACAGCAGTGGACTACGCATATATCCCCGGTAACTTCGTCACCAAATGTGTTGCCATCAAAACCTCCACTAGCTTGATATGAATTGAGCTCACTTTAAATGTTTGTTCTTGTTCAGTACATTTTACTAGTTTACTCATGATATTATTATTATTGTTAGTACTTAAAATTACAACTCGTATTCTATTTCTCTGAGTCAGTTGAGTTTAATACGCACAAGAGATGCCTGCCTAAATTTTCTATAAAAATCCATACGTTTATGCTAAAAAATCATAGTTTATGTGTTCCTCACAGCAGCAAACCTGCATACTCTTTCCCATGTTAATCTTATGGAGAATAGGCAAACTCCTTTATTTATGTCCAGATAATGATAAATGGTCAGATTTAAAAATTCCTACTTTTACTGTTCCTCAACGCAGCAAACCTGCATACTCTTTCCCATGTTAATGTTACAGAGAATAGGCAAATACTCTAATTTATCAACAGGTATTGATTGATCAATCTTGTCACATACTTGTACTATTATTGTCATATTATTGATTTGGAAATTCGCTGAGTACGCAGGTCTGCTGCGACGGGGGTATTATTAATAAATTATCAGTTTTGTTATTTTTTTCTTATCTCTGTTACATTTTGTTTTAATTAAAATTGTTTTAGCTGCAACACTAGAACTAGACAACACTGTAACACTAGAAACTCTGTAAATCTAGAACTGCCAAAGACACGATTGCGACGCATTTATACATTAAATATGAAGTAGTAGGTAATGGCACCTGTCAACGATTCAGTGAACTTGTAAGTTGTAGTCGTTATTGTTAGATTAGATTATTGAAATGGCAACCTACCTAGGTACGTACTTTAAGCCAAGTATGAATGAGAAATGAGTGTAGAATGATTGTTGCGCGATCTTGTAGTCCTGTTACTGACTAAGGCTGACATGTTCCCTAGACAAGACTGTTAATCAATGTCCCAA
This sequence comes from Nephotettix cincticeps, assembly GCA_023375725.1. NCBI lineage: Eukaryota > Metazoa > Arthropoda > Insecta > Hemiptera > Cicadellidae > Nephotettix > Nephotettix cincticeps. The sequence goes on from CM041788.1 coordinate 56,226,449, forward strand.
CAGCTGATGGCAACTAAGGGACGTATAGTTTAACGTGAAATCCGAACCATGGCCTCTGAATTACGAGCCAGTATAATGATGAGGATGGTCTTTGCGGATTAACGTAGTATTCAATAGTGCGGACGTTAATCCACACAAGAGAACACTACACCCACCGACCATCGCTCACAGCTATCCACAATTCGTGACCTCCAAGTAGCAGGATTATAGGATGTTCCACGAACTTTACCGAAACTTGTACCGTACAAAGAGGGCTTAGACACAAGTAAAAAAGTATTGTTAAATTGGCGCTTATTATATTGCGATTCTTTTGAAAATAATTCAAATTAAAATATTTACCAAAACAATTTGTACTTTTTGCATCATTATCTTAAAGTTTTGTTCAATTACTCCTAAATTCCTAGCTAGACACTTGAAAGATTAGTTTAAAAATACATTTTTATGAGAAATAGGATATATTGATGAACTCTTAATACAAAAAAGTTATACATTTTTCAAACCCAAATTTACATACTACAATATAATTATAAAAATCAAAGGCTATTTTACGTCTGATCAATATTATTATTAATAGTCTAGATGGCTTAGCTAGTCTCAAGATTGGTTTGTTTCGAAGCTACATTATAGACTAAATCGAGGTTTGTAATCAAAACTAAATTACAGAAAGGTAAATAAACTAAACTAACATGCATTATTTCATTTTCTATACAATAAATAGTTTTGAATTCGCTTAAAATATCGTGTTATATAATATACTAGTTGACCTGGCGAACTTCGTACCGATAATAATAAACATTTGGTTTTTAATCATAAAACATAATCACAAAAATTCCCTCTGAGAAAAATTATATTTATACAGTAATTAGATACCATTAAGTACTTTCTATTTTATGCTTGCTTCTTTGGCTTGCTCAATGGTTCAAATAAAAACAGCTGCTGTTTATATCTTAAAAGGTAAGATACATATGTTGGAATCCAAAACAAAATTATTTCTCCATAAGATTAACATGGGAACTTTGAAGGCGTATAGGGTAGAGATTTGTGGGATAATCGTCACAAAAACTATTAGACTTTCCTATTTTAGGCCTAAAGAACCAGTATACCAAATTTCAGCCTCCTAGGTAATCGGGAAGTGGGAGAATTAGTGATGAGTGAGTGAGTGAGGGCTTTGAATTTTATATATTAAGATTCCTGTTATATTAAAATAATCCTGTTATAAAAACAGAAGCAATTAAAGGGTCGTTGTTTTGTTTAAAAATTTAAGACCCATAAAACACGACGTCGGAAATCCTCATTTCGTATTCCTACCCTTGATACAAAAACTTTGTTATCCACAACAATAGAAGGCGTGCGATGTTCTCATTGGTTGGAATAAATGCGTTTTCATCAAACCGTATAGACTGTAGAATCGATGAAAGGCGTATTGAATATTTTACCCCTACCAATAACTGATGTTTGAATGTTTTATTTCTTTTTCTTTAACGTTAAAAACTCAAAAATATTTCAATTTTTATAAATGTTTACCAAAGTGAGTAATTTTCTTACTTTACATTACTTTTTACATTAAAATAGCTAATTTTATTGCTTCATTATACTAAAAGAACAATTAAAATTAATAACTGTGTTACGTTTCCCTTTAGAGGCTTACAAAAACCATTTTAACATTTTACCATATAACATTTTAAATCATGTTTATACACAAAATATTTTTTCAAACACAAATCTTATACCCCGTATTTATTTTTTAGATAAAATCATAATGTACATAGGGTCTTGGAGGTATGTACCAAACGTTTAAGGAATGATTCTAGGGGTATAAGATTATAAGACAAACCTAAGTATCACGTGCAAATTGTCCGAAGAACCACATATAATTGCACACCACAAAGAGTCTAATTTATTTACTCTATCTTTTATCTAAGTTTATATTCTATTTTATTACAAAAATAAAGTTTTATTAGATTTTTCTCAAAACTGTTAGAAAATTATTCTTGTACATGCTTATAGAAAACAGAGTGTCAAAGTTATTCCTGTTTGAACTATTTACATGATCGCCATTTTTTTATGTTGCAACATCTTAAATTGTTTTCAGAGTTATCCTCACTGTTATTTTATACGTGTACCCGAAATTTGTACTTTTCATAGATAAATATTATATAAATTTATTGACTCCCTACGTCACTTCCGTTACAATTTTCGTGTGAATTAAATTGCTAACACCCCCTCCAGAGCTTAGACATATCCAAAACAAAAAAATGGTACTTCTGTGAGTAACTGATGATTTAAATGTGATATGTAGGATTTATATAAACCCAGAAAAAAGTGGTACGTAAAGGTAAGTTCTGGAATAGCCTAATAAAACAAATGTACAATTCAATTACATTTTGAAGGGTACTTGATAGTTGTATTCAAACGGCTTGGATATAAAGGCAAGAAAATATTCAAGGTTTACACAATTCCGCTCTTGGCCAATTTGGCCGATGTGTGTACGCGATTTCGATCCGATTCTGAGATTCAAATGAGACCGCCAGACCGCATTCCTCTGTTTGTTCTTTGAGCCAATTTATTTGTTGTGTTGTGCAGAAGTCTTTTCCTTTGTATTTTCTGCTTAAGCCTCTTTAGTATTTTACTTAAAAATATCTTGTACACAGCGTGTTTTTATAACAGTAATTATCGTTTCAAATAAAATTAATGATCTTTAATTTTTCTAATGTGTTGTGGATATTTCCCAACTCTATAGCTGTATACACTACTTATTGATAAGATTTATAGTGAATGGAGTAGAATACTCTAGCTCTTCTAAGAGTTTTGGGACAATCCCGAGTAAAACTGAGGCAGTTTGCCAAAATAGGGATCTGAAAAACATAAAGTTATACCAATTAACAATAAATCTCAATAAAGTATGATCTAATTATTCTTAAAATTAAAAAAAAGATTCAACACGGTGGAGTTTACTGTACAAGCTATTATTATCGTCTGTGGATATTATTTATTGTGAAATATCATACGTCCTATTAATTGTCAATCTTCATAACTAGACAAATTCGTAATTACATGAAAATTTGTGGTTCGAATTCCACGTTAAACTGTAAATCCCTTAGATATCATCGGTTGTTGGGCTTTAATTTACAGTCCTGTGTAAGGAACATGTCAGCCTTAGTCAGTAACGAGACTATAATATTGTGCCATCATCTTACACTCATTTATCATTCATACTTGGCTTAAAATACTTACCTGGGTAGGAAGTCAATTGAAAAATGGGTAAGATATTATTAGTAATGTTTATATTTGCGGAATCATCAACCGATGCTTGAACACCTTTTCCCGTGTAAGATTCGTTAATTGAACTGACACCAGTGAAACAACCATTAATAAACCGCCTGTAGGTGAAACCTAGCACAAGGTGGAAACATTCTGTTTTACACTGTTCTTATAAATTGGTTTTTAATGGGATCTGCAAAGCTTCTATCTTCTCCTTGCCGAATAACCGTTATCCAATCCACTGTCCAATCTAACCTCTCTCCGTATAGTTGCGTTGTTATGTCTGGTAAAATTAAATTAAGTCTAAAATAAATGGGAATTTTAAATCGTATATTTTGTGACTTTTTTATGATTTACGCCACAAAAATTACACACGTTTCTAATTAATACCTATCTGGTTAGTTCACCAATTTGAGAAAGGTAATAATAATAAAACTTCCAAAACCTTGTTTTTTCCCACGAGCAAGTGCAAGCTTTTTTCACGTTCTTAGTAACAGTGTTTGAAACTATTGTTTGTCAGTTTTTACATGGATATGTCTTAGCTCTAGGGGGGGTTTGGTAATTTTTAAGATGGAAAACATGTAACAGGTTTCCATAGAAACTACTTGAACTATTGTATTGAGTTTTAAATATAAAAGAATTAGAATGTACCGTCTGATATCTAACGGCCAATAAAGATCTTGTAATCAACCTTAATTAGACCTTTAGCTTTATTCGTGTTTCAGTTTTGAACCATAAATAGCCCTCATTTAATTTATCGAAGCAGACATAAATAAATAAAAATATAAATGTTAAATATCAATCCATGTTCGTAAAGGGTTCATTATCATCACCTTTTTTTACAAGTAAGTACTAACTTTTAAATATAAATCGTCTTGTTTATTCAGGCTAAGTTTATTTCATTAGAAGGAAATTTGTTTAAATAGTATATTTTCAAATTTATATTTTTTCTCTTATAGTTTTACATATTTTACCTCAGATTGTAGAAGTATTGTTTTTGCAGCATACATTATCTGACCAATAGATTAATTTGAGATTCAAAAGAATTTGATTATTTTTACCATATTAGTTAATCAAATTTTTATTTACTTAATATATATAAATTACTAGCTGACCCAGCGAACTTCGTTACGCCTAACAGAATATATATGTTAACTTTAAGATTGGCCATTTTCTGAAGTCAAATAGCATTGCGGCTTCGTTGTGAAAGCTTTGAATATTCAACAGCTGATTATTATAATAAACCTAATATGTATAAACATTATAATTATTTTATTTGGCAAACATATAAACACGTTACTTTTAATCATACAGAAAAAATATATAAATACAGTACATATTTCCCAAAAACCGTAAACTATTAACGTGGCGAATAATGCTGTTCATTTTGTACAGCACGTATTTACTTCATAGTTTTATATTAATGAATGATTCATATGGCATTGGATAGTAAAGCATATTGCTAACGAAGAGTAAACCAACAGCTGTTTTGATTTCAGAAAATTTGTAAACAAACTTAGTCCCCATGAGGTTAACATTAGAAATTTAAAACGCTATAAAATGGAAACTAATTGAATTTATGGAAACTGAATATGCCTAAAGCATGACCGGAGCAGAGACGAATCCAAAAAATCAAAGATCGTTAAAATCGGTCTAGCCGTTCTCGAGTTATATTGATCTTAAATCCTATATTAGATGTGTCACCAATATTTAATTTTTTTCATTGATACATTTACTTCAGAAGATAAAACATAAGATTAGCAAAATTTTTGTAGTTGAGTAACATTTGAGTAACAAAAAAAATTTAAAAAATATGTCATTTAAATCATTTTACCAATATTATGATATGATAACGGTAAATGTGTATTAACAACATCTGACACTTTAATCAAAACAAATCTAGTGGATAATTGCGGGAGCTTAACAGTTTCCGGTTTATTACTCCGATCAGCTGATTCGCCTTCCTGTTGAAGTGGAAGAATTCACACACGAGATATTCTGAGAAATTTTAACCATCTACAGCTGGCTTAACTTAATTAAATTATTGAATAATCCGTTTCTGTTTGAATTAAATTCGTTATAGCATAAGCTGTGACAAGAAGATTAACCTTACACTATGAGTTTGGTGTGAAAAAGTAAGTTACAATTGCATAGTTTCAGATAACTAATAATCTATCCTTGTAAATATTTATTATTATCACAAAATATTTTAGTTTTGGGATTTAATCTTGGAATAGGTAGATACAATTATCAGTTTAATTTAAATGAATCCAAATTACATTTTTATCCCCTTATCGTAAGGTTCTCTTGCCGTAAGGTTAATTTTTGGACTTGCACACATTTTAATCTACTATATTATTTTTTTAACTCTTTCATTCTGAAGATGAGTGGCAACAGTGCTTCGTTACATTCTCAGTTTAGTAACAAACTGCAATTTTATAAAAGTTTCCATAGTTAAAAAACTATAGGTTTTATTAATTACTTATGAGGAAAATTAACTGGCTTAAGTATTGAAAATTGATAGCTTCATTCAATAACATTTTTATAGTTTAGATTTTTAATTATTCCTTTAGTTCAAAAGTCCAACCACAAGTTTAGTTCAGTAGATGTAAAACTTAATTTTACCAACCGCAATTAACTTTACATCCAATTATATTTCAATTAAATTAACTATGTAGTAACATAGAGTTATTTACCACCCAGCTCTGTCGTGCTTATTTGGCATGGAGAAAAATGACAGATTTGCGTGTGAAGGAAACTCGGTAAGAAACGATCTTATAAAAGGTGGCAGCATGAAACTGTGATGAATTTGTCGCTGAACACTAATATTGTTAAACCAACTACGTTGATTATACATACAATTAGTCCTCAACCTTGGCATTATACAGGTTTAGTACTGACAGCAACGCGCCCTGGTGAGTAATTTAGAACTAATTTACGTGGACGGTGACAGCACTGGAATAGCAAAACTAAATTAATAATGTTCATTATTACTTCAAACCAGTTTTTAACCATAAAAATTTAAAATGCATATTTTGACAAGTTTTTAAAAGGATTTTTGTATATATGGACAACTTTTAGTTATTTATTAAAGTAAATCAACAAAATGTTTTTTTAATTTAATGCACACACGTAAAATTGGCATGTCCTTACGTTAAGAAATGCAATTTAAGTTCAAAACAAATTTTATTTTTTTGTTCACACAATGGACGGATACTTCTATAAAACTGTTGTAAGTTAAATTTATTCATATATATAAAATATAAATATATCGGGCCACTTTTATTGCTGGTTAATAGTTGATTTTGATTCTAATCACACTTAGCTATAATTATAATGAAGTGATTTCAATCGTATTAAAATGTAGACTATATTTGTTTTCATTTTTTGTACCTCATAGATTCATTTATTTAGAAATAGATTGTTCACTTTTATAAACTTTTATAACTTATTATATTTAGTTTTTAAAACTTAAAATATGGTTAGCTTTTAAATCAACTGGTTAAATATTTTATAGTTAACTTCATCGAAATCTGTACGTATATTCAAATGTGAGTTCCAATCTAAGTAAATTCTAGTAAACATTTTTTTACTGTGTGTCGTTGGTAAAATTTTAGAAGTCGTGCTACAAATCACTATATCTATGGTTATATATAGAAACCTTAAAAATATATTGACAATAAAATGTATTTATGGTGAAGTGCGTCATTTTAGGTGAGATCAAACAGATCTATCGTGAAGGATAGGGTGGAAGACTAACCTGTTGTGGTGGCGACAGGTTTAGTACTGACCGACGCAACGCGCACCCCCTGTTTTATACCACCCCATTGTTGCTTCCCCCCTCCACCACCCCTATCATTGTTGTCTTCCACCACTCCAATGCTCTGTTGACTTCCTCCCACTGCCTACATGCAGGTGCATTTAAATATTCCTTAGAATTACGAGGTATATTACATTTTTATAAAAATAAATATTACTGATATAATTTGTTTTGAGGCTTATAAAAAGCTGGGAAAGTTGAAAATAAAAACTCTAGTCTACACAGTTGTTTGTAGCCAATAGAAGTCGGTGTTGTTTAATGACTGAATTTACCATTTGAATTAATTACAATATAGAATAGATTACCGCTTGAAATAGCGACCCATCCAGATAGGTATTTTTAGCCAAGTATGAATTAAATAAATGAGTAAGAGTATTGTGGCGCATTCTTTTTCTCTTGATATTAACTAAAGCTGACATGTTCCTTGGACAGAAATTTTAATTAATAGCCCAATCAACAGACAATATCATATCTAAGGGACGTAGAATTAACGTGGAGTCCAAACCTCTGCCTCTGAATTACGAACGTCTAATTATGAGGATGGTCTATGGTGTGTATTAACGTAGTATTCAATACTGTGGACGTAAATCCACACAAGAGAACACTACACCCACCAACGCTTGCAACATCCACAATTCGTTACCTCCAAGTAGCTGGATTACAGGATACGGTGCCAGTCATTTTGAAGCAGCATTTTGAGTGTTGGATTATTACATTAACCTATATATTATTAGTGTAAAACGTCACTTTAGAGTAAGATTCAATGAAGATCTTAGACGAATACCTCCAGATTACAACTTGGATATTAGACCAAATGTAACAATCACCTTTCTGAAAAAATTGGTTGGGCTCTTGAACTGGTCTCCAGGATCTCCAGATATCACCCTCTGTGATTTATTTCTTGTGTACATTAAAGCCAGTATGTACACTTCACAATTACGAGAAAGCATACCTGAGATCCAGCAACTGATTATTTTGCAATCGAAACAATCGACCAAGACAGTCTTATAAAAAGTAGGGCAAGAGTTTGGGTACAGTATTGACATCTGTCGTGTAACCAGGGATTCTTATATAGATAAATTATAATCCCTAGTACCTGTGATACAACCTTTTGAGTTTTTCTTAGAACCTATCAATTTTTGTGTGTGATATGATCATCTGATCAGCTGAAATGATCATCTGATTACCTGCTTTCCCCAAAAACTCACTTCTTAGGATCTAATAAAGATAACAAAATTATCTCTTCTTATCTTCACCCACTTTTTCCACGGTTACTGAAGCACATAGTATAAAAATAGTAATTTAAGGAAAATTAACATCGAAAAACGTACTTTAATAAAAAACATTATAACTCAAGAAAACAAACTAAATGTATACTAAGTGTTAAAGTTTGTTTCAGCAACCACAAATAATCTGTAAAATATTTGCATTTAATTATCTTTATTAGTTTGTGAGATAAGTGTACATAAATTAGCAGATTTAACATGCGCGGTATAGGACTAACCAGGTCCTCTTAGCATTAATGTTAGGGAAATCAGTGGAAAAGGTGCAGTCTCTGCCGACTCTTAAAGCTATGAATAATTTGATCAATATTAGTTAATTGATATTTACTATGCTATATAATTTAAAAACAAATAACCTTCTTGTACTTAATCTGTTTTTACAGACAATATTACGTTTGCACGACTGATTAAGTTAGCTGGTGTTAATCAGGTAAACAATGGTGGTATCAGATTAAATGAAAATAGTATGGAGTACATATTTTTCTTTAATTCAAATAAATTATGAAATATACGCAATCAATATAGGAAGATTCAATAAATCGTGTGACTCTCTTCAGTTCTTTATTTCTAGGAGCAATATATTCATTTGGGTAAAATTTTACTTATTCAAAATGCATTTTTAGAGTTGGTAAAATATCCAGCTGATTTTTCGTCTTGGTCAGGATATTTACGCTGAACCAAAATTCTTGTCATCCTGTTACATTAAACAATATACTACTGCCTCAGGTTACAGAATTATAGTATTTAGGCATGTATTTAGGCGGAAAACTGACATGGAAAACACATATTTAGACGAAGAAACAAGAACTAAATTTAAAGACAATAAAATCTCCTGTTCGTAAATCAATTACTATGAACACAAAATTATTACCATATAAATGTATTTTACACCCCATTATGATATATTTTGTGCAGCTGTAAGGGTCTGCATGTTGATCAAACATAAAAATTACGCTAAATACGAATAAAAAACGTTAAGATATTGTTATTCCCTCTGGTTTGTCTCAAATAAACCCTACTGCTAGAAGTAGCTGGCACTAAAACAATGATAATTCATGTTAATGCTATTTGTGTTCACTTGTTATTCTTAAGGGGATCCGCCACCTTTAAATGGTGAAAAATTTATTTTTTTACATTTTCCAAAAATGTTATTTTTTTATTCCTTATACTTTTGTTTATATTTGTGGAAAATTTCAACATGTTCTGAGCATTTTTTCATTCATAAATAAATAAAATACAAAGTTATTACAATTTACAAATAAAGAGCTTTTTTTGGCAAAATCTGATTTTTTCAATAACAAAACTAATTTTATTATTTTCAAGTATTTCTAAACTATTTGGTAAATAATAGAGTAGGTTTCCCTTTGAATAATACATATTATATGTACAAGGAACTGTATGACGGTAAAAAAAGTATTTGACAGTAAGTGTTACAAGCCATTACTTTGAACTCAGTTTTCCGCAAGTTTGGATTTTACAGGTTTATTGCAACGTATGTTTGAATAAAAACTAAAGTATTAGACATAGGCTTTTGAAATTTTTACCAGTTATTCTTTATTATATAGCTATGTTTTTTGGGTATAGAAAATACTCTAGCTAAAAAAATAACTAAAATAAACTATACAAAAAATAATAAAAAACATTTTTTATTTTTGTGTTATTTATTGTTTTATAACTTTTTTCCCAACCAAGCCACCAAGTTGTCTATACCCAAAAAGTTTCTATACATTGTAAGGAACAAAATAATAAAGAAATCATCAAAATTGGTTTTCAAATAAAAAAGTTATTTAAACTTTTAAATAATGCAAAAAAATCGGCAAAAACGTTAAAAATATATATGTAAAAAATAAATAAAGGGGATATATATTTTTTCAACACTCAAAACCCTCTTAAATAAAGGTACTGAACATATAAAAAATATATCAAATGTCCTATGTAAAAAAAGAAGAAAAAAAGGTCTAATGGTGGCGGATCCCCTTAATGTTCACTTATATAGCATTTACTTATTGTTTTATATTTTTTATAATATATACATGTATTACTTCCCTGTGGGAAATAGGTTAGATCATGGATATGTCTAAAGGGAATGTTTTCAATTCATCTAAACAGCTGTTCTTATAACCAAAATATGTCGTCGCTAATCAAATGACGTCACGGTTTCAAATTTTGGTCAGAAAAATTGCCAACACGCCACCCCCAGAGCTAAGATATATCCATGTCAAAACAGACTGTTAATAATGTTTCCAACTAAAAAAATATTGGTATAGCTCATTACTTTTTTTATCACAGCTGACGTTGAAAACAGCTGTTTTCTGTACAGTATGATAAAATCATATTACTTCACAGTCAATTAAGATTTTTTTGTAAATTTAAAAAAATGACCCACTGTTTTAGGTGAAAAAAAGGCATTTCGAGTGACGAGAAACAGATGGATGTTGGGGACGGGGGTGGAGAAACGATTAAACTAGCGAGAATGATAAGTTATCAGTTACCAGGGCTAGGTGACAGCCAGGACTGATGGCTTTAGCCTTTACACCCGCACGCGCGCCCTCGCGCACGTCCGCGGTGGTGAATGGTTGCTACCATGACCAGGTAGGCCGAGCGACAAGAAAATAGACCACAAACAACATCATTATTAATTTAAATTATTCCCAAGTCCTAAACATTCATTAAATTTGTATGATTTTATTTATTGGAAGGGGCGGATTACTCCCAAGGCACTTCAGCCGTAGCGGCTTTTTGCGCACCCATGTGTGGGTTGCGGCATTATCACATAGCGAAAAACCATTGGTGATTGGCGGGATTTGAACCCGGAACCTTGGGCACCAAAGCCCCGCGCTCTACCCCTAGACCAGCGCGTTCCCCATTCGTACGATTAAAACTTCTAAATCAATCATTCCTTCTTTATTTGAAATTCAATATTGGTGATGGTGGATTGATGTTATTTAGATTTTTATTGCGGACATTTTCCATCACGATTTTATGTAAAACAAAGTTTCACAACGTTTCGGGATCTGGAATCTGATCCCGTCCTCAGGTGAACTAATATCTAAAACATAGCACAATTAACATATAATCCGGACCAAACCGGTATAAAGCTGAAAACATAAAAGTTTAAAGCAGTCAAAAAACTTACAAACCATTCACTAAACATTACACACATAAGAAACCAAACACGTCCACTCGTCACGGATACTCAAAGTCAAGTGGGCGTGTCCCACTGGACCGGTAACAAAATGGCCGCCGCAAAAACCTGAAATCCAGGTCATTTCTTATTGGGATGGATTTAAAGAACTTAATAAAGACGCGACGAAAATGTTAAAGAATTCTCTTTTAAAAAGTCAGTGAATAATTTTGAAAGAATGTGCTGATATCTATGTTGTTTAGTGCCGATTCTGAACGCATTTTGGTTCATTTTGAATGAAGTCTCCCAAACTTCTATGGTTTTTGGTACAGACAAAAACCAGCATCCACCTCCAGAGTCCTCCTATAAATATACTACTCTCAAGGTACGGTTTTATATAGATGGTTAACAATTTCAAATTTTGTACTGAGCAAACAGATGTCCAAAAATTGCTCATCATGTTATTCTTATGGGAAAAACGTGTCGATTCTGGCTTTAAAACGCCATATTGCCACTACTGAAATACTTTCAAATTAAGTAGAGGAGAAAGTAGATTAGGGAGCTGTAGTTGTTTTCTATAAAGATGAATTTTTAAATATTAAGATAGACTCACCAGTTTGTAAGGTTAGATTTCATTTCTTTGGAAATACCAAAATGAATTTCCCTAAAACACTTTCTTTCAAATATTAACCTAGAGTTTGGCAGTAGTATGGTGAATGTTAATTTATTTTAAACTACACAGCCTCAGGGCTTACCACTCTGTCTTATGCAGGATAATTCACGAAGATATGCAGAAACTTTGATATATTGTTCCTCCGTGTGAACTTACGGCCTATCTTGCTTCCTTATCCGCTTCTGTGTCTCTTTAGTTATAAGTGAAGATTTTTTTAGGATCCACTTAAGGTGCTTGAGTTTTGTTTGATGTATTATATACTTTTTGAGTATACATTTGAATAGTTGACTTTGATTCTTGTACCATCAGTTAATGATCCTAGTAACTGGGAGTTAATGATCAAGCTATGTATCTATGTAGCTATGTAAGAAACAAAGCTACATCTTATAAAACTCAATAAATTCATTACACTCACTCATATTAACTTCAATGACTCAAATCAACCTATGTACCATGTGTCGGTGTCTCAAGTATAAGTATAATAATAAGAATTCAGCCTAACTTGATTTATATACCAATTGATTAGATTAGATTAGATTATTTGAAATGGCGACCTAACCAGGTAGGTATTTTAAGCCAAGTATGAATGAGGAATGAATGTAGAATGATTGTGGTGCGATCTTGTAGTCTTGTTACTGACTAAGGCTACATGTTCCTTAGACAGGACTGTTAATTAATAGCCCAACAGCCGATGGCAACTAATGGACCTACAGTTAAACGTGGAATCCGAACCACGGCTTCTGAATTACGAATTGGTCTAATTATGGGGATGGTCTTTGTGGATTAACGCAGTAACTTTTCTTCCAAACAAATATTAGTTTGTTGCAGTTAGGCAGACTAAAAAATCGTGAAAATACAAATACAAGTACAAATAATATGTATAATGGGTAATTTGTGCAAAAATTTGACTCCAGCAGCAGTGGTTTCTTATTATAAAACTCCAGGTTATGTTTAGTTATGGCTGGGTAATTTTTGTGTCGCGTAACATAATTCTAAAGGTCTCTTTTAAGGGTTAGGGTTGCTCTCAAACAACGTACTACGTTTACCATGTACAGTAAATTTTACTTCTCTCTGACACTGTTAGTCGTAGACAAATAATTCAAAATAATAATTTGTTTAGGTTTTAAGCTGGTTTTAATGGCGGTAGTCAAATTACACTTTACCTTTGTTGTTTTCACGGAAAACATAAAAAATTGTCATTATTTAGTAGACTATGTCCTATAAATACATTTTAATCAAAAGCGTTAGAGCGGTTTTTGTGAAATTTGACTACAAATGTATGCTACTTACTTACTCCCATGGCTCCTGATGGATGTATTCTGTCTCACCAACACACTGCCTCCAGAATTCTCGATCCATTGCTTCCTTCTCTTTCTTCCCCAGCCTTTTCAGGCGTCTTCTACCTTGATCTTTCCATCGCAGTTTTGTTCTTTCGAGAGACCATCCTCAGGGTTGTTGGTTAGGGTGGTTTCACTAACAAGCACTCTTATTTTCTAAACATATCCCAATCTCCACCCCAAATTTCAAACCTTCTCAATCTTCTGCTACTTACCTCGGCCACAATATCTGGAGCTAGTTACTTAAGTACAAACATTAATATAATCTCTACGAAAATAAACCCATAAACCCGATCAAAAATATGCTTAAAGTCATAAACAAAACCAAACATTTGCTTGATTCATCATCAATGTTTTACAAAATTCCTACCAACATTTCTAACGCAGTTTTCGTACGAAACTTGAGATCTTTTTCAATACATAACCATGCACAATACTGCATAGGAAATGCAAAGTTTAACTTGATACAGTAGTTGCAAATGTTCCCAATCCCGGTCCTCTCCAGATGGTTTATGACTGTGAATAAGACCCGCCCGTGCATAAATCTGCTCACAGTTATACAGGGTATAACAGAATATTAGTTTATTCCTCCGAGCCTCGCTACGTATTTTATGGTTATGTCGTCACCGCATGTTTAACACACCTTTTGGGACTCCGTTACTGTTACATTATTATTTAGATGACCCTTCGGAAATGTAAATGTTGAGAAAACATCAGGTGAATTTGTTAAAAATAATGTATCATTTTATATAGTTTTTGATCGGTGAATGTGTAATGATATGCTTTAACTTTTTGTAACTACAGAAGCTCAGGGGTGAGTTAACCTCCATTTTTTATTGAGGTAAAATAAATTAAAGTGTATATTTACACATAAAGCAAAAATCTGTGAAATCATTATTTTTCATCTTCCACTATCCGCTCGCATGAAGAACGCCAGCTTTTGGATCTGTTCAAATCACTAAAGAGTAAAGTTCCTTTTTTCAGTTTAAGATTCAATATAATTAATTTTAAAATATGGATTTTGACATGGTTATTTGGGATGATAGACTTTATAACTATTTCAAAACAATTTATTATCTCCCATGAGGAATGAATCTCCGATTAGTAAGGGTCTCTAGGCGCGTTTTGCCTAAAAATAAAATATGTTTAAAAACTTGTGAAATCTCAATAAAAGTATTCATATCTCTAAAATTCCCCATACATAATAAAGGAATAAGACTGACAAACATGGATATGTTAAATTCTTCTTTGTCTTGTGAAATGTAATTTTCGAAAATTGTATATTTAGGGTGAGCTTTTTAAAGTGATCCAATAGCTGTCTTTTTAATTACACGACTTAACGCCATACTTTGCATTTAGAACCTGCCGAATTTCAGGTTCACTTAGGAACACAGTTTCAATTGTTTCCAATATGGCCGCCATTTTCCAAAATGGCGGCTAACTTAAAAATTTCTTATGGAAAATCCTGCATTTTATTCTGTTTCTGTATTCAGCTCTTTAAAATAAAACGTTTTTGTTATTGGCTGTTTTTCAATACATCTAATGGTTTAGGAGCTAAAAATGCTTTAAGTGTTCTGCAAAATAACGATAGTGTTAGCTACTGGATCAGATAAAACCCTCATATAAAAGAAATCAAAACTTCAGGCTTCTAAACACAAAGGTGTTTACCTTCACGTGGTTGCGATCTATCTATTTATGGGTGAAAATCATAGCTCATGTGTTTATCATGGCAGCTGACCTGCATACTCTTTTCCCATGTTAATCATGTAGAGAATAGGCAAACTCCTTAAAACTTAAAAAACTAGAAATAAAAACTTATGGTCAGGTGTTAATGAAACTTGGTATAAATGGTCGAAATAAAAATTTTTATTCTATAAATGCCTACTTTCAACCCGTATTCTCTTTCCCACGTTAATCTTATGGAGAATAGGCAAATAACTCTCATATTTATCGACAGATATTGATAAAACTTGTCACATATCATTATTATTGTTATTATATTATTGATTTTGGAAATTCACTGAGTACGCAGGTCTGCTGCGACGGGGGTATTTTACTTATATACTGTAGATTAAATCATGCACCAGAGCAGGCGAGTATTTTAAGGTGTGTAATATAGTGTTATTGATATCGGAATAGACTGTACATAATTTAGTTATTAAAAAAAGACGAAAGGGAAACTAATCACATTATTTCAATGTAATGTGATTAAATTACGCCTTTACACCCAAATGGATTTCCCTTTGGTGTGGCCTCCTCAAAGAATCTTTAAACACTTTTACATCACTGCAAACATTCGTTCCTATTGGAGGAGACTTATTTGTTTTCGATTTGTGATTTCTATTGTCCAGATAATACTGTGTTACTCAGTCTATAATCAGCTGTTGTAATTAACAGTCAGTAAACACTAATGTCATTAACAATAACAGTCCTATAATTAACCGTATATATTATTAATACCACTTCAAATACGTTCAATCCAATTGATTGTCTAAACACGCTTAATTGGTCAATTACGAATATATTGTTATCTTTTGTAATACTTCAACTGTAGTCAAACAACAATCTTATTTTTTATTTTCTCTTCATATAAATAATATGCCTAAAAGTATAGTTTTCTTCATTTTTTAACTTTATATATAGTAAGTAGTATATATATATATATAGTATATATAGTATATAGTATATATAGTTTCTGGGCGTGCGGATTGACAACCAGTTAAAATTCACTTCTCATGTTGATTCCGTTTGCAAAAAGCTAAGTTCTGGCATTTTTTATTGCGAAACTTAGCCACCTTTTTGGATTCAGAAGTTCTCTTAGTGGCTTACTATGGACTGCTATTCCCTTATCTTTCATACGCTGTTGCAATCTGGGGTTTTGAATGTGAAAATTCAAAACGCGTTTTTAAGTTACAAAAGAGAGCCATTCGAATAATTTTTAAGAAGCGCCGCGCATTTTCTTGTAAACCGCTTTTTGTCAACAATAGAATTCTCACTTTCCCATCTTTATATATCTTGAACTGTGTAGTATTTGTCAGGAAACATTTTGACCTAACCCGCCCCCTCTGCTACGGTTTGAGAAGACGGCTTGATATAGATATCCCGAAGCACAAAACTTCTTTTTTTGAAAACCACCTCTTTTATAATGGCATAAAGCTGTTCAATGCACTGCCAGCCACCTTAAAAGTTGAAACAGACGTGGACAAATTTGGCAAAGGGGTTAAGAATCTTCTTTTATCACGCTGTTACTACAGCATTAAAGACTTTTTAGCCTAATTTAGACTATCTCTGTTGAACATTTTTTTATTATATAATCTTAATTTTAATAATTATTCCTGTAAGGAACACTTTTGTAATGACACTATTATGCAGTTTGTAACTGTCTTAAATAAAGATATTTGAGTTTGAGTTTGAGTATAGTATATAGTATATAGTATATATAGTAGAAATATCCGTTTTGAGGCCCCCAAGAAACCATAAGTAGTATATTTCAACCAAAAACGGGCGTTTTCGATACGAGCACAAGTTTGACAGCCGAGGCGTGTCATCATCGAGATTACATCAAAAAGCAAATTTTGGGCCGTGTGATGAACTATATTTTTCCTCATACTCTAAATAGCATTAAACAAACTCGTAACACATAAATTATTACCTGATTTATGATAAATAGATTTCGACCATTTTTGTCACTTTTGACTAATCAGCTGTTATGTTACTTACTTTGTAGCAGTTTGTTTTTCTTAATTCCTGATTGGTTGTTTAGGTTATATCGGTTATTATTATCGATAGTTCAATCTTAACCATTCGGTAGTTTGATTTAATAGTCGATTACTACTTTAAAATAGATATCTGGAACGTACGAAATACACAAAAAATCCATATTGATTGTTGTAGTTACTTTATCAATTATTTACAACTAGCCAAAGTACCCGTTCTTCGCACGGGTTAAAAAGGCTGAAAGGTGTAGGCTCTACTGATACATTTAAGTTATTGTTAATTAATTCTTCATTGTTTACAAAATGACAAAACAGGAGTGTCTACAACATTTCAAAGTAACATCTGTCAAATATTGGGAGAGGATAAGGATTAATGTAATAGAGACAGTCGTCGGAAAAAAAACTTAAAATCTACCATTCCACTATTTCAAATAATTCACTAATTTCGATCCAGCAGTTTATCTGAAAAATCAACTTTATTTCTTCTTCATCCCGAACTGTCAAAATATAGTGCAAACGGATGTTGTCATTAGAAAATGTAAACATTGAAACCAAGGACGGTCACGGCAGCTCTTTCTTCTTTTTCTCCTTCTTCTCGAACTGTCAAATTTTAGTATTCACAGCTGTTGACATTCAAGTAATTTTATGTTTTCATTCTCTAAAAATGTAAACATTGAAACTTAGGACGTTCACAGGGCGTAGCCCGAGAGGATTTTAAGGAAATGAGTATGCCTATGTGTTGCATGAGTTTAAGATCTACCTTTGTGTAAAATTTCAAACCGGTCGGTTCAGTATTTTTCGCATTTACTTGCCACAACAAACCCACAAACCCACAAATCCACAAACCCACAAACAAACATACAGAAACCACCTCTTCTTTATAATATTATAGATAAAATTCTGACCTCGAATCAAAAGTACTACCATCAAAAATGATCGTTTTCAGCCTATGACTAAAAAAACATCATAGTAATAGATTTAGTCCTAGGAAGAAAAGGAACAACCTTTGCTCTTCAACAAATGTATTCAAAACAGCTGTTTTGAAGCAGTATTAATTTTCTGACTGACGTCTGCCTGTTTGTGTAATGACCTCAACGAAGATCTAATCTCTGAGAATGTTTGGTATAAGGGTGGATTTGAAAAATCGATTTTGGCAATAGCCCAAGGCTTTTTTTTATTTATTTCAATATTTTTTGGTAGTTTATCCCAACTAACTCTGAAAAAACGTGAAAACCAAATTGCCATATGTATTATTTAATTAGAGTCAAAATCTATGGGCTTTAACTGCTCAAAAGTTTATATTTCTAGTTTTTTTAACAAACAATAAGTTTAGAAAATATTTTGACTATCACCATTAAAACAAGCTTAAAGAACTAAACAATTTAGTAATTTGAATAATTTGTCTACGATTAACGCTTCCGTAGAAAAGTTAAATTTACTTTACATGGTAAACGCAGTACGTTGTATAAGAGTAACTAATGTTATTCTTATGGAGATTACTGAAAATCTAAATATACCTTATTTATTAACAGTGTTTCATTAAATTTGGTACAGATCACCCAATTAAACTCGTTATTAAAAGTTCGTTATTACCTCAGGGGCGGGGGAAGAATACCAAAAGTTATTTCAACTTGTAATAAACGCTTATCTAAAAGAAATTTACGACTATTTTTGGTTTATAAAATGTGGTACATAAATTTAATTTACCATATATTATTTAAGGGAGAATGTATGTGTCAGTTCACTGATACTGTTTATTTTTGAACTACAGATTAAACATCGTATCATTAAATTTATTCTGATTTAGAAAAGCCAATATAAATAAATTAATAAAGGTTATATATTTTTTTAATATTTCACTCCTCGACATCTTTCCCACTAATACCAAACCTAAATATATCACTATACATTATACAGACAAAACCACAGAAAAGATTGGGAAAATATGTTTAAAAAACAGGATGTACCCCAGCATATAGAGTGAAAACCAACACAATACCCAACTAAAAAATCATCAATCACGACAACCAAAATCCTGAAAATAAGAAAGGTTTCTACAAAATCACATTCGAATCTCCGAGCAACAAACAATATATAGGGTACACTAATCGATCCTTCTTTCAAAGATTCAAAAAACAACACCAGCCACCACAAAAATCCCACCTAAAGAATACTTGAATAAAGAATAAAGAATATTTTTTGGATCTAGAGGCAAATAAAGATAAAAAATTTTATTACAATATTTTTGCACCTTTGATTAATAAAGTTTATTATTAAATTGTGACTGATTGAGGGATTAGTTATAAAATTTAAATCATGACTCGTGGACAAGAAAGCTAGCCTAGCTGGTTAGAATCTTATACATTGGCACAAGAGGTTAAAGTTCAAATCCCGGAACGCCCATTTGGGTTTGGACGCAACACCGAAAAGCATGTGTGTGATATTTGTATCTCGATTTTGTACAATATCTCTCACGTATAAAATACAACAAATATAAAATCAAATAAAATTTTATCAACAATAATTCTGTACTCCTTTAGGGTAAATAATAGTACAGAATTTTGTTGATAAAATTTTATTTGATTCACACTTCTGAACAATCATATTTTTACACTCGAAACCGTGAAAAACAACAGAAGTTAACTAAAAAACACAAACAAAATAAACATAAGTCGGACAAAGTCTCGCAACTCAACCGAGTGCAGAGCCACCAACATAACAACGAAAAATAGCTTTATTTTCATTACGATTATTATACACATAATATAAGATGAATATTTTTTCCTAAATCAGTATAAGACAAAGCTTCAAGAATATAATGAAGGAAAAGTTGATTTTTGGTAATTTAAAAAAGTATTTAAAAAATTATTTAATTTAGAAAAGTATTTGTTAATTTAAAACGATATTTCAGAAGGTTAAGTTAAGTGTTTTTATCCAAACAATATTAAGCTATTACTTATTTTGTGGATCATTTTGATAGCCTCACAGGTCCATTTCATCCTTTAAAGCTTGCCTTTATCATCATGATACCTTCTAAATTTCAAACTGCGCAATACATCACGTTATAACGCTACCTACGTACAGTAGTTGACACTTGGTGGAGGATATGAGGCGAGAACATTATCGAGTGCATTTATGTCAGTCAATGCAACCTGGTACGTCATCCGTCTTCATCAAGATCGAGTGAAAGTAGAGATTACCGGATCCTTGTAAGTGCTTCGCGTCACCAATAAACTCGCTAACAAGTTGCTTCAGTCATCACATCGCTTGCTGGTGCCTGAGGTTTTTTCACTTCACGTTCACTCTTTCAGTGTTAAAACTGGATTTTTTTTAGCCAAATTAAAAAAAATTGTAAATAATTTCAGATACAGTTGAAAGGTCGCACACGAATCCCTTCGTCTTCAACGTGGAGTCACTTAAGAGCCTGCAGTACGTCCACCATCTCGTATTTTCATTCCCTTAACCCAAGAACTGGCAAATCTTTTCTCCTTTAACTGTACCATTCACTTAATTGTGTATATATTCTTAAGATGTTAAGTATAAACAAAAAAAGCATAAAACATGCCCCCCTTATAACCACTAGCCACAAAAGCAAAACAGGTGTCCACTGCAATCCCAATTAAGCCTACTAATGCCGTCAACATCCACCCAAGCCGGCCACCGTTTTAAGGTGGCCCCCTCTCCACTATACCACACATTTGCAAGCCACTCATGGTCGGGATTCGAACCCTAGCACTTACCCTAGAACGTTACACTCGTCAGCGCAGCACTAACCGGTACAGCCACCAGTGCATAGGAGTAGAAAGTGCTTACTCAGCTATAAGACATACCCTAGTGGCAGTTTAGTGAATTGCGTGAGCAGGTTCGGTAGCTTGCCTCCAGAGGGGTACACGGTCGTGAAGACGCCTAGTGTCTAACAAGTTCACTAAATTGACGACAGATGCCTTCACCTGCCACTTATTACTGAATTTGTAAATGTGTCATGAATTACGACTTTGCCAGTTCTAGAGTTAATTGCAACGTTCTTGGTACAAGTATCTCTTAAAATGACGAACTTTAAGATAAATCCACTTAGGATTATACATTCATTCAAACATTCATACTCTCGGATTTATATTTTTTAGATTAAAACAATACTCTCATGCATAAAATATTTAGGGGAGAGAGTAAAGTAAATGTCAGAAGGCTTATATTAC
This sequence comes from Nephotettix cincticeps, assembly GCA_023375725.1. Classification (NCBI taxonomy): domain Eukaryota; kingdom Metazoa; phylum Arthropoda; class Insecta; order Hemiptera; family Cicadellidae; genus Nephotettix; species Nephotettix cincticeps. Next base: position 56,247,859 of record CM041788.1, read on the forward strand.
AATTTTATGTTGCTACTTATTTTCTATTCTGATTCTGATTATTTAACAATTTTGACGTCCATTTTTAATTTAGCCAGTGGATGGTGGGTGGAATAAATTGTTTTGTTTATTGTTCTCACTTTTCAAATTTTTTGTAAGTATATTGTATGGGAGGATTTTCCAAGCTAAATTCCTGAACACACTTAATTATGAAGAACAAGGATATATTTTTTACTTGTATCTTGAAAAAGTCTAATATATTCTATCACTTACCAATGAGGTATATCTTTCAGAAGTTTGTGTGAAGTATAAATAAAATTATTATACCGGTTTCCTAGGTTATAATTATTTGCGCTTGTAACTATGGTTCCTGTAATTTTTTTAATTTTAGTGGAATAACCATAGTAAAAGGAGGAGTAATGTTAGACATGATGGCCAGGAGAGAGACGTTAAAAGTTTGTTCATTAATATAAAAAAGAGGAAAATTGTAACAAACTATTCTCCAGAGCAAAATAACTAGTTGTGTAATAAGAGCAACAAAAATCTCCAGTAACATAATCATCGAAGTAGTTGCTGTAATATAAAGTTTGAACATAAAAAACTATTATTAGGATTTTATAATTTTATAAGGGATTTGCAGAAATTCATACTTATACTTGAAAAAATCATCATGCATAAAGAGTATATGAGAAGTTATACTAACCAAAGTATAACTTATCAGATAATCATTTTTCAAAATAGGGCCAACCGGGGATATTGTGATACAAAAAGTCAAACTTTTACATTTTACTTGTATAATAGAAGGCATGTACAAAGTTATAATATGTTATTAAATGTAGTTTTGTGAGCTTTATTCATTTGACCTAAGAGCATAAAATATATGTGTTATATTAGCCCCAAATGTTTTAAGCAGTCATAATTCTGATCTACAAAGGTAGGGAGGGTTTCACTATATGAACAAGTAGCTCTTTCTATGCTATATTCAATTAATTATCAAACATGAGCCAACCAAAAGGTGGAGGTGAATTGTGATAAAAGTTTTCAAGCTGCACAGAAAAGTTTTTCAGCAAAAAATGCTGACTACTTTTGACTTTTATTTTTATTTTTACAATTATATGTTTATTCTTAATCATTTTTAGAGTAGTAAAGGACAAATATACTATATTTGACACATTTTTTCAATGTTCTAGTAGTTTAGGAAGGGGATATAAAAAGTGCATCATATTATTGGGTAAGGGGATCGCCATAAACTGAACCTATAACGTCACAGCCTTGGGTATGGGGATCCTCACAAACTGAACCTATAACGTCACAGCCTTGGGTATGGGGATCCTCACAAACTGAACCTATAACGACACAGCCTTGGGTATGGGGATCCTCACAAACTGAACCTATAACGACACAGCCTTGGGTATGGGGATCCTCACAAACTGAACCTATAACGACACAGCCTTGGGTATGGGGATCCTCACAAACTGAACCTATAACGTCACAGCCTTGGGTATGGGGATCCTCACAAACTGAACCTATAACGTCACAGCCTTGGGTATGGGGATCCTCACAAACTGAACCTATAACGTCACAGCCTTGGGTATGGGGATCCTCACAAACTGAACCTATAACGTCACAGCCTTGGGTATGGGGATCCTCACAAACTGAACCTATAACGACACAGCCTTGGGTATGGGGATCCCATAACTGAACCTATAACGACACAGCCTTGGGTATGGGGATCCTCACAAACTGAACCTATAACGACACAGCCTTGGGTATGGGGATCCTCACAAACTGAACCTATAACGACACAGCCTTGGGTATGGGGATCCTCACAAACTGAACCTATAACGTCACAGCCTTGGGTATGGGGATCCTCACAAACTGAACCTATAACGTCACAGCCTTGGGTAAGGGTATCGCCATAAACTGAACCTATAACGTCACAGCCTTGGGTATGGGGATCGCCATAAACTGAACCTATAACGTCACAGCCTTGGGTATGGGGATCCTCACAAACTGAACCTATAACGTCACAGCCTTGGGTATGGGGATCGTCACACTACAGAGCTTCCAACTCAACAGTTAATTTAATACACAAATAATTGTTAAGTAATAAAGTTTTCATTCATTAAATATTTTATTTTTGAACAACAAAGGTAAATTAAAATAAACAAATGTTAAATATTCAACGTAAAATACTTTTAAGCTGTAAACTATTACTGATTATTTTCTGTTTCCAACAGTAACGTTTGTGTACAGACTTTCTAGCCGTATTGTTAAATTCATTATTTCCCTTTCTGTAATTTATGCTGTATTGCTACGCCAATTAGTTAAAAAAGTATGAAATGAAGATGCTTTGAAACAAACACTTTATGAATAATATTTAATTCATAATGAAGCTACAACTAAACAAAAGCCAAAGATTAAACTTAAGATACATTCTTTGTGACACGACTTCTCAGTATCTTTAGCTTAAATACAGCCCTTTTTACTCGTTGTAAGTGTTACTTTAAAATATTTTATTAAATATTAACCGTTTTATTAACGTAATAAAGGTAGGTTTTCTAGTTTTAGTTGTCTTTTTCAAAAATACTTTTCCCAGAGTATTTCAACTAATTTGTTTTATCTAATAGAGTAAATAATACATGCAAACTTGTTAACGCTAAAGAATAAAGCTTATAATGAGTTTTAATATTGTAAGGTTAAACTAAATGTCATCGCGAAGTTAGAAGTTCACTCTTTGTTCTTCAAACTCCCACTTGCAGCTGGGAAACATTCAAACAATTAAACTTTTTGTTGAACATGTAAATGATACAGCTATTTTTGAAAAAAATTTAATTCTAATTTACACTGCACTCTACCTAAATAACCACTCCATATAAGTAATTAAATAATTATTCAGAGTAGGTACACAGCAAGAACTTCGAGGTATTTGCAAACATACCATCAAAAACGCACACTCATATTTTATACCTAATGCACACATTCAAATAATACTCAGATTTATGAAGCATTAAAGGGGTGTTCTGACCTAATTCCAAAGTGATAGTATTATTTTTTCAATTCTGAATTTACGTATAATCACTGTTAAATGTTTGAAAGTCGATAAGTCCATATTGTGTTTAATTGGCGATCGATTTCTTCCAGTCACACCGAACATCTTCAGTCCCAAACGAAGACTGAGTGAAACATGATGGCGTCCCTGCTTGGATACTATTGGCTGCCGGAAGTTCCTGTCATGGCGTCGGATGTGGCTTTTATTGGCTGGCTGAGTTCTGGAAACAGATTTATATACGTTCTTGCAGAATCAAAGTGTATTTGTTCATTTATTAATTTTTCTTCATCTTTACATTTTTCTTTATAAATAAATAACTCTTCCCATGCATTTATCCCATGACACATTTGCGTTAGTATGTTTTCTGGATCAATTTTTTATTTATATACATGTACTCTTTCCCATGTTAATCTTATGGAGGATAGGCAAATAACTAACTGTCATATTTATCGACAGATATTGATACAACTTGTCATACATTATTGTTATTAGTATATTGATTTAGAAATTCGCTGAGTACACAGGTCTGCTGCGACGGGGGTATTTGACATCACCACCGCCTGTGTGGTGAACTTAAGAGTCTGCATCAGTGGTAGCCATCTTGAATTTTAGTCCCGTAAGAGTAATGTTAAATTCTGGCGGAACATACCTTCACTTTGGCGTCTGTAGTGGCGTTAATTATCAAAGTATCAATGTAAAACTTTGGAAGTACATTGATGAGATGTGGCTCAAGGGCATGACCTTTTAATATGTTCAAAAATTTAACTTTATATAAAAACAAAAATCCAGGAATATTTTACAAAATAAATCATTATTATTTTTTTATTGAGAGCGAAAATAAGAAGTTCTGTAAGGTGGTGCCCTGGAGGACTGTAATACCTTTATTTTGACACCTCTTCCGTTAATTTATGACAATAGGTCAAGGAGATATAGGCGCCAGAATTTAACATTGCTCTTACGGGACTAAAATCCAAGATGGCTACCACTGATGCAGACTCTTAAGGAATTTAGGTGACAAAGTGATATTAGTCAAGGCCGCTTTTGATCAAACATGAGTCACTTTCGATGGTTTCAAACCAGGCAAGTTAGATCCACTGGGACAGTACGTTAACCTCCCGCTTTAGTAACAGCTGATTATCAGCTGTGTTTTCACGGTTTAGTCAATGGTAATTACCCTAGTGACTGATGTAATATCCAGAAGTTCGCTAAGTATCCCTTCGTCCTGGCAAAGTAATAACGTGTTATGAAGTAATCACAATGTGTCAAAGTGGTGATAGCTGCGCATTCTGCCGTGAAATTGTTACACTTTGGTAAATGTTGTTCAAGTCTCACGAGGAAAACATCCTTTGGAAATCTGGTTAAATCTCTGTAATTCGCTCTAATAAGGAAAATTATGGAGTAATGAAGATTAAAACATGTCAACTGAATACAAATAGTTTTATTTTATGATACTTGGGTTCTAATTGTAGAATTGTTACACATTATTATAATGCTTCAAATCCAGTAAAAATAATAAAAAGAAACTCAATTCGATTTTGATGTATCCAGTAACAATGTTTCTTATAACTCATGGAGTAAAACAAACAAATCTTATCTCAAGGATTCCAGTTATTTCGTATGATCTTCGGGAGGCGTTATAGAGCAAAGTTTTGTTCCCATACTATTTACTTATGAAACCCAAATATGCAAACTTAGAGTTAGAGTTGGACTGTATGCAAATAATTTAAGACATATTTTAATAAGAGAAGCTTTTATTTATGAGTTATTACTTTATTTTAAGTCAGTTTGACGAAAGAACACTTGATCATGATACCATGTTTATTTTTATGTTTTATTGTTTACAGATTTTATAAAAGAAAATAAATCATAAAAATTAAAAAAAATACTTAAGGGGAGGGTCCCCTTAACCCCGCCCCCCAGTCACCCTGTAACCAGTATCCTTCCCATGCTATTTTGGCCAAACCTTTTTCTCAGAACCTATAAATTATAAAAGTCTAAGCCTTTCTAAAACATGTGTTATGTACAGTACCTGTGTACATATTTATAACATTTCATTACATTTGGTTCAGCTAGTGGTTTTTAATATTTTTTTAAAACCCTGTTTAAATATTTGATTTTTAACTGAATTTAAATTTTTTAATACGTTATTTTTACCCTAGAAACCCCAAAATTTATAAGAAGATACATTAGCAAGAGAGGAATAAAATGTTAAAAAATGACATCCGAATACCTTGTGTGGCTCATAAGAAAAGGTACATAAACCCCAAAAAACGAAACGTTCGGATAACGCGAAAAATGGCACCACCAAGGTGGTTGTCTTACACTGCGGCTTACTGTTATAATTATTACAGTATTTTGCCAACTAATATTCTTCGGATCATTATAAAAGTTAAATCATTTTAAAGAGAGATGTGTAGAATTTACTGAAACTAAAAACAAAAAATTTTATTTTTTAACTTTTTTGGTTTCACAGTACCCTTAATTTTATTAAGCCATTAAAATGTTTGGCAATAATAGTTATGATCGATGATAACAAATAAAAATTCGTTTTATGCTAAGTAATTTTACTCCAAATATTTTTGTGTTGCATTTAAAGTTTATCATATTTGCAATTCGAAATTATTTATTTCCCAAACTAAATGCATACATCTCATAACTACATATACTTCATAGTTTATCAAAAATGACTAAAACAATTATTCACATGTTGAATTTTAACCTAAGTGAAAATCTTAAAATAACTTCGGTTTAACAGTTTGGGCCTCTGAGGCAAAGCCTGGTGGAGGTTCCTTATCTTCACTTCAAACATAATCCAACAGCCCTACTACAAATATTATTTACATAATTTCCTTTGAAATCAATAAATTATAAGTACAGGAATATAAGTAGATAATTTAGACTAGTTACTGCCAATAGAAATTAAACATTCCCAATAACACTGTTATATATTCTTGGCACAAATTTCTTCAACAAAGCAGTTATATCTCATAGGGTTCAATGCAAATATCATTCCAACACTGATGTACTCTATCCAACGTGGTATTTTCTCAACCGGTTCACTTCGGTCCAGTAACACAAAGTGATTCTAAAACAACTGGAGAGACGAGATTTTGTCTAATACATACACATTATGGCAACTGTGTTTTACTGACTACTGTACTTTGACTTCTCTGTTTATACTATAGTTTTTCGTTATTTGTTGATTTGAATAATTTATCTTATATTGATTTTTATATTTAGTTTGACAAGTGCTTTTACGCCAACTATATTGTGACGAATTTCCCGTGCGTTTATCTAGTCCTGGAAATAGCTGTTTGCCAAAAATGAACGGAAATATATTTTACTGAAAACTGCTTTTTTACTTTCTACCCTTTTGGTTTGCGGACTGATGTATGTCTGTCAGTCTATCTGGCTGTTTAAAACCCCCAAGACAACATGATTTTTACACATGAAACATGAAATTAGTAAACAGATACACGTTGACCGTTTTTTATTTTTGTTTTGAACTTTTTGTACGAAAATTGTATATTTCTTAAAATACACTACAACGGATTTGATTAAAATTTATGGTATATAGTTATAAAGATTTCAAATACTAGGCTATGACACCACCCGGGTGTCGGCTCCACGTGCATAGTTTAACAGAGCGCTTAGTTGCCTATAAAGCATACTCTAGCGGCAAAATATTGAACTCCGTGAGATTTTTCCGGATTTCAACCATAGGAGGCAGCACGAAATGTAGTTTACGAAGTTCTTTATAGATGTCTTTGCCTGATGGGTTACGTTAGTCGTCGAATAGAGCCGGTCTTTTTCTTGAAACATCAGATAAAAAAGAAATTTGGACCTGAATGTGTTAATACTTATTAGTCTTCTAGAAAAGTACCGTAAAATCGGGTGACTTTGGACAAAATACCTTTTTTTGTATTATATAAAAATTCCAAAAATGAATCTATTTTCACTTCCAATGTATCACTGACGTTTGACAGCTGGTTCCACATTGTTGTACAAAATTGCAATTCATGTTTCTAGTTTCCTATCACAATTTGAAACTGTCAATTGAAAAACGTATTTTTTATGCCCTTCAAAACTTCTGGTGCAGGTATGAGATAATGATAGAACAGATGTATTTTAGCTATTTAAAGTTATCTTATATGGTGATTCAACACATATAGTAAGCTCAGTTTAATATTTCATGATGAAAATATTCTATGAATTTATTAGTTTATTTAGGCATTTTTTGTTCCTGTCCTAAAAACTGAAAAACCCATTCTAATGCAAATGTTAATCATTAAATATGACTAATTTTATTATTCATGGTTTGTAAAAACCTCTGCAGTAATTTGTGTTGGTCCAAGTATCTCCTTAACATGGGGAAGTATAAGTAAAAAATTGGTAGAAGGCGGTGTTATAATTTTACAGAGGATCAGGTAAATAGAGCTGTCTTAGAAAGGAATTTTTCCTTGCAATCCTGATAAGGTCTTGAGGGATATATTACAAAACCAGACACATCACTAAATACAATGGCGATCGAAATCAATCATTGTTCAGTATTGATTCTGCATTTCAGTGGTTTACATAAAAAGGAAACATGGGAGGACCGGAGTCACTAGATGTCGAAAGGGATTCACTTCTCTACCTGTTTGGTTACAAGCGCTAGTTTGCCTTCATGTGTTAGCTTTGAGACACGCTATATGTGTGTTATGCTGGTGCACAGTAAAATAAAAGTGTGAAGATAAATGTTGCAGCAGAAACCCATCGGTGATGTGAGGCACACAGCACCCCTGCAAGACAACAGGGTCACTCATATAGCGCTCAAGTGCGCGCCGGTCAAAAGAAAAAAGAAAATACACCCAAAATGCAGGGTATAAGAGAGGAAGAGGTTGGACAATGTTGGCCCAGAAAAGAATAAAGATTGCGAGCTAAGGCCTAAAAGAGAGAAGAAAGCCGTTGCTTTGAAAGGAGGAAGGGATGCGAATTGGACAGACAATCTCGCAGTTTGGCTAGGGCACCTCGGTTATTAGACGGTTGCCAGCCTCCCCGAAAGAAGAGACCTCCTGTGTTGTCAAAAGCCGACTACCCCTGAGAGATTAGTTACTAGACTAAAGTTCAACAAACAACATTATTTTATAATTTATTGGGATCAACGGTAAATACCCATCTACATCATATTGGTTTGCTCTTTTAGGGTTCAGGTTTATGGCCCCTTTAAACCTGAATACACCTTTATCGCGGAGGAAGAATCTTCGGGAAGAAAATGATCTAGAAGAAACTCCAAGATCTAAATGAATTTGTCTAGTTAGGTGAAAATAGTTACTTAAGAAGACTGTAACACCTCCATCATTCAGAGGCATTCCAAGGCTTGGGTGGTATGTTATTTCCTCCTTAAACCGAAAGGACATCCAAAGTCTATCTTGTCTGGTCTTGTTGGATCAATCTATCAACCCTAACGGACATACCATAACGGACTTTAATTTTATGTCCCTTCCTACTTATAATAGTAGGTGTTGGAGTTAGATCAAGAAGGAATCTAGATGAGATGGCAACTATTCACACTGAAGTAACCTAATCATAAACAATAATATAATAATTATATTAGAACAATAATAAACCCTAATTGAATACCTTTACTGAACATGATAGCTACGTGCTAGAGTAAACCGCACGAAAGTAGTCAGATGTGATCTTGGACAGCTGTTTCCCCCCTCACCACCTGTTCCAAGTGGTGTTGCCATTTTTCATTTAGCTTACCAGCTGATGTAACCATATGCTATAATAGAATAGGGCGTTCTGGCAACACCGCACTGACTCTCATCGGGCTACTTTCGTGCGGTTTACTCTATAATATATCTATATAATAATAATTTTTAAGATTCTATATTTGACATACATGTTTTGTATTGGGTCTTGAAGAATTACAACGATAACTTTTAAAAACGATTTTACCAGAGAGGAACGGATTATAAGGAGAGGAGGCACCTTATGGGACTTAGTAAAGACGATAAAATCTCAGGACAAGTGTTGCCATCTGTCGGATCTAGCGGTGAACTAGGCCTCTGTGACACCGTCGGGTGTGTAATTTGTTATTAGTGTCATTTGCGACACTAGCGCTATCTGAGGATGGCAGTACCTACTACGTCAATTGGCGGTACGATGTACCGTCTTCATCCTTAACATGGGCGTGCACAATCTACTTTACTATCCGTTCATCAATGATTTTACCATTATTCAGTGTAAGTATAAATAAAAAAATATAAACAGATGTATTTTAAATGGATTTATGAATTTTTTAAAACCACGACAGCTATTTTAGAACTATTGACGGAAAGATATGTCACCTTGTTTTATTTTACTAGTCAATAAAAAACTGTCTGGAGACATCATAACGAGTAAAGTTTACATTTGCTATGCATAAATATATTTTATATAACATATTAACGTTCATAGTTAAAGAGTTAGTAGTTATCCATATAAAATTGTAAGATCACGTGGTGTCTGTAAAATATAAAAATTTCCTATTTCATTTATATTATAATAAATTATACTAAAATTATCTACTTAATTCAAATAAATACCAAACGCGTTTTCTAAAAGTAGGCTACTTTTATGAGTTCCCGTTTTCATAACCGTAGGCTACATACAATTCTAGAAAAAGTATTTTAACTTTTTGTCCGAGTATAGACAAGAGCCGTGTACAAGGCAAACATGGGATGTTGGCACAGCAGGAGCTTGTATCATTGTAAAAATGTTTCAAAACAAGCAAACATTATGTTTCATGTATGTAGCCCTTCAGCTAATTTAGAATTTTAACATTCTACAATGATTAAAAATCCTTTCGAATAGTAATATCGCCTCTGTATTATTATTGAAAGTAATTGTTTCGTCGACTTAAATTCCAAAATAATAAAAAGTATAACATTTATATTCAGTCCTAAATTCAAACTAATTCGTCCTTAAGGGACGAATAAGATTGGAGCTTATTCGTCAAGGGAAAATGGGGTTTGAATAATCCTGTTTAAGAATGCATTAACATTTTAAATGCTAAATGCTAGTATTGACGAAAATTGGTTATGTATTTTAACTTAGATCTGGCCCTAAATTTTAATCAAACGAGGCATCAGTTTTATATCCTGTATATAATCCCTTCTACTGCGCGTAGCTATAACATCAGATACAGGATTATTCTTAAGCTTTAAAACGCTTATTTCTTCGGATTCATAGCAATATTATTTTATTAGTGGGTTTTTCGTTTAAAACATAGTCGTGGGTGCGCCTTGTTTAAGGTAGACTAAGTAAAACTCATAACTTAAACGAATAATCGGAAGGTCTCCTAGGTGTAAATTCACAAAAACAAAAACAAGTTGACAACTGGTAACGTATATTGTGTAATTTATTTTTCTATTTTTTGTATTTTTCTACGTAAATGACAATTTTTAACTTCTTGTTACAATCTAACGTCGAACAAAGGGGAAGGTCCACCCAAAACGGACTTATAGATGTTGCAACTACCTACTGGGTGACTCTCCTGACTTAACAATGCTTCCGAACCCTTTATTCTGCTGGCTGAACAACAGATCATCCATTATCATTAGCCAGCTTTACTAGAGTCTCTTATTAATTTTCTGACAATGACAACACTATGGTTTTACAGCTGGTGTCTAGACCGGCTACTTGACTGGGACGGCGGCGACATCCTGTAATCAAGCTACTTGGAGGTCACGAATTGTGGATAGTTGTGAGAGATGGTCGGTGGGTGTAGTGTTCTCTTGTGTGAATTAACCTCCGCACTATTGAATACTGCGTTTATCCACAAAGGTCATCCACATAATTAGACTAATTCGTGATTCAGAGGCCGTGGTTTGGATTCCACGTTAAAATTGAAGGTCCCTTAGTTGCCATCAGCTGTTGGGCTATAAATCAACAGTCCTGTCTAAGGAACATGTCAGCCTTAGTCAGTAACAAGACTACAAGATCGCGCCACAATCATCTTACACTCAATTCTCATTCATACTTGGCTTAAAATACCTACCTTGTAGTATGGTCGCCATTTCAATAATCTAATCTAATCTTGAAAGCCCAAATATACATCGGGTGAATGGCGACTGAGACCAGACGTTTAAAATAATTTTCTCTGAATTAAAAAAAAATTATAATTACACCCTCCATATTGATATATTATACGTATCGATTAACAGTAACAGCGACACAGAGGTTGACGACAGTCGCCGCCACGCCGCGCTGCCGTCGCTGGCGGCTTGGTTATGTCACTCATTGCGTCGATCAAATATCGCTAATTAACTATCGATACTCGATACTGAACAGACTTTAATGATGACGAACCAGCCTCAGGTGATTATAGACTTTGTTTAATCTAATAAGCTCAGTCTTTGCCTGAAGGAAACTGGAAAAGAGATAACAATGATAACAAACGGGTTTACGCCGTAACTAACCAGCTATGAATTAATTATGAATTTAAATTTGCGTTTAATAAACATCCCATTTCTGAAAATAAAAACAAGAGAGACAAAGTTAAAATAATTGTTCGACTCGTATGGGGGGAACCCCCCCTGGCAGTAATACCAAGTCTTTTTTGAGTTGTTTTTGTTGGGTGATTTGACCTTACACTTCATACCAAGTCTCATGGAAAACGGTTGGAAAATAAGGAAGAAATTTTTTTTTATTCTCCATAAGAATAACATTGAGCGCTTTCAGACAACGTACTGAGTTATCATACACAGTAAATTTAACTTATCTCTGGAACCGTTGTCATAGACAAATAATTGAAAATACTAATTTGTTTAGTTTTTCAAGCTGGTTTCAATGGTGCCAGTCAAGTTATACTTTACTTTTATTGTTTTCGCTGAAAATTTAAACATTTGATTTTTTGACATTTAAAAGCTCATAACTTTTAAACCGACATTTTTACAGACATGCGGGTTCACTATAACCTATTAAATTTTAATCAAAATCGCGAGATGCGTTTTTGAGAAATTTGGATTTTTTACGTTTTTTAAGGAGTTTTAGGGGTGAAATACCCTTAAAAGTCATAAATTCAAAAGAATGAAAAAAAACGTCTGGAAATACGGTGAATATATACACATACATGCCAAATTTCTCAATCGGACCAACGGGTTAGATAGGCTGTGGCACTGTACACATCCAGACACACACACACACAGACACACACACAGACGGACAGAAAACCACGTCGAAACCCACTTTTTGGATTCAGGGGACCCCAAAACGAATATATCCATTCTCAACTCAAATTCGAACATTTTGACGAAAACAATACTTTCTCCATATACTATGTATAAGGGGAGAAAGTAAAAATGGAACATTTCAGTTTAATATTTTGTATGCAAAATAAATTATTTGGTTCTATAACTTATTATGTAAGGCGTTTTTATCTCTCAAAAAATTAGAGCACAGAAAAAGTCTGATCAGTAAACCAACCTCATATGGTATTGACATATTTTCAATGACGTATTTTTGATCCAGTGAATTTCTTCAGTTGACTAGAAAGTATGAACCATGTTATGTTGTCCGAGGGCCAGTTAAATTCAACAGAGTTCAACAGAACTGCCGACAAGGTAAGCGAAACGACGGACAGCAGAATATCTGGTTGCACAAACATAACGATCGCTGGAAAAGTTAGCGGATGGAACGGAAGTACAACATTGGGTGTGGCGAGGTTGTGCTGATCTCTCCTACAGCTGAAACTTCTATTGGTCCATCAGATCATCTTTATAAATAAAACTAAAGTTTTTTCCTTGCATTGCTTGTATTCATAATAATTTTGTATTTTTACGTGTTTCATCATGAAAAAGCCGAAATAAGATTCATCTCAATTTTTGTCCCATGTTTTCTGTAACGCTAAACGAAGTATTTTTCACTCTTCTTCGTGACAACGAGATCGTACACGATGATAAAACTTATTTTCATTGTTCTATATCTTTCAAAAAGGGTTTAGTTTACGTTAAACTGACCCTCTATAAAACAAAGTAATGAGCTCTCAAAACCCCAGGTTTGAGCGATATTAACAACGTGTTTTTGTAATTTTTGCTAAAGCTGTAATCTATTAACGTTATTTAACATAAATAAATAAAAACTGTCGGATTGAAATTAATATTAGCTTGTTTACATTGTCATTAAATTTGAACCTATTTCAGAACTATACTATACTAAAATGTTATCGTAATGTAAACAAAATATTATTCGTCATACACATTTTCTAATTAAAAATATTTGTATTTACTTCCCTGTTGGAAATAGGTTATATCATGGATATGTCTAAAAGGAATGGTTACAGTTCATCTAAACAGCTGTTCTTATTCGTTTACATTAAAAATTCAGTACAATAGCTCTAGTAGTTTCTATGGAAACCTGTTACATGTTTTCCATTTTAAAAATCGCCAACACCCCCCCAGAACTAAGACATATCCATGTCAAAATGATTACTGAATAAAAAGATTGAGTTGAGATTTTTTGTATTAGCCTATTTGTTTATGAATTCAGGTTAATATTTTGTCACAATGAGTACCCCAACCAGTGCTTTACAAAATTGTACGAAACACTAAAGTTAAGGACCATGTGCTCCGATTGGGTCCCGAAACTCCCACAAAAACAGAAGATGTGAGTGTGTGGCAGGAGAGTTGAAAATAATGAATATTTTGGAAGCATATCACAGGATCGTACAGGATAGCTAAAGGACTGAAATTTAGTACGGTTGTTCCTAACGTACGCTGGCTGATACACGGCCACACGGATATTGCGGTATACGTACGAACCACTAGTGTCTACAACCAAATGGACTTACTTTCCATTTTAAGTCTTGCCATGAGACCTACGGTAATAGTTTCTTCCTTGTGGGAAATTCGCTAAAAATATCATGGTCCCGGGCTTAAGTCTTGCCATGAGACCTACGGTAATAGCTTCTTCCTTGTGGGAAATTCACTAAAAATATCATGGTCCCGGGCTTAAGTCTTGCCATGAGACCTACGGTAATAGCTTCTTCCTTGTGGGAAATTCACTAAAAATATCATGGTCCCGGGCTTAAGTCTTGCCATAAGACCTACGGTAATAGCTTTTTCCATATGGGAAATTCGCTAAAACGTAAAACGTTTTGTAGGAAACTGGAATACAACAGAAGAAATACGTCCAGACAAACACAATGTTTAAAGAGCTTTGTTTAAACTAGCAAATGGCGGTTGATATTTACTTGTTGACAGTTCAAAAATGGCTGTATTTCGATATTTTTATGGTGGTAGCATATAACATTTTTACTCACAAAAAACGATGCCATATCAAATAAATTACAATACTGTTATGAATATTTTAATCATTCTATAGTATATTTAAACAAATTTAAGTAGCCTACTCTTTCTTGAACATTATAATAGCATAGTTTTTTCATGACAGGTAAGATTCCTTATCAGCCTAGGCCTAAGGATATAGGATAGTTTACATCGATTTAAAAGTCATTTCAGGTCAAAAAAATCTTCTGTAGTATTTAATTTAGGCTATAAAATATGCAACCCTTCCATATCGCATTGGTTATTTCTTGTATTTTGCCTGGTTGATTTAAAACACCCACACATTCTAGAAGATAGCCATCTAAACTATATTCTTAGAGGTGACTGGAAGGAAGGTCATTTATTAATGTCTAGGTCAGTAAAATATCAGGAGACCCCAGAAATGCTGGCCAGTCACTGCAACTTATTGTCAATCTAAGGTAAATCGAACGGAAAGAAGGGATTTAAAAGGGAAGAGGGGATAGAGTTTGCCATCTGGGATAGAAGAGAGGACCATTAAATTAGCTCAAATATGAAGAAGTATATTTTGGGATCCAAGTTCAAAGAGCGCCAATCATCAACGAAATAAGGGGAATAAAACTTTTAGGGAAACTAAGCATCTGAAACCCCAAAAATATCTATTAATAATGACGACAACTTCACGTCAGGATAGCAATTTAATGCTGTATAGTATAATATTTAAAACTGTATGAAATAAAAGCAGAAAAAAGTATTTCTAAAATCTTACATGTTTTGATAGAAAACGTATTCATTGTATTGCTTTAAGTCACTGTAACAAACCAAATAATTGGTGTAAATTAAATTGCTCTTTTGCTTTTCAATCCTCATTCCGTTTCTAACAAAATCAGTTGATCACAGGCTAATAATAACTGTATGGATAATTAAACAGTAAATGATCGGCTAAAACAATTGATGTTGGCTAAAAGACCTTATACAGCGTCACCAATTTGGCAGACGCCACAGCTCAGTGGCAGCGCATTGACTTCATGAATTGCAGGTTGCGAGTTCGATCCCCATTCGGGGACCAATTCTTTTTGTTCAGTGCTATATTAATTGTGGTGTATTAAATCAGTTTTATTTAAACCACATAAATGATTTCATTGAGTAATAAATGTGTTTTAATTTTGCTAATTAACTTGTAAAATACATGTCTTATTCTACCCGAGCAAAGCTCGGTCACCAAGTACTAGCTTAAAATTAATTATTAATGTAAATAAATTAGTATTGATTTTATTGTGATAGCTGATAATTTATTTCTGTCAAATCACTTTAATGGATCACATGCTAAGTAAAATATTTAAAAATGGTTAGTAACAAGAGACCTAAGCCAGTTCAACCCTCCGAGTGGTGGGTGATTTGAACTTACTTTGTATTTTTACTCTGCATTTTACAGCTCCTCATTAAATGCACAGTAGAGACAAAAAATTCAAAACATGCCCCCTTACCATTTACCACAAATTTGCATGCTAAATTGGGATTGCTCAAGGTCGGGATTCGAACCCGCGTCACTTGTCAGTAAAACGCTTTAGACCACCTAACCAAACTAGCACCCTCTGAGAAATTATTTTACTCCATCAATAGTTAAATTTTTCACGTTATTATGATAATTTAATATAGTATGATATTGAAATAAGTTTAAAATTAATTATCAAAGTAAGCGTTTCAAATATACCTTGTTTAGAATTACAGAAAGCCATACATTGAAATGAAATCCTTGAATATAAACTTAAATATAGACAAAACTGTAATTTTCAGAGATTAAGTAACAAGTGATAACAGCTGACATATTGCAAAAGTTTTCTTACAATGTAAATTACAACACAGGCTTGGAATACTTTCAAGACTAATAAAGAAATACTGTAAAATACTGGCAATGCCATAATACGTGTAATAAACCACTGTACACTAAATGGTAGGGCTACACTTGTAATCAATTCCGAAGACAACTTACAGCTAAGGCAACAGTGCGGCTCCAGTCAGTAGTGGTCTGGGAATGTTACACATTCATACGATACGAAACAGCAGACAAAGCAAACAGTGAAA
Organism: Nephotettix cincticeps; assembly: GCA_023375725.1. Taxonomy (NCBI): domain Eukaryota; kingdom Metazoa; phylum Arthropoda; class Insecta; order Hemiptera; family Cicadellidae; genus Nephotettix; species Nephotettix cincticeps. Next base: position 56,264,245 of record CM041788.1, read on the forward strand.
CGAACTCAATCTTGTAATACAAACATGGCCACCGAAGTTCGAATAAATCTCAAGTACATCTGCGGTTAGCAAACTATCTTCAATAGTTCCATTAACAAAAACAGCTGATACAACTTTGGTAATGTGCGAATAACCTTAAAATATCTTTGTAGCAGAACTGAAAACTCAAATTTCTTGCAGTGTTTCTGAAACAAATTTCAATTTTGTACTAGTATTTATCTATTTAAAAAAGAATTACATAAACCGAAGTTTAATTTTGCTAAAGCGACTAGTGATGCTCCTGGGATATCTGTTGTATTCATGCAAAGTATTGCAGTCGAAGGCAAACGGTCCCATTTTAGTAAGGGTTCGCTTTCTTTTTCAACGCAAACTGGCGAGTGCAGGTCAAGGAAGAAGAACATATTTGTAGATGAGTCTACCCACCACATAATACGGAGGAAAAACCTCAAATTTTATATTGTAACTTCATCGAAATTAAAGGCTGTTCTGTAGGAAGAGGGTGTGTTGAAATAAATATCTTAGGCGGAGATTAAAATGAATAGGATTTAAATGGTTGACTGAAAATACAAATAATCTCAACAGTTCTTAATCAGCCTAAGTTTGTTGTCAAAATAAATATATTTTTGAATTAAAAAAACTAGATTCTATAAAAAGATATATTGTCTTCAAGTAAGCCCTAGTGTCTGATTTTGGTGTTACGATGTTGTTGGGGTTAGGTTAGGGTTTATGTAAAACGCCTAAAATTGCCTCGATATTGCGTGTTGATAATGAAATCATGCGAGCGACTCGCTTACCTACCACTCTCTATACAAAGGCAAAGTAAAAGTATAAAAATATGAGTTTCGGCTGCAAACGAGTGAAACGAACTCAATCTTGTAATACAAACATGGCCACCGAAGTTGGAATAAATCTCAAGTACATCTGCGGTTAGCAAACTATCTTCAATAGTTCCATTAACAAAAACAGCTGATACAACTTTGGTAATGTGCGAATAACCTTAAAATATCTTTGTAGCAGAACTGAAAACTCAGATTTCTTGCAGTTGAAAACCAAATTTCAATTGTACTAGAAATTATTTTTAATGAGAAAATTTCATCTCCACCATGAATTTCAAAGATGGTTGTATTTATTTCCCTGTGAGAAATAGGTTAGAACATATATCTGGATATTTCTAAAGGAAATATTTTTAGTTCCTCTAATTGTTCTCATAATCACAAGACGTCACTTCCGTCAATGATTTTGAAACTCACAAATTGCTAACAGACCCCCCTCCCAGAGCTTAGACATATCCATTTCAAAAGGTTCAACGTATCTCAGGTAGATAACAAAAGGTGCGTCCAAACTTGTATCTAAAAATTTACAGTCAAAGGGTTATTTTTTAAGTTATTTTTCGTGTATCCAACAGTTAACTAGCTACATAGAGACCAAGACATAATATGACACAGAAAATCTAGACTGAAGAGATAAAATATAAAAGATTTACTTATTACAGTTAGTTGCTAGCTATTTATTGCAACCTGAATTATTATTGTTATCACCTGTTAATTGTTGTTTTTTTCGCTTTCTTATAACTTTAATTCATTTTCAGTTTGGACACTGTTTCCCTAAAGCATTTTAGTTCAGAGTAAATATTAGAGTAGGCTGAATGAGCATAAGTGTAATGGATTTGATTACGAAATGGCTGTTCGCACGGCAAAATTTAAATACTCAGGTCAGGTTAGGTTAATTTAAGTTCTTTTTATAATTATAGAAGATAACATCAATCATTTCGGCAAAGGATGAACCTACTGTTCCTGAATACTAGGTTTTCTAATAAAAAACTGGAACTAGAACGTGCTTTGACGTCATGTGGAACAGACGTGTGCGGTAACTGTGCACGTCTGTCTTGCGAATAGCCTCTGCTAATTGATCATACCTACACATGTGGGTTTGCTACTGACCAGCTGATTCATTTCCCAGGATCAGATCAGTCGTCTGGACTTTTAATGGCTGGGCCGTTATTAAAACAAAATTAAAACTATTGAAATAAATAATAATTGTTTAACTTAAAATTTCAAACTGTATAGCTTGTCGTCTGAAAAGTGTATTAGCGATCATGAATCTTGAACTTTTTCTCACAGCTGTTTTCTTACAGCAGTCATTGTTGCAACAACAGATAACCTCTATGCTAACCTCTCTGGCCGGCTATGTGTCAGCTGTGACGTGTTTACTTGGACACGGTCATCTGTCTCCCTCAGCTCCGTGACTTATCGTCCTGACTAGGAGACGCAAGTTTAACACTTCCACGACAACAAACAAATAAGGAATGGATCGTTCAGAGTTAAATACGTAGTAATACAATTTACTTTGCCTAACATTGGGATTTATAATTTTTTAAGGTTGGCAGCCTCTATGACAGAAGGACATTAGTGAGTGAAACGCATCAAGCAGAGAGTGGCGTACATTACTGATAAAAATACATTGTTTGCAACAATGACCAAAACATATTTTTGCCCCTGGAAGAACGATGAATATATTTTTGATTGCCATTATAACGAAAAATATCATTTTACAGTCTGTAAAATAAGTTACGTTAGTAAAATAAGTGCTGAACAAGAACTGTTTGATATCAGCTGTCAAAACTGTATTTATAATTTTTCAAAGTGGCTTGGATTAAAATATGGATTCTCTATCAAAACTGATTTTAAGAAATGGAAAATTATTTATTTAAAATATACATTTGACTTAAACATTTATCATTATTGTTAATTATTTCATATTAGCTGTTTCAAATATAATTCTTTTTTCACATAAATATGCCTTAGGTCTGAGGGTGTGTTAGCTTTTGAAACAGTGACGTCATTTGATTAGTGACGTCATAGTTTGGTTATAAGAACAGCTTTTTAGATGCACTGAAAACATTTCCTTTACACATACCCATGATCCAACAGGGAAGTAAATACAAACATTTTGTAAAATGCTGTCAACAGCAAATAAATAATAATAATTTTAAAATAGATCTATTCTTTGGTAAATAGAAAATATAGCTATTACTGTGGTAATCATAAAAAAGACCTAAAGACCCGGGTCCTTTTTTTGGTTTTGTGGTCTTCTGATGCCAAAAACGGCGTTCGTTCGAAAATATATATTTATATATGAAACCATCAACGTATGAAATCTAGGTGTTCTATAGAATTTTTAGGCTATCTATACAATGCCGGTGAATGTGAATGAAGTAATACTGTAGTAACAAAAGTTTAAACATTTTGCTTTGACGTCAATACAGAGTGAGTCACTACTCACTACATCAATTTTATTTTTTGATTCTATTTATAAAAAGGAACAAAAAATGTATATTAGTCTACATCCTAACTTAATTATACGGTTAAGATAGGATGTATCTTAACCGAATGGTTAAGTTAGGATGTAGACTAAAGCGAATGTTTTAAGTTTATCTAAACAGCTATTCTTATTCTTTTATATAAAAAATCAATACATTAGCTCTGGAATCCTGTTACATATTTTACATCTTAAAAATGTTTGTATTTACTTCCCTGTGGGGAATAGGTTAGCTCATGGATATGACTAAAGGCAATGGTTTTAGTATGCATTAAGGAAATTTATTCCGTTCATCTAAACAGCTGTTCTTATTTATTTACATTAAAAATTCAATACAACAGCTCTAGTAGTTTCTATGGAAACCTGTTACATGTTTTCCATATTAAAAATGTTTGTACAGTATTTACTTCCCTGTGGGAAATAGGTTAGATCATGGATATGTCTAAAGGAAATATTTTAAGTTCATCTAAACAGCTGGTTTAATTCTTTTATATTTAAAATTCAATATAATGATTCAAATAGATTCTATGGAAACCTGTTACATGTTTTCCATATTAAAAATGTTTGTACAGTATTTACTTCCCTGTGGGAAATAGGTTAGATCATAGATATGTCTAAAGGAAATATTTTAAGTTCATCTAAACAGCTGGTTTAATTCTTTTTTATTTAAAATTCAATACAATGATTCAAATAGTTTCTATGGAAACCTGTTACATGTTTTCCATCTTCAAAATAGATTGTTGTTTTATGTGTGCCTATAAAACTATGCTGATTACAGTGTGTTTACTTCCCAATCAGCTGATTTAGCGAAAACAAATTTAAAACAACTACAGTAATAGTTTGGTGTTCAGAACCAAAATGACAAAAATGTTAATGATAAAATGTTAACCTTATCAACGTTTTTGTGAAATTTCAAAAATGTTCAAAGTATGACCCCTTAATATTTATACACAATTTTAAAGCTAAATATATGAGGAAGTTGTTCATGCAATTGAACATAAGAAAAAACTCACAAAACGCACTACGACAGTAATACGGTTAAGATAAGAGATGGACTTTTTTGTTCCTTCTTATGAGTAGAATTAACGGGTATAATTAATGCAGTGTGTAGTGACTCCACCCTGTATAATGACTATATAAGCATTTTATAAAATGCAAAATAGGGTTAATGGGTAAAATATCAAATTAGGATATATTGTTTAAAAAATTGTTTATTGTACAAGAAAACACAATAATAATGTACCAATAGTATGAAATTACCGTTTATACATATGATACACTAACAAAATTTTTTATTTTAAAAACCAATAAACTATTTAAACGATGAGAGTTCAAAATGTTTAATAAAGATCATCATAATTTTTTACTTTGAATATATGTGTGAGTTGACTTTAGTACTGATAATTTATTTAACTGTAACTCAAAACGGTCGTGGTTTTAGTTGATGCTGGGAAAATTTTGGCATTGATACGTCTAAGCCCTGGGGGGAGGGGGTGTTAACAATTTGCGAGACTCAAAAAGTGTAACAGAAGTGACGTCATATGGTTATGAGAACAGCTGTTTAGATGAAGTGAAAACATTCCCTTCAGAAATATCCATGACCAAGCTATTTCCCACAGGGAAGTAATTTTTTTAACTGCAAAAAGCCGTTAGATTTAAATATTTAAACGAGTGTTTTAATTACTCAGGACTTTATGAACGCAAAGCACCCGACATAACTGTATACAAGGGCTTTTACCGAGCACATGTCATCGAAATGTGTTTATTGCATTTTTTCACTAACACCGAATCTAATTCATTTAACTCTACGTCCTCGCTTCTAGTAACTGTTAACATTACTGCAAACGCCGGAGTTTCGCCTTGTTATGCAAACATGGGCTGTGCAAGTTGGTGGCGATTGCTAACAATATCATTGGATGTGGTTTCGGGACGACTAGCTGATGCCAACTACGCTGAACCATTCTTGCCTCTGGACCTGACGTTCAATTTAATTTTATTGATTGTACAAGATCTGAAGTTTGTTTCTCTATTGTGAAGTTACTTGAACAGGCAGCAACAAGACTACAAGATCGCACCACAATCATATAACACTCAATACTCATTCATACTTGGCTTAAAATACATACCTTGTGGTATGGTCGCCATTTCAATAATCTAATCTAATCATTTTTAGTCATAAAAAAGAATTAATCAAAGTGCTTACATAAATAATCATTGTAATAGAAGAGAGTAGTTGTATAGAAAGATTGTTGTTTTCTGTGTGTAGGCCACTATATAAAATTCGTCATCATTAACAGAGAATTTTTGTAAGTGAAATTCAACATTCGGTTGTATTGATAATATTGTGGTTTGAATTAAACTATTACAGTATATCTGATTTCTATCTGAATGTTTAACTCCATGTTCTTATATGAACACTTTAAAGTATAAAAGATTTTATAAAAGATCTTAGATTTTATTAAGTGTCACAAATATACAAGATAGCGAAACTCAAACTCAAACCTCTTTATTTAAGACAGTTACAAACTGCATAATAGCGTCATGACAAAAGTTTTCCTTACAGGAATAGTTATTAAAATTAAAATAATAATATCATAAAAAACTGTTCGACAGAGATAGTCTAAATTAGACTAAAAAGTCTTTAATGCTGTAGTAACAGCGTGACAAAAGAAGATTCTTAACCCCTTTGCCAAATTTGTCCACGTCTGTTTCAACTTTTAAGGTGGCTGGCAGTGCATTGAAAGGTTTATGCCATTATAAAAGAGGTGGTTTTCAAAAAAAGAAGTTTTGTGCTTCGGGATATCTCTATCAAGCCGGTTGAATTTTAAAAAGGTCAAAATGTCCTGACAAATACTACACAGTTCAAGATACATATAAAGAAAGAAATTCAATGAAAAAATTGTGAATATTTAATATATATATAATATATATATTTTTTTCGTATATCTTAATATATATATTACAATTATGTATATTTTGCACAAACTTAAATCCAATTCAGATGTGTGTTACGTCTACACAACTCGTACACACTTGTGGATTTTTTCAAATAAATGTATGATGAAATACAAAAACTTATCTACATAAAAAAGTAATAATTACTTCCCTTTGAGAAATAGGATAGGTTATGCATGTCTCTAAACGGAATGTTCCTCTATAACAGCTGTCCTGTACCATATGACGTCACTTGTCAGTTGTCACTTTCATTTTAAATTTTGGTCTGGCATATTGCCAATTACTTTACCCTTAAAGAGGTAAGACATATCAAGTCAAAATACACTAATACTATTTCAGATTTCAAAATGTTCGAGAAACTTGGGGTATCGGTTAAAATGTCAGAGAAATAGTTTACATGTTAAACTCATAAACAAAATAGTGAAACCAACAAATGATTCAACAAACTCGTTTTGACATTGCAGAAACAACTCAGCAATTACCACAGCAGTCGCGCTAATGTTTAATTTGTTGAAGGCAAATCAAAATTCAACCTGACAAAGATTAAAGGACACAAGTAATTAAGGGGACAAATTGCTTTCGGGAAACTTAGGCCAGTAATCACAATCCTTTATATCACCAAACAGTCTATGAATAAAGATAACCAAGGTTAGTAAGGCTCTGATAACATGACTAATTCATCCTCCACTTCGTGATCCCAGGAAATAACTGACTTGTAACATATATCATCACTGTTTTTGAGGTTATAAGTATTATTTAAAACTTTTCCCTCTATATAAGAGGAAAGTATTTTTGCTAGATTTCAAATTTGAGGAATTAAAAATTCATTTCCATTATGTTTTGCCAGGTATGAGTCAAACTGTATTACTTTGACCTGTTGTTAGATAGGCAACATTTTTAGCACGATTAAACATGGATTAGAAATGGTGGCTCCATTGAAGAATTGAGCCAGCGTTCTTCACAATAAGGTAGGCTTATATTGAACAATTGAGCCAGCATCCTTTACATTAAGGTAGGCCAATATTGACGAAATGAAGGTATGCCCATATTGAAGAAATGAGCCACTGTCCTTTAAATTAAGGTAGGCCCAGTTCGAAGAATTGAGCCAGTGTTCTTTACATTAAGGTAGGCCCATAATGAAAAATTGAGCCAGCATTCTTTGAAATTACGGTAGGCCCATAATGAAGAATTGAGCCAGCATCCTTTGAAATTAAGGTAGGCCTATATTGAAGACTTGAGCCAGCATCCTTTACATTAAGATAGGTCCGTGTTGAAGAATTGAGCCAGTGTCCTTCACTTAAAGGTAGGCCTATATTGAAGACTTGAGCTAGCATACTTCACATTAAGACAGGCCCATATTACAACCGCTCTCATCCAGTTTTTATGGTCTATTTGTAATTTTTACTTTATGTTTTCTTTTTTTAAGAAAATTCTCGAATAATACTTTTGTGTAAGTATAGTGCATAAAATTAAAATCTTTTTCCATACGGTTTTGCCACAGAGGCTTTTTGTAACAAATGTAGTTTGATAAACTCCTCCATAAATACATCCAGATTATACTGCCTGACTTCTAAACTGAAGCTCACCCAATCAAATCCCACATAGGTAGAATCTCGACCCAGTCGCGATTTGTAGTTGGGCTATTGATTAATAATGATTTCTAACAACAATATGCCAAAAGATGTAGAAAAACAAAAAGTAACAAAATCTAAACATAACATTATTTAAGAAAAATGTCAAGTAACACAAATTGGCTGACTAAAAATGAGAAAGTGTAGGTATTTTGTATCTTGTGTTAAAACTGTTATTCTTTATTTTAATTTGAGGAATCGTGCAGTTCCCAAAAATTTAAGAAGTGCTTTGGAAACACCAAACATGAATTTCCATTTGACAAAGGAAGATAAGTTTAATATCTCATATTTCTCTCCTCCAAAATTTAACCATGAGTAAGCTGTATATAAAGAGTATATACATCAAGCGGTTGATCTGTATTCTAATATCATTTCCTCACTTATCAACTTCCCGGTTGGATATTCACTTAAGATAACAATGTTTCCCACCCTCGTACTGTTGCGTCACTTGCATAAAAATGTGTTTCTAACTCCACATTGTTCTGTTCAGTTTAAGCAAAGAAAACCAAAAATGTAACTCTACGGTAAGTTTATAGGGTTAATCTAAGAGAAGAATGTTGATGAGGGGATCCTGAAGATCGCTTCGGTGATTTATTCTTGAAAAATTATTAGTTTGTGTGTGGAGAAAAAACTTAACGCCGTTTTGGAAAATTGTATTTAAAATACAGCATTACTTTTAAATGTGAAACTTTGTAAACAATAACACTGATTTCAGTTTTTTCAACAAATTTCCATCATAAGTGATTTTTAATACTTGATGAATTTAATGTTTATTAATGAATTACAATTGAAGTTTTGTATAAGATATAAAGAAATAAATGTAAATTAAATTTGTGTCATACTGCTTCAGAACAGGTGTTTTAGATACATGTGTTGCAGCGCTAAAGTTGTTCTTTTTCTTCCTAGGACTAAACCTATTATTATGATGTTTATTTATCCTATGCCGAAAAGTATTATTGTTGATGATACTTTTGATTCAAGTTCAGCATTCGTTTGTAAATAATCGATACAAGTAACTACAACAAACACTATCGATTTTTGTGTATTTCGTACGTTCCACATATCGGTTTCAAAACTAGTAATCAACTATTAAATCCAACTATTGAATGGTTGAGATCAAATTATCAATAATAATAACTAAATCTGACATAGCCTAATCAACCAATTAGTGCAGTAATAAAGAAAGAACTACTAAAACGTAAGTAACATAACAGCTGAGTAGTTTAAAGCGACAAAAATGGTTGACAACTATTGATATTAAATCAGGTATTAATTAATGTTTTACGAGTTTGTTTCAATTTATTTGCAGTATGAAAAAAATATAGTTCATCACCCGAAATTTGGCTTTTTAGTGAATTTCCCATAGGGAAGAAGCTATTACCGTAGGTCTCATGGTAAGACTTAAGCCCGGGACCATGTTATTTTTTCGTCTTTAGGTGCCCAGAGTCCAAAAACAATAATCGTTAAAATTTATTTAACGATTAGAAAGAATTAACAGTAACTGCATGAATTATGTTTTGATTTCTTTGCCCTGTTCCTTATACCCTTTAACTGCGTATACAATCACTTATAGCAAGAAAAAAAATTATTTCTGTACTTTTTCACCAGTTCCAAGCTGTAGACTTAGAAACAAGTAGGTAATGTTGTTTCGTCAAATCTTATTTTATTTTCAAAAGATTCCTATATCTCAACTGACACTTGGTGTTGGCGTCCAACATCTACCAACTATATGGATGAGAAATGAACTAGAACTAGTTCTTTTTTCCGCCGTTAGGTGTAATGGCGTAAAAAAGAACTACATCGAAATATAAGCAGGCAACGCACATTGTTTGCTCATAACCGCGCTGCGGGACGCACGGCGCACGTCATTAGACATCTGTCTAGCGAAGTACACGGACGTACAGTGTACGTCATTAGACGGGAATGGGTTAAAGTAATATCGGTTAATTCAAACAATATTTAGATGTTTTAAAGTTTTTTATGGGAGAAAGATTCTAAGGTTTCAGGTTATGTAATCCCAGAAGACTATATTGAATATTTCATTGTAAATCCAAATTCTTCAAGCTCATTGTCAAAAATATAGATATAGAAGGTTATCAACCATTCTGATGCTAACTCCTTTGTTTCAGAAACAAATTTATTTGTTTTCATGACTCAATTCAATAAAGAAATTATATTTTGGGAGTAATAAGTTGAGAATGTATTTTCTGTACATTGTTTTTAAGAAAATTCTTTTATTCCAAACTTTGGAAGATTTACATTTTTAAGATAGTTTCCTTTAAGTTTGATTTATCCAAATTCCACTGTAATAAAAAACACACAGTAATGCAACACAATAGAACCCAACTTGGTAGAGGTTTACATTTTACTGGTATTGAAAGGATTAATAAAACTGTCATTGAAAATGGCAATGAATCATTAGGTAGTATAGTTCATAAATACAAGCTATTGCAATATTTTAAGTTTACAATTTAGATTTTAAGTTACTTTAGAAACAAATAAAATTTTAGATCTAAATCTTTAAATTAAGTCATACCTTCATTTAAAATACTGATTTCCATTAAAACGGAATCTAGCAAAATCAAACTAATAATCCAAGATATTACATATTTGAAAAAAAAGGAAACATCAAAATATACATAAATTGTTACAAATGTTTATTGCTAAGCTATAATAAATAATGACATCTATGAAGCATCAATATTTAATATAAACATATAACTATATGATTTATCTCCCAGTACAACTTAAAACAAATAACAGTAATGTATAACAAAACTTTGATTGTAATATAAAGCATGCAACATGAAAATATTATGTGTTATTATTTAAACTAATTGATTTACATAGGTGATTTTAAATTGGTAGATATAAAATAATTTACAAAAATTTGTTGACATTCATCATTAAAACAGCTTATGAAATAATTATGATCTTGGCAGTTATTCATATCTATTAAATACAAAAATAATCGAAAATTTATAACTTGAGTTACAAGTTAGCTTGGAGGGTTCAAAGTTACGTTTGCTCAGGTGCTTTGTCCGTCGCCCCTTCCGCTTCTGCCTCAGCCTCAACCTGTCCCTTGTCTGGGACCCACAGGCCAGAGTCCACAGCTCTCTTCATGTGGTAGATGGCATCCTTTTCGTCCATCTTGGCAATGGTGGCTTGCAACAATGGAATGTCTTGCTTTTCAAAACATTCCCGTAACTCCTACAAGAGAGAACAATATGTTGACACAATCAGTTGATCACGGGATAATAACAATTGTATGGATATATACTCTTTGATCAGCTCGAAAAATTGAGGTTGGCTAAAACGCTTAAAAGAAATCTATGCTTCGCAGATGCCGTAGTTCAGGGTTATCGAGGAGGATTCACGTACGGAAGATTATGAGATCGATCCTCGTCCGGGGTTATTACACTTTAGTTCAGAGTTTATCCAAGTTAATAAAAAATGTTTATGTTATATTAATTTGGGTATATTAAATCGGTTTTATTTAAACTTTATAAACTGTGTTTACCGTGTTAATAAATGTGTTTTAGTTTTGCTAATTAACTTATATAATAAGCCTACATGTCTTATTCTATCCGACCAAAGCTCGGTCACCAAGTAGGCCCTACTAATTTTTACATACATAATTTTTTAATAAATGTCATTACAGATAAATAATCACGTAAAACTGATTTACCCTGCCATATGTTGGCAGAATACGTAACTACTTTGATCCTCGAGCAGGTGACAATACGATTGTATTTCACTATAGAGCAGTTCTGTATGTCTACGTGAGATAGTCCCGTATGTCTAGGCCAAAAGGTTAACGCTTAAAAAATGTGAAAAACACATATTTATCAAAATCCGCTTTAACGATTTTCCAAGGATTAATTTTATAAAATGATTACCACCATTCAAATCAGCTTAAAATAAACGGTACCAGTGGACTGACACATACTTTCTCCCTTAAGTAAATTTAAAAAAGACAATCTGTAATAAAACTATCATGTTCTACAAAGTTAATCTAAATTTAATAATTTATTGTTTCAAAAATAATCATCCAATTTCTAAAAATAAAACACGAGAGACAAAGTTAAATTAATTGTTCAAATTGTATGGGGGGGACAACCCCCCCCCGTAACACCAAGCTTTTTTGAGCTGGTTTTGTTCGGTGATTTGACCTTACGCTTCATACCAAGTTTCATGGAAAACGGTTGGAAAGTAAGGAAGAAATTGATTTTTTTATATTCTCCATAAGAATAACATTAGGCGCTTTCAGACAACGTACTGCGTTTATCGTAGACAGTAAATTTAACTTTTCTCTGGAACCGTTTGTCGTAGACAAATAATTCAAAATACTAATTTGTTTAGTTTTTTAAGCTGGTTTCAATGGTACCAGTCAAGTTATACTTTACTTTTATTGTTTTCGCTGAAAATATAAAAACTTGATTTTTTTGACATTTAAAAGCCCATAACTTTTGAACCGTCATTTTTACAGATATGCGGGTGGTGTCAAATTATTTAGTACTCTGTACACTATAAACTGTCAAATTTTAATCAAAATCGTTAGAGCCGTTTTTTAGAAAATTGGATTTTTCACGTTTTTTAAGGGTTTTTAGGGGTGAACTACCCTTAAAAATCAAAAATTCAAAAAAATGAAAAAAACGCCTGGAGATACGGTGACTATATATATACATGCCAAATTTCATCTAAATCGGACCAACGGGGTAGGTTGTGGCACTGTACACATCCAGACACACACACACACACACACACACACACACGGACGGACAGACATCACGTCAAAACCCACTTTTTTGGATTCAGGGGACCCCAAAACGGATATATCCACCCTCAACTCAAATTCGAAAATTTTGACGAAAACAATACTTTCTCCATATACTATGTATAAGGGGAGAAAGTAAAATTAACAAATTTACAATTTGCCTCATTATTCAACGACAAACGGTCCCAGAGAAAGGTTGAATTTTATGTCCACAGTAAAACAGTACGTTTTCTGAGAGCGCCCAATGTTATTCTTAAGGAAAATATTATAAAATCAGTTTCCTTCTTATTTAGAGGAGGGATTTATATCCCCAAAATTTTCTATCACATATTTTAACTTGTTTTCTTTTGTTATTGGTTCAAGAAATTGCATAATAATGTTTGTAATAATTTTTTAAATTATATTAAAATATGATTAAATAAAGAATATGATAACTTTTATTAGAGGTATAACCCCTAACCTATTCATTCATTTGGATGATAGTGAAATTTTTTTCTGACTGGATAGCTCAAGTTCAAATTCAATCCCGATAATTTTCAGAATCGGGTACTCACAATAACACAGTGGAATCACACTTATCTATGAATAAATTAGAAAAAAATCAATAAAATGTTATCACAGTCTAGATCTAGTGAAATAGATCGTTGGTCGGACCTAGATGATGTAGGGTAACTATTAAATGAGAGTTAGTGGACTTCACCCGCGCTCTATAAAAAACTACCGTAGCAGGGTCCGGCGGCCTTAAAAAAACTACCGCCTTGAAGGGTTGATTGTTCTTTACTTTTTTATTCGTTCTTTGTTCAGTTTTTAACACATACAGAAATACTTTTTAATTAAAGTAGCTAATAATTATGATAACAAGTTTTATTTTGTTTTCCTTACTGCGTACGGTGTATTGCTACCGTATCGTGTGTTTTATCAAATTTAAATTCATTTCAATTCATCGTAAAGAAGTTTACAAGTAGATCTGTGAACCTCTATACAGCAAAATCTTAGCTTACCTAACCTCAATTATTTAACAAACCATGATTTAACATATTCCTATAACGAGTTATTTGTTCAGTCCGTTCACATTCGTTATATCAAGGTTTTACTGTATTTTGTTTATTACAATGATAATAATGAATCGCCATAAAAAAGAACCAAGTATTGTCGGACGACATTGGCTCATCGTCATCTACTATCTGCATTTGGGCTGCAGTGTAACAATATTTAAACCCGTAAAATTATTTAACCTTGTTGTAATCCAATACTATAATACGAGCAAGGTTTGTATATATATATTTTCACACGGATCTCGAAAACGGCACTAAGGAATTTCTTTAAATTTTGGAAATAACTAATTTCCGAGTAAAAAATAAGTTCTAGATAGAAACATATCTAGAACATCTACTTCTAGAACATATCCGTGGAAGGATATCTCTACTGACCGATGGTAGTGTTTCCAGCACTTCTAGTGGGTCTAGACCACCAGGCCCCAGCCTCTGCTGTCTCTCCTCCTCCTCCTCCCATTTTTTCATGCTCTCCTTCTCCTCTGCTCTCTTCAGCTCTTCTCTACCTTCTCTCTTTCTTGTTTTTTTTTTTGGTTTTTTTTTTTTTTTTTTTTTTTTTTTTTTTTGCCCCTGCCCCCTCCGTCCCATTCCTTTTTGTTGCCAACCTTTTTTTCAACTTCTCCTTTCATTCTTTATTTATATGACCTCCTCTGCTCTACACAACATAAAGAAAACGATTTAAAAGGTATAATAAATGAATTAGCAGGTACTAAATCGGTAATAATTCTCTAAACGCCATCAGCTCGTCTTCAAATGCCTTCTTATATTCTGGGTCTGCCACTTGGATCCTGGACAATAGAATTTATTTAACTTTTAAACTTACTTTCAATTTTTTATGCAACTCATCTTAAAATACTACACAAACATGCCCCTCCCCCTTAACCATAGTCATAAAAGAAGCAAAACATGTGTCAACTGCAATCCAAACCAAGCCTACTAATCCCGTCAACTTCCACCCAAGCCGGTCACCGTTTATTTATGGTATGCCCTCCCTCCACTGTACCACACATTTGCAAACCAAATTGGGATTGCTCATGGTCGGGATACGAACCCTCGTCATTCCAATTGGCTATACCTTGCACTTGTCAGTACAAGTGTTTACTCCACTACACCTAAGCAACACCATCAGAGAAGACGCTTATTAGGTTATAAAAGCATACTATAGCGGCAAAATAACAAACTCGAGCAGCAGAACAGCGAACTATATGAGTTAGTTCTTACAATAGCTCATACATGGCAAAACCGGGACAGTAATTTTTGACGTTATAGCAGTATACAATAGCGGTTAGTAGTGCGATGTTAGCACTTGGACGGTTGATACACAAGTACAATTTTTTTATAGTTAAAAGTTTTTAAAAATTTTTTTGAGCTGTAATTAAGGTGATTAGTTGTTTGTTTCAATGTGAAACTGCATATATGAACACAATGGTTGTATTAATACGCACTAATCAGTGGCACTGGTTAGTGACATTAGGATTAATATAAATTATCCGACACAACAAAAAACTTCTTGGTGAGTCCGGTAACTATCTTAAGTGGACGTTAATTGTTGCTTATTAATTAATCATTAATTTTTTTATTCATATTTGTTGTTAGTTGTTTGTATATAAGTTCATTCAATGGATTTTTAAACTAATTTAAAACTTACTTTGAGAAAAATGACCCGACGCAAGCTCTCGGATCAATGTCCATCTGGTTGGAGAGTTCAAGGACATATTGCATACAGATGCACTGGTGAGCTACGTGACACATCAGCTCATGTTTCTGTGAAACATATAAATTGTATTCAGTATCTCATAAGGTTTTTTAGTCCTTTGATGTGGTAGCATGAATTTATATCTTACTTAAATGTCGATAAACAATGTCTTCATTAATAGAAATACATCTAACAAGAAAAGAACGGTTTACACCCCATCTGCAAGGACTGTTCGGAATGTAACCTCTGTTTTCTGGTTATGTGTGAAGTAAAGAGGGTTGCTCCACCATTCTTTCTCCGATGTGTATGTCAGATCATTCGACCTCCAGACATGTTAGAGTAAAGATTATCTGTGTGTTGTTCTATTTTCTCTAGCTAAACAATATTCAGCATAGAACTCATAGAGAACAATATTCAATAGAAAACTATTCATACAAGATTCAATAAAGAACGATATTCAATAGATAACAATATTCATAGAACACTTTGTGCTGTGTATAGACCAAAAATAATAGAATGAAGGAGCTGTTTGGATAAAAATGGTTTGATTGTTTGTTTCAAACTTTCATGTTGATTTTTTTATGATCTTCATTGACCACAGACGACCTACATTATTTCTTATCATCATGGACGTTTATTCAACCATTTTTAAATGAACAAATCCATTCCTCAACAACTCTTTCATTCATTATTTTTTGTCTTTAAACAGTACAAATTTCTCTATGAATAGACACTGCTGAATGTTGTTTAAGTGTAAAAAAACAAATCACAGCATGCATCTCACACTTGGTGAGATTTTTAATTATAACACACATTTTGTTAAGCAGAAAACAAACTAACGAACCGACGACCCTAACTCTAACTTGGCTGGAAGCCGACTGTTTTGATATAAACCCAATAACGGCTGCGCTACCTTCTCTACTTCCCGCATAGCAAGCAAAAAGAGGTTACTTTCCAAACAACTAAAGATCATAGCTGTTAAACCTTTAACAGCAGTGTAAGTTGGTGCGCCACAGTTTCAGTGGCGCACCAATGTTCAGTGGCGTCTAATTACGGTTGCCGATAGCCCACTTCAGGATTTTGCAACTTTGCATTGTTCCAACAACGAAACGTAAACAACTACCTACCAAGCAGGACATTTTTGACTACAGAGCACGTGGCGTGAACGTAGTTTCAGAAAAATTCACTAGATTGCTGCACCAAATGGTCTGTCAATTAAACGGTCATAGCTTGGGAAAAAACTAGCAGACGACTTGTATTAATAGAATGAATCAGCTGAGAACGTCAAATCCGACTAAATTGGGGCATTGTGGTTAACATACAAGGGCATTGCACGATATAACTCGTGCGTTGCCGTTAAGGGGTTTACATCGTAGATGTATACACAATCAATACACATATCTACCTTTCCCAGGCTTGGGTAAAAAATGCCTTACTCATGCGAGAAGAATATCTGTTCACAATGATCAAATAGGGGTGGTTAAGGGGAGACTTAATGCTGATTCTCTATATGAAAAAGGAGTATCGAGAAATCACTTGCAGTTGAAGTGCCGTCCCTATCAGAGTGTGAAATATTGTGAATCCAATGTGAAGTTTGGTTATCGATATCTACAGAATCTTTTAAGTAAAATCACATCAGAGAAAGTCGGGTGAAGAATCCTATTTTTATTTATCAATAACTCTGATGAACAATGAACATATTTCATGATTCTCTCATTCACCAAATAAATATTAATCAAATTTATATTAATCAGGCACAGTTATATTTTTTGAATAATATTACATTAAATATATTGGAGATTAGTTCCTTGGAATTAGTATAGGCCTAAGAGCTGAAGTCGGAGTTGTCTACTTTTACTCAGACTGGGAAGGTGGCATGTCCTGTAATCCAGCTAATTCGAGGTCACAAATTGTAGAGTTATAAGCAATGGTCAGTGGATGTGATATTCTCTGGTGTGGATTTATGTCCGCACTATTGAATGCTACATTAATCCGCAAAGACCATCCTCACAATTAGACCAGTTCGTCATTTAGAGGCAAATGTCGTTCGGATTCCATGTTACTGTAGGTCCCTTAGATGCCATTGGTTGTTGGGCTATAAATTAACAGTCTAAGGAACGTGTCAACCTTTGTGAGAAACAATACTACAATACTACAGGAAAAAAAAGAAGATTGATCAATCGAAGATTGTGCCATAATCATCTTACACTCATTTCTCATTCATACTTCCCTTAAAAGAGGTCGCCATTTCAAAAGGTAGTCTAATCTCACAAAGGTAATTTATCAACAAAGGTAATGGATCTCAGTGGCAATTGAAAATTATAATTCACTCACCTCCTCCATCTCCAGGTTGATGCACCAGATCACAAGATAGTTTGCTGTATCTTCACACACCAACTGAGAGTGCTCCTGTAGGAAACGTTTGCTGTCGTCGTACTTTCGCAACATTCCGTACTGTTTCAGCAATTTCTCATTCTCTTTGATGAACTTCCTCATTCTCTGCTCTTTTTCCTCCTCTGTTAAGTTTTCCTTCTGCTTGGGTGGTGGGTTGTTGACAACTGTCTTAGTGAATCCTGGTTTGCTTATTGTGTCCACATTCCAAGGGGTGATCTGAAATTTTAATTTTGTTATATCCATTGTCCCTTTTGAATACAATTGTAACTTCTGATACATTTTAATTAAAAATTTTCAAGCCAATTAGGATATTCAATTAGTCTGAGCTAAATTATAGATCCAAAAATATTTTAAATAAACAGATGAACAATAATAACCTTTTCTTTATGCTTAAGTTCCTCTTCCACTTTCTTCAATTCTTCCATTTCTCGTTCCAGTTTGTCAAACGTTTCCTGCAACTGTTTCACCTCAGGAGAATCAGCTTTGACGGCAGCTTCTAACCTTTCTTTGGCTGCATGAAGCTTTGCAGCATGACTGAAAACACAACCCTTTTGAAATGGTAGTACTTTTATCAAATGAAATTTGTAATATTAGGAGGATGAAGCAGTAAAGCCTGCTTGAGCAAAGAAGATAGCAAATCCAAGCCATCTCAAGATATATATATATATATGATATAGAGTGAGCTGTGATGTAGAACTCTAGGTGACTGTTCATAAATCTTAAAAGTAATAATTAAGAATAAGAAATGCTTTATTCAATTTTGATCTATTGCAAGAAATATAAAAGGTAGCTATTACACGATGAAATATCCCTGTCCATACTATGTTGTAGTATAAATCAGAAAAAAAACAAAAACACAATCATAAGTCTAAGGGCCAATAGATTTGAAATTTTGAATTGTAAATTTTACCACTCATATACACGATCATAAAGATTCATTAATATCAACTTCAATCTTGAATATGTTACTGTTACTTTGTCGGCTAATCCAAGGGTTGTCATTTAAAATTGAGGTTTAAATTAATTACTGTGTATATATCTAAGAGAATGTCAACCACTGGTGTTTAATAGAGGTACAAATAATAAAAACCTTGATTAATAATTGATTTTATAATGTTCCATTAGGCGTACTTAATAGAAAAATCTACTGTGGGAAAGAAAATGCTTACTTTTTCAGGTCTCCTGCTGTAATTTCCAAATTGTCGAGAGCTGATTTAACTTCTTTGACAGTTGGGGCAGCATCTGATGATTGAGTCAGCTTTTGCTTGACTTCTTCAACTTTCTTTGCTAAACTGAAATTAAATAAACGGTATCATTGGACTGAGACATACTTTCTCCCTTAAGTCAATTTAAACCACAATCTTTAATAAAACCATCATATTCTTTAACGCTTATCTAAATATCATTTAATAATTTATTGTTTTAAACATAATCATTTAATTTCTGAAAATAAAACAAGAAAAACAAAATTAAAATAATTTTTAGAATTTCATGGGGGATTATTCCCCCTCACCCTTCAAACAACATCAATGGCAGACAGCTGGTAGTTTTTGTCAAAATTTTCAATTCTCTCTGATGTACTCTGACTCTAGAATGACGTTGCTGCAAGTCATTTTTCACAAGTTTTTTGACTGCTTTAAACTTTTATGTTTTCAGCTTTATACTGGATTAGTCTGGATTATGTGTTAATTGTATTATGTTTTAGAGTACCTGGTGACCGAGCCAGCTTTGCTCGTACAGAATAAGACATGTGTTATAAAAATTAATTAGAAAAATTAAAACACATTTATTACTCAATGAAAACATTTATGTTTAAAAAAACCGATTTAATACACCATAATTAATATAGCACTGAACAAAAGCATTGCACCAGGCGGGGATGGAACGCACGACCTTCGGTTCACGAAGCTAACACGCTACCACTAGGCTGTGGCGTCTGCCAAATAACCGACGCCGTTTAAGGTCTTTTACCCAACCTCAATTGTTTTAGCTTGATAATTGATCATTTACTGTTTAATTATTCATACAGTTATTATTAGCCTGTGATAAACTGATTTTGTTAGAAACGGAATGAGGATTGAAAAGCAAAAGAGAAATTTAATTTACGCCAATTAATTGGTTTATTACAGTGGCTTCAAGCAATACAATGAATACTCTATCAAAACACAGAAGATGTTGGAAATACTTTTTTCTGCTTTTATTTCGCACAGTTATGTTACCCTTAAGTTTTTACAAATTGTTTAGTACGGTACCTGATAGTTTTGTATTTATTACAAACATAAAATAAATATTTATGAAAAACCTCTATTCACATATTGTCCCCACCATCTTCAATCAAGAACTGTCAAAGGGTTATAAACAGATGTTTTGATTTGTATTGTTTACATTTGATTGCTCGTATTATAGTATTGGATATTAGTTCGTCTAAGCACGGGATAAGATTCCAGATCCCGAAACGTCGTGAAACTTTATTTTACATAGAATCGTGATGGAAAATGTCCTCGAAAAAATCTAAATAACTTTCATTGTGTCATAGTATCTTTTACTTTAATAATATTGATGTCATTGCAAATATATTAATGTTTTGTAAATAAAGCTGTTTGGATTGATTGATCTGTAAACACTGATACCAATCTCAACTTGCTGGCATAATATATACCCCAGATTTGGATAGCTTGATCAATCTCAGTTTTGACGTATAGAAGCTGAATGAATACTAAAATTTGTATACAAAATTAACTGCGGTTCAAGTTGATATAAGAAGTTAAGCAAATTTATTTGCTAATAATATTTTAAACCTTTCAACTCATAAGTTGGCTGGCAGCCAATTTGCCGTTACTTTGACTTTGTTTTATTCGCTAACATTACGTAAATTTCAGTAAACTTCCATTTGGTTAAATAATTACACTGTTTGTATCAAAATAACCAAAATCCATGTTTTTCTCCAAGTGAAATGATTATTTGGGGGCGGAGGCCAAGTATAAAAATGATAGTTGATAAGGTTATGGCTCCAATCTGAAGTGCGAAATTCCAAGTCTTCTGTTAAAATACATAAAAATATTAAAATCAAGAAATCAAATTGACTGGGCAACTTATAGGCTAAAAACTCACTCTTTTTTCCGTGCTTCGAGAGCCTCCTTTTCTCGCTGGGCATCTTCCATCCGCTGAAGACGTGCATTATGCCGCCATCGAAATAGCGAAGGTGTATCAATGTTGGGGTGTGTTTCATCTTCATCATCAGATATCTTAAACAAAATATTGCTTGTTAAAAGGGTAAAGGGTAAAAGACCTTAAACGGCGTCGGTTATTTGGTAGACGCCACAGCCTAGTGGTAGCGTTTTAGCTTCGTGAACCGAAGGTCGTGCGTTCCATCCCCGCCTGGTGCAATGCTTTTGTTCAGTGCTATATTAATTATGGTGTATTAAATCGGTTTTTTTCAAAAAATCAGTTACAATGAAGTTTTTCATTAATTAAAATAATAATTTTTTTTTCTTATGCATTCTAGGTTTTATAATAAAAAGTACAAATTACAGAAGATTAAACTAGTCAGCGTATGAAAACCAACTACTGGGAGGTCACAAATTATGAATGGTTCAAAATGGATGTAGTATTCCTGGTGTGTATTAAAGTCCGCACGATTGAATACAATTGTCATAACTAGACCAGTTTTTAATTCATAGATGAATAATAGTAGTTTTGATCCGACGTTAAACTGTAGGTCTTTAAAATGTCATTGGTTGTTGGGCTATCAATTAACAGTCTTCTAAGGAACATTTTGGTCAGTAACAAGACTACAAGATTGCTCCAAAATCATCTTGCACTCATTTCTCGTTTATACTTTGCTTTAAATTTACATACCGGGGTAGACTGCCATTTCAATGAAAAATATAAAACTACTGCCTCCACTCACTTGACCCTGGTCCCTGTAGTTGGTGACGGTTTCGCTTGACAACCAAAAATATAACGTTAAAACCCTATTTTTCAAAATATACACATATTTTTATTCAATATTTTTTTATGAAAATTTTAGTGTGTTAATTAATATTGTGTCGGTTAACTACATACCGTAGGTAAAATATCATACATGTGGCACACGTTTGTTCTGGATTTTTAGCGGTGGGTTGGAACTCAGACTCATAGCGAGACAAGGGCACTTGCAAGTAAGAGAAGCACCTGGCAAGCTTCACAATTTCTCTAGAATTTGTTTGGAATCTAGACGCAGAAAAACTGACCGACATGAAATGCAGGTACTAAACATGAGTAAAGGATCAATTTTGATGATATTATGTAGCTGTTATTCTGATAAAGACGATCAGCATTTGAGAGGTACACTAACTAACCCGGGGAAGGTCAAAGGGTGAGCTCACTTTTCATTTTAAGTTACTACAAAATATAGAGTTTGTAATATATCGGCCTTAAACTTGGAGTACCGGTGGTTTAGGGTGTCGGGAGCGGGGGGGATACGAACGGTGGGTTAAGTGATCTTCAGTCTGTTTGGCAACTTACAACGGAGATGTACAACTCTTTGGAGATGTACAAAAATTTAGCGCTTACAAGAGCGGTCACTATTTGACATTTAAAAACTGAACTGTCAAAGTGTATGCGTTTGAGGTTAGATGTACAGTGGTTGTTTATTTCAGAATTATTTTTATGGTCACAGTACATACTGAATCAAAGTAGTTTTAATGTCAGAAGTTGAGCATTTGATTTACTACCTAAAACTAGTAATAATAACAACTTTTAAAGTTCTATTAAACTTATATTCAATTTCTAAAACATTAAACGCTTGCAATATTATGCAGCTGTGTTGTTGTTCAGAGGTAACATGCAGTGTGCAGCACTAATATTGCACACACTATTTAGGCAAACCCCTTATTTTATGTAGCCTACGGATGTTTATGAAACTTGGTATAGGCCTATGGTTAAAATAAAAAAGCTTTATAGGTAAATCGCCTACTATAAATGTTCCTCACAGCAGCAACCCTGCGTACTCTTTCTCCTGTTAATCTCATGGACAATAGGCAAACTCTCTTAGCTCTCGGACCCCGTTGGCAATTCGCGCGACTGAAATTGAAACATTGACGTCATTTGGTTATTTACTATGGATATTTATAAAACCTGTAGTATATTATTACTGGAATTCAGAAATTTGCTGAGTACACAAGTCTGCTAAGACAGGGTTATTTTATTGTGACATTAGTTATTTTTAGTTTTGTAGCCTATATAATTAAAGGTTAGTAAAATAGTTGGTTAAATAAAAGTGGTGATAGGCTATAATTTGTTCTAAATTCGTCAAATAGGCTATTATATTGTTAACAAGTATTTATAAACGCGAGCGTGGCGCTCACCCCTCAAACGTATGTGTAACACATGTAACCTCAACCAATACCAATGGCTCTATGATCAAGGCAGTTGAATCTAGAACAGGATTCAACTGGCAACATTCAGAAAATGAATTAGTCTACCACTTATAGCCACTTTTCAACTCAGCCAATTGATATTGCATAGTATTAGTATTATTATTACCTATCTGAAATGGCGACCTACTGAGGAAGGTATGTATTTTAAGCTGAGTATGAATGAGGAATGAGTGTAAGATGATTGTGGCGCTATCTTGTAGTCTTGTACTGAGTAAGGCTAACACATTCCTTAGACAAAACTGTTAATTAATAGTCCAACAGTCAACGGCATCTAAGGGACTTACAGACCTCCAGTTTATGCATGGATTCTGAGTTAACATGCTGCCTGAGAATTACGAACTAGTCTAATTACAAGGATGGTATTTGTGGATGAACTTAGTATTCTTTAGTGTGAACTTAAATCCATACCAGAGAATATCCTATCAACTGATCATCATTCATAACTATCCACAAATTAAAACCAAATAGCTAGATTACAGGCCATGCCACCGTCTCAGTGTTAGGTAAATGAATTTTTTACTCTTATAACTAAACTACTTAGGGGTCGGTGGTATAATAATAAGAATGAGACTGGATTTTAACACCAAAAACATCTAGGTAGGTTAGGAAAAATAGATAGGCAGCCTATTTCATGTTCAAAACTTTACTTGCTGAACTTAAAAGCGATGAAAAAATCAGTGTAAAAGATATTCAAAAGAATAAGTTGACTAATAGAAGGCAGTAGGTAAGCCTTAAGTATGTTGATAATTTTTTACTGTAGCAAAGATTGAAAAATGGCAAAATATAAGAAACCCTTGTGGGCAGTGTCGAAAATATGATTTGTTTTCAAAATTCAGAGTTTTATTCCTAAAATTCACGAAAAAGTTTGCTCAGAACATTCCTTGTACAAACCTAACCTAACCAAAGATCAAATAAACGTCTTATTTTTATCTAGTTGTTAAAAACCCCAGACTTTACCTCAATATCCTTCCATTTACTGTAGTCTACCATTATATATTATCAATCAAATCTTCGAAGCAGTACTCGAAGGAGAATATTATTCCAAGAAGTCTGCCTGTAGTTTAGTCCCCACTAATAAAAGGTTTATGATCTTATGATTCCCAATATTCCCATCCCATGAGCCCCTCAGTCGTTCAAAAAATAATCCTGATTTATCCCACCGTTTCGTTCACTACAAATCCCGTTTCATCAAATTGTATGTTTTAAATTTAAAGGAACCATAGAATGAATCTTATAGGCTCTGTAATATAAATATATAATTTTCTTTTAAAATGTTTGTTAAGATTATAACCATCCACAAAATCATGTATGAAAAATAGGGATAGGCTCGGGATTACTGTCATTGTCGGGCTGACAATGATGAGGCGGCTCTAATAAAGAGTTTTATATTTTATACTTGTCGGAATTAATGGGATAAAAATCCCATCAAAGACACATTGAACACTAGCTTTGTGATCTTGTGCTCATTTTTTTCAATGTATTTTACCGTAGATGATATATTTTATATCAACTATGCTTTTACCTTTACGTTTTTCATATCAAGAGACTAGGTGATTAGAACAATAACTTTTGAGGGAGAGGCGGAAAAATGCTCTATGCACACAGGTCGACACTCTGGTTTTACCTTCCATTTCAATAATCTGATCTAATCTAATCAGCTCACAGCGGGACGATGGTGTTGACCTCTTCTTTCAGAGTATCACCATTGATTATAAATAGAAGTTAAATATAAGTTCTTCTATCATCTATGGTATCACGATCGAGCATTTCACTTGCTCAGAGCAAGTGAAAGACCGTGAACAATAAATTAGTTAGAATAGATAATCTAGTAAAAAGAATTCTTTTTACTAGATTATAAAAGCTATGCATATGCCAACAGATAGTGCATGTGTACAAAAATGTTGAGTACGCAATACGTTAAAATACTGTACAATACACAATTAATACTGCGCAATACGTTACAGGATTTATTTGTACTATCCATTAGTCGATGTACTACTGCTATGATCTACGTCTCTGTCATTGTTACCCTATGACACTTTTCTCCTGTACTGTCTCAAATTAACTCTGTTTTTGACCAATGAAATATAATTTTTTAGGTTTCACGTTTCACAGATGGTTAAAGTCATAAATCCAAGTGCTTGGTCTTGCTTGTTTTGGGTTTGATGGCTTAGAACTTGTTTGTGCTGTTGTGAAGAGTGTGTTGGAAACTAAGGTGGCCATTTGTGCACAATCACTTGTTAAGTCTATTTATAGTAGTTTATGGGAGGTTCAATTGACTAACAATTTTCATAGGCCTATCTTATAAGTTTTTAAAATAAATATCTTTCTCTTGAACTATTTCAGGGATGTCATCCCTGCAAAAGGCTATGTTGACATCAAAATTCCCTCCTAGGGCAATGGGTCAAAGAGGGAGGAGATCATCTTTTGGAAGGTTAGTCAGAATTAGTTAAGTTAGACCCTATGGATATTTTGGAGTTTTGTAGAACCCATAATTGTTTTCACCATCTTATCACAAGACTAAACACCAAGACTTTTATGTATAGAGAGAACCTCTTCACTTAAATTCTTTATTGAAACTATAGATTAGATTAGATTATTGAAATGGCGACCACACTACAAGGTAGGTATTTTAAACCAAGTATAAATGAGGATTGAGTGTAAGGTGATTGTGGCGCGATCTTGTAGTCTTGTTACTGACTAAGGCTGACATGTTCCTTAGACAGGACTGTTAATTTATATCCCAACAGCCGATGGCAACTAATGGACCTACAGTTTAACGTGGAATCCGAACCACGGCCTCTGAATTACTAATTGGTCTAATTATGAGGATAGGCTTTGCGGATTAATGTAGTATTCAATAGTGTGTGATATACAATAAGCATAATTACAAATCTGCAAGTGTCTGGAAACGAGCTCATGAGTTTTAATACTTCAATACTTTTAACTGACTAAACAGCAAAAAAACTAAGACTAAACTGGGCAACCTACCCACGTAGGTATTTTAACCCTGAATGAGGAACTACTTTTAAGTATGAATGAGAAATGAGTGTAAGATAATTGAGTCAGCCTTAAGTCAGTTAAGGCTGACATGTTCCTTACACAGAACTGTTGATTGTTAGGCCAACAGTCAATGGCATATTTAAGGGACTTGCAGTTTAATGTAGAGTCTGCCACTGCCTCTGAATTATGAACTGAATTATGACCATGCTCATAATTATGAGCATTCAATAATACAAATTTTAATCCACACAAAAGAACACTACACCCACCGACCATCGCTCACAACAATCTACAATTTGTGACTTTCTAGTAGCTGGATTACAGGATACCCGTTTTGAGTTATATAATATAAACATTCTTCAATTTGGAAGGCAACTAAAGTTCTACAAATATGGGGTACTAGCTCTAAAGTAGGAGCTTGTCGATCGATGTCTGATGAACATCTAGTTCATATTAGTTTAAGTAATAGTAATTCATTTTAGCTTAAAACCTATATGTAAAAATAGTCGGCTATTAAAGATAAGTTCTAAAAATTTCAGCCGATGTATGAGTTTTTTTTTTAATTTCAGACACAAGTCTAGAGATAGTGAAGACTATACCCCAGTAGAATGGAACAAATATTTTAAGGAACGTGAAGATATCAAAGTTGGAACAGATAGCTTCCGCATATATACAATTGGAGAAGAAGGACCGGTATTAGTCTTACTGCATGGTGGCGGATTTTCAGCCCTGACTTGGGCTGTCTTGGCGGTGAGATTACTAGCCAGTAATTATAAATTATGTAGCCTATGGATGGATAAATAATTTTATGACAGTAAAATTGACCCTGAATTATAAATTAATAATTAATTAACTCTGTCTGATTCGGTTTTAATATGAATAAATTGCCTTAAGTAAATATTGTAAATTAATTCAGTCATTAAGTACCTGTAGGTCTATTTCTTGCTGATCCTGTTTAAAATATTTATGTGTTTCAATTGCCTATGGATCATTGATTTACTTATAAAAAGGGTTTAATTTACCTTGTCTGTGGAATGATCTAATAATAGTTTGTATAGAAATACAGACTATTTAAAAAAAAATCAGACTATTTGTAAAAAGTCAGAAGACTTTTTACGGAGTTTTAATTTTCTTTAGACTTAAAATAAGTTGAAGGTTTGCCATGTATAATTATTTATCACAACATACAGTATTTATCAACTTTCTTTTAACCCTTACCGGGCGGCTGACGACATTTCTCGCAGCAGCACAGTAACTCACGAGTCACTAGGGCCAGCTGTTTTCACTTTCGCTAACCTTGTTTGTTGACTTTTTTGCTGTAAGTGTTTATTTTCATTGTGTTTTAGCAGTAAATAGTGTATATTATGTGAATGTTCTTATTGAATAGGATTTATTAACTGAAATGGCTCATCCAGATGAAAAAATGTTTTTTTAATACCAAAAAATTCTTAAAATCTCCAGTAATTAAAAATTAAGCAAACTTCTATTTTATACTTTATTCAAGCTACCTAAATCCAAAAAGAACATTGGGAAAATAATATTTTGATTTTTTTACACTAACTGAGCAGGGTCCGTGATTTTAAGTAGCACTTTAAGGGTTGGTAATCAGTATAAACAAAAAAACACAAAACGTGCACCCACCCTTATCCATACAATAGTAGAAGCAAAAGAGGTGTTCCAATTAAGGCTACAAATCCCATCAAGTTCCATCCAAGACGGTCACCATTTATTCTAGGTGCATACACCCCACACATTTGTTATATACATTACCACACATTAACCCCTCCACTGTACCACACATTTGCAAGCCAAATTGGGATTGCTCATAGTGGGAATTTGAACCCGCGTATCCGTTTGGCTTCTACGTTTCGCTTGTCTTGACACGCTGTAGCCGTACCACCGTCTTTTCAGTAAATTGACGACAG
The DNA here is from genome assembly GCA_023375725.1 of Nephotettix cincticeps. Classification (NCBI taxonomy): domain Eukaryota; kingdom Metazoa; phylum Arthropoda; class Insecta; order Hemiptera; family Cicadellidae; genus Nephotettix; species Nephotettix cincticeps. The sequence goes on from CM041788.1 coordinate 56,292,416, forward strand.
GAAGTTTGGCCATATTTCTTATAAATCCAAATAATGAATAAATTTATAATAGGCAAATTGTCTTTGTCATATTTGTAAACCCTTATGAAGTCATTCTTGTATAATATAAATTATGCTATACATATCACTATAACCATTTTTAAGATTTCAAAATAATTGGGGGTTTCAGAAAATTTTGGTTGAAATGGCTGAGTTGAGAATACTAGCTTTGGATTTAAGAGGACATGGAGACACAATTACATCAAATGACAATGATTTGTCTATTGACACTCTAACAGGGTAAGTTTTGGATCTGTGACATATTATTTCTAGGCTACATGTATATAGGGTTCTGTTGTTTGGGCTTGGCGTATAGTCAATTTTAAAGTTAATTTTTTGTCTAAAGCGATAAACCCACTCTGTTAAAAGTTATCATCAAAAAATTGTGTCTTTATTTGACTGACAGTTGTAAAATGCCTGACCTGTAATAGTTATTAATTTAATCAATTTGCTGAAGCAACATGTGAGTGGTGCTTCAATTAAATGCAGTTAATATATGAACTTCATTTTAAGCCAAATAATTTCTACTGATCTGAAACGTACTGTACTTCATTGTATAAGTTTTGGACTTAGTTTCTTTTAATACTATTAGAGCATTGTCCTGATCTCTGATAGTGGTAGAAAGCCATTGAAATCTTCTAGAGAAATACAGTATCTGCAATCATTTTCCTCGAAAAAAAACATTTTTCTTTGAAAAACATTTGCGTGGCTGGATAGTGCTGTTCTGTTAAATAACGTACACAAATTATTGTATTTCAGTAATTGTTTTCATGTATATAGTTTTACTAAGAATTATTTTCTTCCTATCAAACAATTTGTGTTCATTAGGTTGTAAGAGGCTAGAGTTTGGAGATTAATGTGTTAAAAACATTGTAAGAAGTGTTAAAAAGACGTTAAGATGTGTTAAAAAGGTATTAAAATGTGTGGAACAAAAAGTTGACAAAATGTTACCACGTTGATAACCCAGACAATTTTTTAATTGTAGTGTACAAAATAATATTTGTGCATGAAACTATGAAGTAGTTAAATTAAATAACAACAGATTGAAATATCTTGCAGCAATTCTTGAAAGGAGAGCATGCACCAAATAGAGCTTTACAGAGCTTAAATGTGTCAATTGAATAAATGTATGTATAGTGATGTGATCAACGTGCTCAACACACTGTATGGAGAAGAGACCCCTCCCCTGGTGTTGATGGGCCACAGTATGGGCGGTGCCATAGCGGTTCACGTAGCCAGCAGTGACAGATGCCCCGCATCCGTCGTGGGTATGTGTTGAAATGTAGCCTGATTGTATGTATGTAGCGATGTGATCAATGTACTCAACACGGTGTATGGAGAAGAGACCCCTCCCCTGGTGTTGATGGGCCACAGCATGGGCGGTGCCATAGCGGTTCACGTAGCCAGCAGCGACAGATGCCCTGCATCCGTCGTGGGTATGTGTGGAAATGTAGCCTGATTGTATGTATGTAGTGATGTGATCAACGTACTCAACACGGTGTATGGAGAAGAGACCCCTCCCCTGGTGTTGATGGGCCACAGAATGGGCGGTGCTGTAGCGGTTCACATTGCCAGCAGTGACAGATGCCCTGGGTCTGTCGTGGGTATGTGTTGAAATGTAGCCTGATTGTATGTATGTAGTGATGTGATCAACGTACTCAACACGGTGTATGGAGAAGACACTCCCCGCCTTGTGTTGATGGGCCACAGCATGGGTGGCGCTGTAGCGGTTCACATTGCCAGCAGTGACAGATGCCCTGGGTCTGTCGTGGGTATGTGTTGAAATGTAGCCTTATTCAACTGTGATTTTAAGACAGTTATCTACACCCGAGAAATGTCCGCATGACTAAATAACTTACCAAGATAGAGAAAGCGAGCGTTGCACAGTTTTGGAAATTTTTATGTTTAAAAACATAGCCTAGTAATTTTGTTACTATATAAATAATTATATAATATTATATAAAGTGGACACCCGAATATCCAATTATCCGATTTCTGGTTAGTCAAGCCTGTGGTATGACAAACTATTCCTAGCCTGTGATATAGCAAACTATTCATTGAAAAAAAAATAAAACTCTTAAAATAAATAATTGAGACAAGAGGAAGATTTTATTAGTACGTGCTATAGGATTATGTCAGGATTGTTCAGATGTTTTATGACTGAGTTTTAGAATTCTTTGGCAATCTCCATTGTCAGAATGTGCGGTTGTTAGATTGACTGTGTGATTTTGTCCTTTGTTTTGAAAGTCAAAGTTTTGTTCATGTAAAATTTGTTCTCACTTAAAAGTTTCAATGCTGTTACAATACAAGAATAAATTGATGCTGTATCACAAAATATTGACAAAAGATATGGAAATCCAAAAGAGACACTTTAAATGTGTATTAACACAAAACGATGTAATCTTGAAAATTTGCACCTCTATGTTTGTATGAACAAGAATTTGTTAGCTTATACACTAATTCCTTTTTTTCAATCCTTAACCTTTATATAAACTTTGGTTAACTTAGCCCCATGGAAATATTTGGCAACTTCCTTACAAAGTGTTTCCTAGGGATAGTTTAACACTAAGGTTATTTGCTGGTTATCAGGTTTGGCTGTGATAGACGTGGTGGAAGGAACAGCCCTCAGTGCTCTCGCCAGCATGCAGAGCTTCTTGCGCGGCCGCCCCCAGAGTTTCAACTCTATAGAGGATGCTATCAGATGGAGGTATGAGACGTGTTTGCAATTTAAGAGTTCAAATAATGTTGAAGTCAACACTACGAGTCTGCATTTTATAAAATTACTGTCAGATGAGACTCATATCACCTAGGCCTATATTTATTCTCACAGTATTTTTATTTTAAAATCGTAGTTTTCTGTTTTTAAGGATTTTGTTATGAAAAAGGTAATTCGTTAGCTCAATTGGTACCATATTGTACTCTGAACCTTGTGGGGGTTGTATTGTTGGTTTGGATACTGGTTTTGCCAGTCAGTTTTTATCAGTGGTTTCGATCCACTTCTGAGTCAGTTCACTCTTATCTCTCTTTGATATGTCCCACACGCAGATCTGTATTTAAGTCGGTGTTAGTTTAGTTCAATTCAATTTACTTTGTTTGTTCCAAGAAATAACCAAGTACAAAAGGAGAAGAAAAAACGTATATGGAAAGAATTCTCCGCAAGACTCATCTTTAAATTATATCTAAATATATGAATACTGCTATTGTTGATCAACATTAGTTATTCAAATCTAAAAATAAATAAAGATATCAACCTGATTATCATCAAAGAGTTTAAGTCAGATCATTTGCTAATATAGGGGGTCTAGCTAAATAGAGTCTTTTCAAATTTCCTCATTATAATCAACAATCAAGTTTGTATTTCCATTTATTATTTAAACCTTTGAAATATTATATGTAACCTACTAAAAGAGAAAACGGTAGTTTTCAACTTTAATTGTGAACAAAATTAAGATTATTCAAATTAAACATGATGGTCAATAAATATAAAATGAATACATAAACAAACAAATGAATTCAGGGTGTCCACCAACTTAGAAAACAAGAATATTATTCAATCAATCTCTACTATGTAAAAGTTTATTTCAAGTATATAAATATTTTAACGTCTTTTACTAGTAACCAACTCAGATATGGTAAATACAATTGATGCTGTAAGATTAAATTGTACAATTGGCTTCATGTTCACCCTGAATAAATTCAGCCAGCAGAAAGTAACAAGCAATAATTAGTTTACAGAACGGCCAACTGAGGAATGTTGAGTCGGCCAAGGTGTCAATGGCGGGACAGCTGAAGAATGTCGGCTCAGGAAGGACAGCCACGGCGGAGCTGGACAACTACAATACCCTTAGTAGTGGCGGGGCCAGTGGTAGTGGCGTGGGCTCCAGTGACGAGGCTACGGTGGATGTGAATGATGACGCCATCAGAGAGGACGAGGAGGCTACATTTAAATTGCCAGTGAGTAACAACAACTCAAATGTTCTAAAATACTTAACCCTTACCGGGTGGCTAATGTCTTTAGCCGGAGCACAGAAGCGTCACACGACGCAGCTGACGGCTTTTGCCGGAGCACAGTAGTGTCGCATGACGCGGCTGACGGCTCTAGCCGGAGCACAGTAGTGTCGCATGACGCGGCTGACGGCTCTAGCCGGAGCACAGTAGTGTCGCATGACGCGGCTGACGGCTTTGACGCGGCTGACGGAGCCGGAGCACAGTAGCGTCGCACGAGGCAGCTAACGTCGTTGGACGTGATCAATTATTTAACCACATTTACTGCGCTGTAGTTCACGAAAGAACCAATATAGTACATGGTGATGTTGCTTTAGCCTCAATACACTCACAAAACCAATATGGCGACTTTGTTGGAATATTTAGTGACTGAAATCAGTTGTTAGGCAACTTTGGGCAGTATTTGTTCCCTCCCGTACTGCTTTTAACGCGTATATACGCGAGTCATAATGGCCAGCTGTTTTCACTTTCGGTAACCTTGTTTCTTGACATTTATTGATGTGTGTTTATTTTCATTGTGTTTTAACAGTAAATAGTGTATATTGTGTGAATGTTTTAATGTATGAAATTTCTTAACTAATTACCATTAGGCCTACCTGTAATGGCTCATCATGACAAAAAAATTACTTTTTAATACCTAATAAATAGTCTTAAAATCATCAATAAATAAAAATGAAGCCAATTTTTCTACTTTATTCAAGCTACCTAAATCCAAAACAAACATTGGGGAAATAATATTTTGATTGTTTTACACTAAATGAGCAGGGAGTGTGATTTTCAGTTGCACTTTAACCCATTCCTGTCCAATGACGTACACTGTACACCTGCGTACTTCGCTAGACAGATTTCTATTGGATTCTGAATTTTCTGAATTGGATTCTCAAGAATTATCCTTATTATTCTTATCCTTATCCTTATTATTAAGGTTTCCGTAGGGACACCAAACCATGTGGTTTGGTGTCCCTATGGTAAACTTTCTCATAAATTAATATTGCTCTGACTCTTTTATTGACTTAATAGCCTTATGAATCCCCTATTTCTTTTATAATTTAACCCTCCATCAGGCGAATAGCGGAGATTACCTCTGCACTTGCAAATATTTTCCTTAAAAATATGGAAAACGTTTGTTTTGAAGTCGGCGCTTGACTTTACCTAGTGCATCTCTTACCAGGAACCGAGAAATGCCTGGTTTTACCCGCTTTGTTTTTCTACATCAGTATGGGGTTGAGTTTCGTCAGTGTTTGGAGGTTACCTCTATGTGCGTCTGATAACATGGCAGTCATTGCGTAGCTAACTTTCGTGCACGCTCGATCACGTTTCATAAATAAATGCTTAATTAGATAATTCATTTGGTTTACAATAATTGTGGAGTGTGTATAAGATTTTATTAGCTTTTTAGTCCGTAACTGTTATTATAATGCTATTTTGTGGTCTAGAAAATAATCAACTTTTTACTGATAGTGATAGAGAAGATAAAAGTGAAGCTGAATCTGTGAAATATTGTTTGAACTAATGTTAAATTTATTCTTCTTTAGATAATTTTAACCTCATGATTAAATTTTTATTCATTTTTTTTCATTCACCATTTGATTGCTAAAAATAAATGTTATGGTATAAAACTATGATTGTAATAGTATTTACTTATATTTTTCAAAATGCGGAGGTAATCTCCAAATGCGCCTGATGCTGTTTCAAAATCAGTGCACCTGTTGAAGGGTTAATAATACAATATTAGTATTAAAATGGTGAGTTATAAATCAGTTTTTCCTACTTAGGGTATAGGCCGAGGACAGTACACATGGAGGATAGACCTGAAGGCAACAGAGCCGTATTGGTCGGACTGGTTCCGGGGACTGTCACATAAGTTCCTCACCGCTCGAGCCTCGAGGTTACTGCTGCTGGCCAGCCTGGACCGGCTTGACACGGACCTCACCATCGGCCAGATGCAAGGTAGGTGCATCCCTGTGTGATTCTAGCAATTACGCATGCAATTGAGGAGATTTTTTCCAATTATGACTAAAATAGTATTGAACTTGTACAACAGAACACAAAAAAATATTTTCCAGTTATTTGTGCGTTCTTCAATAGTATATTTTATTTATAGACTCAAAAGTGAGGTATCACAAAGCACTATGGAATAGACATACTTTTGCAACCGTACTATGGTGAACACTGGTGTTGTACCCCATTAACCTTAATCAGTTGGCAACTAAATATGAATGGAATCTCTGTTGATAGGCAAGTTTGAGATGCACACGTTCGACAGCTCACAAAGCCGCTGCGGCCATGCAGTACATGAGGACCTGCCCGTGGATGTGGCCAATGTAGTGGCGGCATTCCTCACACGCAATCAGTTCACCACGGCCAAGGAGAGTGAATACCGCATGAAGTAAGTGTTGCCAACAATCTTCTGAATACAAAAAATTAGAAGTGTGCAAGTAGTCATTTTTTTAGATTGGATAGTTGATTTTGGATCGATTCATTTTAGCGAATTTCCCATAGGGAAGAAGCTATTACCGTAGGTCTCATGGTGAGACTTAAGCCCGGGACCATGTTATTTTTTCTTCTTTAGGTGCCCAGAGTCCAAAAACAATAGTCGTTAAACTTTTTATATATATAAATATGTATATATATATATGTGTCTGTATATATAAATTTGGTAGAGACGTGTATTCCTACAATTGCTCGGACGAGTTCATAAACCAGACATATCGGTCAATGGGAACGGGTAGTTTGGGGGGGTTTTGTACCCCAAAATGGGGTTTTTTGTGTTTTTCACATGTAATTTTTAAAAATTTCTAATTTTATATTTCACCATTAGAATCAGTTTAAAAACTACACAATTAAGTTCCTTAAAGTTTTTCTCTATCTCCAACGGTTACCGAGATATTAAAAAATCTAAACACAGTACGTTGTATTGTGGGTTAATCTTATGGAGGATAGGGAAAAATTAATATTTCCCATATTAATGAATATTTTTGGATAAAACTTGATATTTAATTCATGTGGTTGAGATCTATCCATTTATACTTAAAAATCATAGTTTATGTGTTTATCATGGCAGCAAACCTGCATACTCTTTTCCCATAATAATCATATAGGGAATAGGCAAATTCCTTTATTTATGGACAGATGTTGATGAAAGTTGGTATAAATGTTAAGATAACAATTATTTATGGTAGAAATGCCTAATTTCAGTGTTCCTCACAGCAGCAAACCTGCACACTCTTTGCCATGTTAATCTTATGGAGAATAGGCAAATAATTCTCATGTTTATGGACAGATTTTTTTGAAACTTGTCATATATTATTTTTATATTATTGATTTGGAAATTCGCTGAGTACGCAGGTCTGCTGCGACGGGGGTATTTATAATTGCTATTTTTATACCGATCAGTTTAACTGTGGTCTTAAGTTGTTCGTTGCTCCTCATCTGCCGATTACCCTGTTTAACTGGGGTTTTACCAAACCTTGATCTATAGACACTGCAGTATTTAAAAATCAAGTATGTTACTAACAATTTAGTCCTATTAAGTTTTTCTTATCCTTTTCAACGTTGAATTTGTTTTCTATTCCATTTCACATTTATTGTTCTATTTTTCAGCTATACAATGCCTTCTTGCTAGTCCACCTGAATGACGCAGCTAACATGTTGGTAAGTTTGTATTTATGAAAAGGTTTTTTGGCTAGTATGAACAAAAATTAATAACTTACAAAAATTGCTTCACATTTTAATGGAAGTATACAGTAAACTATTTTTGAAGTTAATTTGAAATCGTGAAAAATTATCGGTTTTTTTATTACGATAAAATATGTTATACAACTTTTTAATAAAGATTTAGATAAAAAATGAACAACACTGCAAACCGGATTGTTTGAGGTGAAAATAAAATAAAAATTAATGAAACCATTGTTATATTTGCTATTTCTGTTGTGCCGATGAAAAAAAGATAAAAAGTAGCTTTAACCTGAATGTTCTACTTGCCAGTTCCAGTCATTAATTCAGAGTGAGCGAGCATGCTTAAAGCGGTGTGAGCGGCATTAGGGACAACTGAAATCCGCTAGGTTGGCGCTAGTGTTGCTTATTCCTTACGCATGTGTGATTGTTTTGTGCAAGCTTCTTGAGTGACATGTTTTCTGTTTTTATACATTTTTAGACCTCCAAAACTACATAACTTATAAGATTATCAGATCAAAAATGCAGCGTTAAAAATCCATTTCCTGTAGTATACAAAAACATTTTTTCTTAGTTCAAGATTTCACATAGGTTACGGGAAAACACTTTCACAGAAGAAATTAACTGTTTGCAAATTATTTTTGCAAGTGGCATGATTTAAATGTAGATTTGTTAAAAATTTACTAAGACCAATAACACCGTTGTAAGGATGAGGTAGATGCACAGGATGTCATAAGAGAAGCCCAAGATATGAAGGGATAGCCTTGCATTGGTTCCACTCTGTGATTACAGGTAGACAGATCTCTGTGGTGCCAAGCAAACAACAATCATGCACGACTTGCCAAACGCTGAACGTGATGTTACGACTGTATATAAATTTTTAATAAAATGTAATCTAGTTGAAATATTTATTGTAGTGAGTACTTGTACAAGTAACTTAGCTTTGTGGAACAAAACAAAGGACGAATCATAGAATAGGTTGAATACTTCTATAGTTCTGTCGGAACTTGTAGGGTAAAAATGTTAATTTAAATAAGTTACTTTGTATTCTGTGAGTGTTGTTAGGTGTGTTGTAAGAAAATCCTGCCTAGTTAATTCTTGGTTGGCTACTTTTTGTTTAGAAATATTTCACTAAATTTGAATACGTACTTGTTACTGCCATCATATTTTTCAAAATTATATTTAAAATTGGCATATATATATTGTCTGCACAGGAAAGCTATGTTCTAAGTTTCATATTAAAACTTTCAGAGCAATTAATATATTTCTAATTTGTGCTCAAATGTGCACAGTACAATTTAACAAATATAGCTTCCTTGTTGAAAATAGCTTAGGCCATATACCCATGATCTATGATCATATGATCATGTATTGTGATTTCACTTAATTTATTTTACGCCTCCACTATAGTCCTATTGAACATATGATTTATACTGTAAGCCAAATGCTAACTTGTGTCGGAGATAACTTGTTTATATGTGTGAGATGTATGGTTCATTTAGAAATAAAATTTTTATGTATAATGATTTTAATGCAAGCAGACAATTTTTATGGGAAAATAAGTAGTGTAAGAGAATTTTATTATAAATTCTTATTTTAGGGGCATTTTTCCTTTGTACGCCACTTAATCAATAATCCTTTGAGAACTGTGCTTAATCAATTGCAATCCATTCCCGTTTAACACATTTACAATAACTCCTCATCGAACAAATTTCTAACCAACAAGTGCCATCACAGAATAAGTTCTCTTATTATTTTCAAACAGTTATTCCCATTGTAAAACATTTCGAGCAGTTTTCAGGTTAGTTCATATTTACAATGTTTTATTTCTGTTTTATTTATAGTTTTGGTCGAGACAAACGGAGGTGTACTGTAATTTTTATAGATGATTATTTAGTTTACTTGTACGTTACATATAGATGATTTTGTAAGTGTTGGGAGAGGGTATTATTGAAAGTAGGTATGTTAAGGTTCTTGATTTTCAATTAAAATTCCAACTCCAATTTTCCTGTAATTATGCACCAAAGTATCATTATTAGCATTTTATTTTTATTAAAAAAATAAAATTAATTTTTTTAATGAATGCCAAGTTTACAATCTGTCAATACAATGAAAATATATTAGGCTCTATCAGGGAAAACATTACGTATAGTTTTTATGAGTGCTACTTTTACTCAATTTTGTTATTAAGGAAACAGTTGTGTTATTACCTATTTTGTTCATATTTTTAACTACGAACTAACCAACTCGTATATAGTTGCCATAAAAGGTTTAAAACTTTGTAAAAGTCTCCCTCACATTTATTTCGTCAACTTCTAATTGTTGTGCTGTACTACAGTGTAGTTCTGAATATAAGAGTATTAATTTTAGTATTAGTTTCAATCTCGGACTGATATATTTTCTTAATTTAGTACCTTCTGTATCAAAAATGTTTTGTCGTGCATTTAATTTTACAACGAACTTCCTTCTCAATTTTATGATATGTTGCTTTTAATTTGTACCTGTTTTAAAATATAAAATTTATAGAAGTATTTATGTAAATATATTTTATTGTGAAATGAAATAACTGAAATAAATATTTTCTTCTGAAGTGGGTTTTTCTGGTTGCGCTAGAAAAGCAAATCACCTTCTGCCCTTTTATCTCGGATAAAAATTATCATAACAAAATTTAGAGTTATGAAAATATTTTATATACTATTTTTCATATTTGCCAACGAACGTAAACCTAATGAATCTGTTTTGTATATTGCAGCAACGCTCGACGGGTAACGCCAGCACTGGTTTTGTACTTTGTTCTTTGTACTGTATTTTTCTACTTTTTCCATTAAAAATTTTTATTTTTACATTTGTGCAGGTGTCAGGTTCAAATAAAGATGCAAAATTGTGGTTTTTATGGTATTTTTTTATTTTTATGTTTTATATTAACTTCTTTATTGATAACTAAACCTTATATTCTGAAAAATGCAATCAGTTTAAGTACAATTTTATATATTTGTTCTTCGTTTCATTAGAAATAACAATATTTAAATAAGCATATGACAAGTAACAATAATTAATAGTGTATATATATAGGTTTTACCAAGGGAAAGGAAGAGCGTAATAAATTATCTCTAGCAGAAGTGAATTTACAGTAAATTATATATAACAGACTTGAAGCGTTTCAGACTAGAGATTACACTTACAATTTAAACAACCTGAAAACAGAAAAATTAAGTTGATAAAACGATGTAACTTTAACAATGTATCTGAATAAAACAAAATACCAACATAATTTTTAACAAATGTAGCCTATAGATGGTCACAATAAAATAACATCTCATGATTTACTTTGTAAACGTAGTAAAGATATAATTTGCGCTGAAGCAAAGTTTTATTAATAGTAAGCTATACAATTTCAACTTGTGCTAAAATTGAGTTTATCAATAAAACACACAATTTTATTATTACTTAGTCTTGAAAAAAATGTTGTGTTTGATAGTTTAAATCAATAATAACTATTAGAAAATAACAAGAGAAAAATTTCCCTTCAACATTTAGTTGGAAAGATGTGCCATAATGGCAGCGATAATAAACGCTTCACTTTTCTTTTCAGTTTAAAAAATACATGATTACGAGCTCTGTTTTTGTGTTATATTGATATGACTCATTTGTTTCTCCCAGAACCATCTCGTAACCTTTCTCAGGCCACTTATTGCAACGATTCAGATAAGGATTTCTAAGGACTTTATTCACCCTCTCATTAAATTGTTTTCACTACGCTAAGGCCTTATACGCCCTAGGATTAATTAGATTAGGGTTGCTTCTGCAAACAACACTTCTTGCAGGTTAATAATTTCATTCAATTGCATTACATATCTTACTTAGATTTATGTGACAAAGATAAAAACAAAATTAATGGTAAAATACATATATATTCATGAGCAAATATTGTGCATAAATAATTTGGTAACTATTTAGTTCTATAAGTACATATCCCCTTCAGATAAAGGTTAACATATAAAATCTAATAATATTGTGACTGCAGGCAGAAAATCTACAACAATCTGTATATTGTCAGTACATCGAGCATATAGTGACAGTAAACCTTGTATAGTGTACTAATTAAGCAAATACTGATTTAATATAAAAGATCTATCTACAATATCTGATCTACTCCAATAATGATAATTTAGACTGTTAGAAATTATATATAGAATGTAACTATTTAAACATTTTCAAAAAAAAAACAATTGAAACGCTGTAAATGCCAACAATGAGAAATACTAAAAAAATACATAAGGTAACTAACAATATATTACAATATTTTCGTCAGTTTTCATCTGGACTGTGACATTAAATAACCTAAACCCTATAACATTCTGTAACAGACTAATCTTTAATGTTAACTAAAAAAAAAAAGAGAAACACTACGTAAAAAATAACCTGACCTTGAGGGTTTATCACATAGTATTTGCAATACATTTATCAAATAATTCATTAAAAAAAATACTTTGGCTACATAAAAAGTTAGATAATAACAGAAAATAATATTACGTAGAAATGCTTTTCAGATTTTTTGTTCAGATGGCAAACGTATAGAAAATAAAAGTTTTTACTCAGCCTCTTATTTGGTATACTTAGATTAGAACCTAGTGAAACCTAGTTAACTGTAATTGTGAGTAAGACAAATATTAAAGAGGTGCTTAAAATTGTATGTGAAAACCAAACTAATTCTCTACATTTCTCTCATGATATTATATTTTGCTATTGAGGATATATTTTTTTTAAATGAACAAGTAACAAAACAACATTACAACAATCTTGAATTGACAACCTATACTACTGTTAAGATATAACATTTAAACTAAAATTTCACTTACAATAAGCATAGTTTTGTGTTTTGGAAGCTAAGAGATACAACAATGTATCTCAAAAGTCATTCTCTTTGTTACTGGTTACAATAAACTCGTTTGCCCTCAAACCATAGCTTCTTATCTTTGGTTCATTTTCATTCAATGTTATTTTCATTAGCCCAGTCACTAAAATTGACTGCTGTTATATTACAAACAACACAACATTCATAAATCTATTCACAAATTTATTAACAATGACTAAAACATATCACAGAGCAAACAAACCGATAAACTTTATAAAATCACAGAATTGTTACATTAGCACAGCGAAAAACAGAAAAAATAATGAAACAGCACAAACAAGAAAACAGAAATTTAAGATTACATCTTAGATTTTGAAGATTTAAAGTTTAACCTGGTGACTTCATCTCTTGACGAAGACAGATCTTAAAAGACTCCAACCCTTCATTCTTAGAAGTAATCTGTAAAAAATTAATCAAATTATTACATTTTATTTAAAAACAACTTACAACTTTCAGTGTAAGCTTGGGCTTCCTTTGGCAAACACGCAATGGTGGCTATGCCAAACCGATGGCTCAGGTAATGTGCTGGCCTTGCTGGACCAAAACCATCCGGGAATTACCGTAATACACAGTTTTGGAAACATATCCAAAATGGATGATGTTATAAAAATTACAAAATAAATTGAAGAATTTAACATGGAAAAATATTGTTTGACAATGATGAGCAGCAACAAATATTTAATTAATAAATTCATGACAATTTAAGGAAAAAATTCATGACAATTTAAGGAAAAGGGTTAGGCATAAAATCAACACAGTCTTGGTTTATTTCTCAATGTCCTCTGACTATAGCACAGAACCGTACGTTTCTTTTGGGGCTCTAATGTAAATCTAATGGGAAAAGTTTAAAATTGATACCTAGCTCCTTATAATAAGCTAAGCTTATTAATTGAAATATTGTGATACAACTTATAAACTATCTACAGAGTTTTAATTACAACTACAAATTTAAATTAATTTTTGCCTAGTAACAGCAAACATACTCTTTTCCCATGTTACTCTTATGGAGGGAGAACAAGTAAATTGATAGAAATAACGATAATAGTGATGAGGAAACAATGACCCGACACCTGAATATCAAGCAGTCTAGATGCAATGTAAAAAAATAGTAAATAAATGTAAATAGTAGTGTCGCGGCGCCGCTCACTCCACAGTTCGGCCAAATATATGTGTTTTGAGTTAAATTGCGTAGAGCAACTGGCGACGTTGTTACCAGTTCCAGTGCTACCCTCCTATCCGCATGAGTGAAAATTCCCACACCGACGTTGCCATTTCCCGCTTCACTGAAGATCTGTATTGAACGCAATTGTAAACTGAACTGTGTTTGTGATGTTATTTATTCATATTTAGGCCGGAAATAAACAAACAGGGTCCAATCCTGTCGATTTATGAGAAACACGACCGCGCACTGATGACTCATTTCCCAGATGTAGTCCGGACTAGAGGGAGTCGACTGCATAGCATTAAACACATGCTTATAGCGTTGAATTATAGTTGTAGTTTAGTATCTACATAAAATAATAAAATACCAGAAGTTAGCACAAAATTAGTAACAAAAGCAGAAAAACGGTTTGGGATATCCCATAGGCTTCCTAGCCGCATAACCCAACCAACCTTAAATCCCCGATGCAGTCTGTCTTTCATGATGGCGATGAACTCTCGGTAACTGAGCTGACCATCGCCGTCTTCATCGAACAGCGCAAACACTGTGTGGACGAGATGCTTGCTGAGGCTGGTGCCCGTGCAGATCTTGACCGCTCGGTGGAACTCGTCTGCAAATAACAAAGTAAGAAGTGTTTAGACAGGGTGTCTAGTAAATATTCAAGAAATTTTTAACTTTTACACAGTTATATATTAAAATAAAAAGAACTTTTACCTCAGATAAAAATGAGAATAGATGGAAAAATATAATAATTAAGGTTTACCAAGTAAACGTACCTAACTGAAAGGAATTGAAATTGTCTCGAATCACTAAAGTATTTTTATTTTCATTGTAATTATTACAAATAAAAAATAATTACTAAACGTTTGTTGAAATTAAACAGGACATTCATACCGATACGGGACTGATCCGATATAGGTGTTGGTCAGGGCTTGATATATTCATACAGCCGATATCGCAAATATCAATTCATAACACAGAGATACAAAAAAATGTGATGTACATTGGCGAGAAGGCAAAATAACCACCTGAATTGCTATCTCTACCATTTTACTGACTACCCCCTTGGCATGACAACGGCTCGCTATAAAGGCTCTAAAAATAACCTCGACCATAGTTTCGTTGCCTTTCAAAACGGGGTCTTCGCTTCCTGCGTAATTTGACCTTGACAAAATAAAATGCATGTACTTACTGAATCTTTGTAAATTCAGGCCTATATATATTCTAGACACTTTTCAGATATTTTAATGAATTTCTCGACTAATTCCTGATTTTTCCGATCCTACCGCTATACGCCCTGATTGCCCACAATTATTTCAGCTTCATTACTAAATTTTTCAGTGTTTCAACAAATTTTCATTTTTTACGTACCTTTAGAAATGGGATGGTCAGCCAAAGTATACATTCGCATGGCAATTGTGAAATCCTCAAGGTTATTCAAGAACTGACAGAAGACTCGGAATTCTTCAAAAGTTATGCCATTGTCTTCTTTCACCCTGTCCAGTAGACGGTCCAAGAACATATCGTACCTAGGACATAAGGCAGTTAATTTTTTTCTATACCTTATAACAGCTGATGAAATAAAACCTAAACTTTGGTAAAGATTAGTCATGATCATGTCCAAAATAAAAAGTTAAAAATACTCTTAGAAACGACCTGCATCATAAGCAAATTTCCACATCTGTATTAATAACCTATAGTATCTAAACAATTCAAGCCTTTTTTCTTTACACTTTTGACTAACCATGTATGCCTTTCGCTGTTTGCTTGTCTTAGTACCTTTGTCATACAGCAAAAATTCAAATGAAAATCTTTTTTTTAGCTGGGTGGTCTTGTGCATGGACCAAGTATTAGACATGACCTAACCACAGGGGGACCGACACAAGGACCATTTTCAGGTTCATGTAGGCTTTTTACCGATTCTTTGCTGAAAAAAATACTTATTATGTTTATATATAGATTTTTTCAATTTATTTTTATAGTTACATATTATTTGAAAAAATAAAGTGTTAATAGTTTATTTTTAATGATCTTTTTTGGAATTTATTCATTTAACTTAACCCATTCATTACTGAGTTTTTTTATCTAATGTTACGAGAAAACAACCAGCTCAGTTCAGCGACAATCATAATCCATTAGGCAGTAGCATCTATCAAGAACTTAGTAAACTACATTCTCTGCTGCCCCTATAATCTAATCTTGGAACCATCTCACAGAGTTCACTATTTGCCGCTCGAGTATGCTTTATAGCTTAGTAAGCTCTTTCTTCCACAATGCACCGTGGTCGAGGTGGTTAGGGTGTCACTGACGAGCGAAACATTCTAAGTTAAAAAGGCTAGGGGCACAGTATTTTTTACACAGATTAAAAAATTTAGCATCTAGGCACTAAAAATATCCTTTTATTTTGGCAAAAGGTCTCCAAGATAACTAACTTCCTACAGGCATGAATCACAACCTACTGCCAAAGAACTGAGATGCCACACAAGAAAAAGACTGCTCTAACATGGCTAAACAATCTTCTTTTACATTGTACACAGTTTCATAAAGAAGATGATAAAAATTTTTTTTAACCATCAGTGCTTTCATACTTAGGATTTTGAAAATAAAGCAAAGTAGTATGGTATTAGCCATATTTCTTATAATAAATTCACTATAAATATTCTAGTTTGAAAAAAAAGATAACTTTCAGTTCTAGTGAACTGACTTATAGTTTTGTTTTCTACATACAGTACTAGAAATACATACGCATCAGTGTCCAGTTGCGTGTACCGCAGCAAGATCTTGGCAAAGTCAATCTCACTGATGGTCGTGGAGCCCTTGGAAAACTCGTTAAACTCCAGCTCCAGCACCTCTGTCTGCAGGTTCTCCATGAATCTGCCAACAACAGTCAGAAGCAAATTTTATTAAATTTTAAAATTCATTAAAGAGTGCATCAGTTTGCATAAAATATGGTACAGACTTTTATAAATAAAATAAAATTTTTCTCATAGTTATATAAAAAAGATGGAAAAAAGACAAACATACAGAGTGTATTGTCTTATGTGTGCATCCATGTTTTGAAGACTCTAATACAAAAAAGTTCTAAAATGTTCATTTTAGGTTATTTTTGAACCTAATCACATTTGCGCTATCATAGAATCATAAGTCTCTTATACATACAGATATTTGAGCACAAAAATTTAAAATACTCTAGGTTCAATGTTTGCAGTACTGAAATTTGTAGGGTGCGCCGATAGAATTGAAGAGTTCAGCGGATAAAATAATGTAGTCTATAATTCTGTGTGTGTGAGCATACTTACAAACAAAAAAAAATGGAAAAAGAGCCAAAAGATATTTCGAGACAAATGAAGTGTATATATCTAATTTTGCATCCATGTTTGAAGACAAATAATAAAAAGGAAAAATCATTCTAGGAAAAATTTTATTACTCTAATACACATTGTACTGTATTACATGATGATATTATTAAGTGGTTTTTATTTAAAAATTTTTACTCTCATTTGATTTTGCTATATTCATAGTCCTTATTACTGACAGTAGACTGCAATAAAATTTAGTGAAAAAAATATTTTACTCCTTTGAGGTGTGATTTGATTTTTTCCCCTTATTCCTTATCAGCTCTGACATAGTGATGTTTTAAAACGTCATGACTCATTAAAGGGTTAAGAGAAAAGAAGGAAACAAAAGAGCAGAGAATAGAAAAAAATAGCCTGATTAATATAACCCTTTTAAGTCTCATATATGAATGATATTTTTGTTATCCTTGAAATTACAGACATTTTTACACAACACTCCTTGATTCGGCACATTTGATACTTAAACATTGAATTAAGTCCTGAAAATTCCGGCTAATTGAGTAATTTATCTAGAATTTTCACACCGTTTTTAAACCTCACAGCTTGTGAAGAATATTTGAGGAAGGACCGTCAACAGGTACGTACTTTCTAAAGCCTTCATATCGCAACTCATTGTTCCCCTTCTTGCCAAAGAAGTGTATGATGAGCGTGGTGTCCACTGCATGTCGTCGTTGCAGGCCTTGTTCGTCGTCTACATACTCGTCGCTCGGCTCGCCCATCTTCGTTTCTGCAGATTCAATTTCCAACCCTCGCTTGTCCTTCCAAGCGTGACTGAAAATCTTCTCCATCTGCGGAACCATTTCATCAGTATTACTAAAAATCCAACTTTAAAAAAACAAACCTCTGGAATAATCTACATATAAATTCAAACCCTACATTTAAATGACAGTTTTAATGGACCGCTTTGCAGGTTTTTCATTAAGCGCATAAAAATGTCTACAAAAATTTGAAAACAGAACACTTCTGAGCATTTGTTTAAGCTGCAAAGAAATAACAGAAGGTAGAAGAATTAGTGCTTAAATACATGGATGAACTAATCACTAATGTAGACCTACATTTGTTACTCATTTACGTTTACAAAATTAGTTTTTTTAAAATCTATATTAGATAAATTTTAAATGTAAAATAGTTTTTACGATACATTTCATTTCGTTATTGATGAAAAAGGTGAATATAATAAAGTAACTCACTAATGGTGTAGTTAATATTGAAAAATACTACACATATTTATCAAACATATGGGCCAACAGTAGATTAAACAACTTAAAGTCTGGTTTGCAGGAGTAAAACTCTCACCTTTAACAATATAAAGATATATTAAGTGATATCACCTTTTAATACTATGGTAGAATCTATAAATAAAAAAAATGTTTGTCATCAATAGGCAAGAATTTGGAGAGCTACCCCTAAATATTTCACACTAATGGAATCAATCTAACTTATACTATAATTTTAAAAGTAAATAACTCATCCACAAAAACCTTACTTAATCCATAGTTGAGTAAGCTGATAAGAAAATATTAGTACAGGATAAATTACAGAAGCTGGAAACAGTGGAGAAGCAAGACTCGGCCTGGTTAGTGAAGCCACACACATCCGACACCACTTACTATAGACTCTGAGGCCTCGGTTAAAATATTGGTCGGCTCTACTTGCGTCTCGGGAATGATCACTTGGAAATTTAAAGCTCTGTTGGCTAACCCCGCCACCACATTCATACACTGAGAACCAACAAGACAATCAACTACAGTTAGGCTACGATTAGTTCATTAGTCGTTCCTCCGTCTCCCCTTTAAGTTACGGTTAGGTGTGTCAGCAGTCGGTTGGGAATCCTAAAAACTGCAACACATTGTTAGAATATTTTGAAAAAAAATCAATTTTATCAACCTGTGACCGTATACAAAATCATGATGTAATTTAATCTCTCTTTAAAGATGTTCAAATGAGCAAATTATTTTCACACAGTTTGTTTATTGAGTTTACTTATGAATTCATTAAATTTTGTATTTCTCCAAGAGGTTATTTATTTAATAATTTAAAACCCAGTAGTTTTAAGCATGAAACAATGTGTGTGAATATTAATAGTATAGTAATATGCGATAACATAAGATGATATTGAGGTGAAATAAAAACTCACAAAAAATGACTAAAAAACTGTTATCATCAAGTGTAACTTTTTTTATATTTTTGGTTTATCATCTTACTGTGAACTAAAATTTATAGGATTACTATGTTGAATAAAACACCGATAATTTAATTAAAAACAACAAATTTAAGAGAGCTTGGAAATTTTTTTTACAATTTCCAACTTTAAACATCTTCACATCAGGACACTGACTAATTATTAAACACATAAAATTTCCTATTTGGTAAGAATTTAACTACAGTATTAGTTACCCATATGTAACGAAACATTTTTCTAGTGCACTTTTGTCTATATTTACAAAGTATTTACACCCTCAGAGTCTTCATTTAGCACAAGACGTGAGATAGAGAAGCAACGACCAATCAAGAATGAGAGATAGAGCGGAAGCCATCTTGTTAGCGCCCCAGCTGGAACAAATATGTCACCAATCACCGTCTCACCTGTTACCACTTCCACGGCATCGGACTAGAGAAACACCGTTACTTCCCATACGATTTTCTATAATTTAGTAATTTTAACTGTTTCTAGTCAACTGCGTGTATTCAATTCCAAAAGAAAACTGATAAGTTTGAAGCATTTAAACAATGTCAACGTGTTTTATATTTCTAATGACGAGTCAATAATGAATAGAACAACTCTGCAGGAACATATGATGCCATTTAGGCAAAACATGTTGTAGACAAACCTATATGTGAACTGTGATAAGTTAATTGATCTAAATACACATTGTGGGTCTAAAATAATGGATTTTATTAGTGGATAATCCAAACAGGGTTTGGTCCCAATTATTTCAGATTATCGGGACTATGGTTTAATAAATTGTAGTTTTAAATTTGTTTTATAAATATTTTAAACAGGTTCACCAGTAGTGCAATTATCATAGAAAAGAAAATTATGTTTCAATGTAGTAATGTATGAATATAGTAATAGTTGATATTTTCAACTGCTGTGTATATACCTAAATGACAGTAATGTTTTATTTATTTTCTGTAATATCTGTATTCCTACTGCTTGAGAACAGAGAAGTTTTGGTTTTTGAGCTCTTCAACGGGGGCACATGATCGCTGCCGTGTCTCCAATATTGTCCTACAAGGTACTTACTTCACTTGTGGTTCGGCTGTGAACTTCATCCATAATTTTTACCCTTACTCATAAGGGTAAAAATTGTGGAGACTGGGATGGTGGCGTCATCCTGTAATCCAGCTACTTGGAGGTCCCGAATTGTGGATAGTTATGAGCGATGGTCGGTGGGTGTGGTGTTCTCTTGTGTGGATTAACGTCCACACTATTGAATACTACTATAATCCGCAAAGGCCATCCTCATAATTAGACCAGTTCATTATTCAGAGGCCGTGGTTCGGATTCCACGTTAAACTGTAGGTCCCTTAGTTGCCATCGGCTGTTGGGCTATTAATTAACATCGAATGCTAAAACCCAAAGCTGAGATCCACTAATCTGTCACCATCTACTTCAAAATTTACATGCATTCCTGTATTCACATGCAATTTATCTATTTTATAATTTTAGCTTCCTGACAAAAAATATCCTCTTTCTGGAAAACTAATTACCAAATTACATTCAAAGAATTTCTTGAGACAACTTTCTCTACCTGAACAGGGAATTATACTATGTTTAAAAAATAATAAAGCCATAAAAACAATACATCCAAAATCTTTGCCAAATTAAAGTCAAATTTGAATATATATAAAACAAAAACTATATGATCTATTTTGGTTCTGCAAAACGTTAGATTGTGACAAGTGTCAATTCAATTTATATAAATTAATTAGAGAACAAATTTGAAGTTTAAATGGCTTCAATGTATGCATGGTTACTGTACCTCAAGTTAATAATTCAACAAATTAAGTATTAAAGTATTGGAGCAGGGTGCTTGTCTGTGTAAAACTGTTTAAAAGTTACTCAGCTGCCTTACCGTCGGTTTCAGAAATTCTTTTTTTTAACTCAGAAAATTGGCGATTTTCTTTTTTATTAATTATTAGTATTCGGCAAAACTAGTGTCCTACACATCTAGGTAATGCGAATAATTAATATTATCTCCTTTCAGATCGGAAATAAGTAGAAAATTTGCCTACACTGCCTTCCTTACTGTTACATACTATTTAGTGAACATAGAATGGAGAGTAGTGTCCCAAAACCAAATTACCGACAACTTTTACGATTAACAAACTCCACCAGGTATTCTAACTGGATGGTTTAACTTGAACCTCAAGTGGCAACAGGGTCTGAGGGTGATTGATGAAGAGGTCGTGGTCCGAGACTCACAGCTCGTCGTGACTCGTTGTCCATAACGCCGCGTTCCGCCATGATTTTGAACACTATCAACATCTCCAACTGTAACACTTCATTGTTAGCTGCAGCTGTAATGCTCCAGCAAACGAATAAAAAGTAAAACAAAAAGAGTATTCTAGAACTAAATTAACTATTCTACAAATATTTTTTTTAAATAAATACGATTATGAAATGAACCAGCAATAGTCTACTATGTCAATCACAAGACATCAGAGATCTCCCATCTACCAAAAAAATGTCCTCATTCCTGCAAAACCATTGCCTGATTCCATTTCACAAATTACTTTGGCCTAGACCTAGCTGGTGGTTGTGCTGGTTATTAGCGAGATTTGAACCTAGGACTTCGCAGATCAAAGCCCCTAGACCAGCTTCCCATTGTCTTAATGTTTTAAGGTTTTAAAAACCTTATGATTTAGTAACAAAAATTACTGAGACTTTGTCCTAAGACTAGTTTTAAGCATCTTTGTTCTTTATAGTACAGTAGAACCTCGATTAACCGTCACCCTTTTAACCGTCAGTCTCTATTAACCGCTGGCGCGTTATGTTTCCGCATCAGCGCCGAGTCGGATCGTCTATTGAGGCTCTATGATGAGTAGTGACAACTGTACTGCACACCTGCAATGTGCGTGAATCATTGGCGGCAAGGGTAGTGACCCAGCTGGTTAATCCCTTACACTGTCTTCTGCATTCCACTGCTACTGTTTTATTTTAGTTCAGTATGGTGCGTGGCTACAGTGAACTGAAGTTATTGCCGATTTCGAGTGCAATGCCTACTAGTGTTTTACGTGCTTTACGTTTATTGTTGACAGTGCTGTTTATACGTAGTGTGTAATGCTCTTCTGTTATGGCTGAGAAACGGAAACGTGTAGTTTTGGGACTCGACAATAAACAATAAATTATTAAACGCTGGTGCTTCTTCTCAGAAAAATTAGAAACATGACCGCCTGAAAAGTTCGACGGGGAAAGAAACAAAAGAAAGTGACAGATTATTTTTTTAAACTAATACCGGCAACATAAGTTTTGAGAGTAAAAATATGTACATGTACAGTTGATATTTCATTGTTTTCTTAATAAAATATTTTAATAAAGTATTTTTTACTTAAACTGGCGTAGTTTTGATTTTCTCATTTAAAATAAATTCATTTTAAGTAATGCGCAGCAATCATGAAAACCAATTAGGACTTACAATGGCGCCATTATAACATGCAAGGCAGTGAATTGCGATGTTGCCACGCCAAACACTGTCTAGGTACTAAGTTGTATCGGCGCTATTATTATTTCTGTTATCCGTCTATTCGGTTATCCGTCATGGTCTCAGTCCCGAGGGTAACGGTTAATCGAGGTTCTACTGTAATTAGAATCATTATCATTGTCTCCAACGTCTAACAGAAATAAATGCACTCCATTATGTAATGAAACCTAATTGATAAAGTGTGTAAAAGTACAAATAAACCAAACCATACAAATAAATTAAATACAGTTTTAATGAGGCTTTTTCATTTTTTTAGAAACAAGACCTTTGGGAATTTTTATATTATAATACCCAAAACACAAATTCAGTAGCATCCCACGTATATCCAAACAAATAAACATGCTACATTTAAGAAACAAAAAAAGGTAAAAAGAAAACTAACCAACCTCCACATTGTAATCTTCATGTTATATTAAATTGAAATACAATTAATTCTGAATCAAAAATGTAAAAGAACATGACTGCAATTCACAGTACAGGCTAAGCATGGGAGCCAGTGGTTGTGTATAACAGTTTATTAATTGTAAAAAATACTATACGTTTAGCTTTTTGTAGTAAAAAACCTTGGCATTGTCTATCCATAGATTTCAAACGTACATATACGAGGGGGTACCCAAAAGTAACCGGAATGATACTGCCTTAAGCGTGGCCAAGTAGTAGTATGTATTTCTGCCACTACTTGTGTGTAGCGCAGCTCATCCAGAGTTCAGTGCCACTTGTGCCGTCACCGTGGGTGGACGTGTTCATCTACAGTGAGTTTTTTAGTGAACACTGTTTTGCCTTTTCGTCGTTGTTTTGCTATGGCGAATGTAAATGAACGCGCAGCTGTGAAGTTTTGTTTCTTGTTGGGGAAGAGTGCTGCAGATACCATTGTTATGTTGAAAACTGCTCACAAAGATGAAGCTTTAGGTAAAACTCAAGCATACGAGTGGTTTTCACGTTTTAAAAATGGCGACATGTCGATTGTTGACAAACCCCGTGAAGGACGTCCGTCTACTGCCAAAACTGACTAAAAGATTGAGAAGATCTGTGAGCTCGTGCATGAAGACCAACGACGGATCATTGACGAGTTATCAGAGATATCTGGAATTAGTTGGAGCTCTGTCCAGCGAATTTTAAGTAAAGAAGTGGAATCTTGTCAAACAATGAAAGAAAACCTGCAAATTGATCCAGATTTTTTTTCTAAGTTCATTACTGTTGACGAATCATGGTGTTATTTAGATGCTAAAGGGATTGTGCACAAAGAGTTTGTACCCCCACGTCAGACTATAAACCAAGTTTTTTATTTAGAAGTGTTAAAAAGATTGCGTAATAGTGTTAAAAAATACCCGATTTGTGGCAGACAGAATACTGGTTTTTCCACCACGACAATGCGCTCGCTCAAGCAGCAATCTCACTGCAGCAGTTTTTGGCTAAAAATGGACCCCGCTGCTTCACCCTCCCTATTCACCTGATCTAGCACCGAGTGACTTCTTCCTCTACGCTTTAATGAAGAGGAATATGAAAGGGGTGCGTTTCAACACCATAGAAGAAGTGAAGAAAAAAAAAACTACGGAGGAGCTTGCAGCCATCACTAAGGATGAGTTTCAACAATGCTTCCAACAATGGAATCATCGCTTGGACAAGTGTATCCATGTTAATGGACTGTATTTTGAAGAAGATAAGATAGTTTTGTAAATTAAAATGAAATACACAGTTTTTATGAAGTAAATCCAGTTATTTTTGGGTACCCCCTAGTACTTAGTAATAAACTAAATAATGAAACACATAAAATAAGAATAAGGAAATTTATTTTATAGCTATCGTGTTTCTTTATTATTATTTATTCTCCCGTACTTTTGTAGTCTACTTTATTAAGCAAATAGCTTGCAAATAATGTTTAATGTTTTCCTCTTAAATAACTGTAATGCATTGGTACCAACATGTAAAAACATTGCGACAAATAAATTGAATTGAAACTAAAATGTGGGGTACTAACAAAAGGTTTAGAAATTTCAATAAACTAACAACAAACTAACTTAATTTATTGATAATGAGAAACACGGTGATGGAAATTCTTGAAACAACTATCCAACCTAATTTATCATTTGGACATTTAATAACAAACATTTTCCAAATCTGTGCCCAACATATACAAACAATTGTAATATTCAATAAATGTAATATTACAAACTTCAACAAAAACCCAATAAATACTAAACAAGACTAACAATTACTTCCATTAAGAATTGAGAATGAATGTTTTTCTCCAATAACATATTTGGAAAAACAAATACACCTACGAAACGAATACATGCACAAATGGAAAAAGAATTGGAAAAGTCATAATGTTTCAATACAAAATCAAGAGAATATTTTTAAAACAAATTACTACAGCAAAACATGAATAAAACATTTACATCAATTGTAAAGTACGCTAATATTTAATTTAGACATATAAAACCGTAAATAAAACAATCATGATTATGACTCACCACAAGGAATTCATTTTTGTCAACTCTCTCATTTCCGTCTGTGTCAAACATGTTGAATGCAATACGAAAACCTGTTTGCGGCTCTGCAAAAACACACTACACAGTTAAAATGTTAAGTACTGTACAGTTTTAACAATATTCTCGTGTGTCATTGAGTTCTTAGAGTATACGGCACAAAAGTAGTCCGATGAGGTCTTGGACAGCTGGTTCCTCACCCCCTCTTGCCCAGCAGTGATGTCATTTTTCATTTAGCCTATTAGCTCATGTAATTACATGATATAATAGAATAGGGCGATTTGGCAACGCCACACTGATTCTCATCGGACTACTTTCGTGTGGTTTGCTCTAGAAATATCCATTAAGTTTTATGATATAACTCAGCTGGTGTAGTCAGACCCAAGCTTTGATTATAAACAAATTGTTTACAATATGTGGTTAAAATTAACTGGAGGTGAAAACGATCTTTTCCCAAACATACTATCTGGTAAAATATTCCTGTTCCAAACCATCCACTTGGATATCACTAAATTTTCTCTATGTTTACCGTAGACTTCCTCTAATCCAAACATGTTGAAGCTAGACTACGATCAGAATTAAAAAGCGGATTTAGCCTAGACAGTGGATTTTTAAACACATAAGTATAAAATCATAGGTATCCTTTCGTCAAATAACATCATTGATGCAGTATTTTTTGACACTTTCTGATCCATTGTTGATGAATCTTTTTAACTGTATTTTACTCTTACTGGAGTACTACTACCTTACTTAACCAGAAAGCTTACTATTTTAAACTCTTACAAGAAGTCACTAGCACAGCAGTACACACTGAAAGTCTGAAACCATTTAAATCGTCCATTCAATTGAGATTGTTTTTATTTTAACCACTGCCATATTAACTCTTGCTATCAGTACTTTTCAGTAATCAGAAACCCTTCTCACATAAATGAATCACCAAATGTTTACAAATATTTTGTTTGGCAACAGCAACATGCCAAAACACTGTTTTGGAGAATGTCATACTTTTAAATGCATAAATTAAATTTAGTTATGAGCAAGAAATCTATACTTACTCGTAAGAATGGACAACAGGAAAAGGTACTCAGTGTAAGAAATTATTCCTGAGAACAGATAAAGCAACATTAACATTATATAAACTTATCTAATCTTTGCATATTGCTTCTGGGCTGTTAAAAAATACATTATTTTAAACTATCTTCCCTGGCAGTTTATTCTTTCCATATTTATTTCTACTACCAGGTTTAATTTATTACCACTACGATGCATTGTCACTCTGTTCAAGTAGGCTCCAGACAGTATTAATATTATCATGACATACAAGGTGGTATTAATGTTCCTTTTCCCATACTTTTTTCTATGGATTAGATTAAATTAGATAACTTAAATGGGGACCCTACAATAAGGTAGGTATTTTAAGGCAAGTATGAATGAGGATTGAGTGTAAGATGATTGTGGTACGATCTTGTGGTTTTGTTACTGACCAAAGCTGACATTTTTTTTACAGGACTGTAAATTAATAGCCCAACATCCCATGGCAACAACTATGGGACCTACAGTTTAACGTGGAATCTGAACCAAGGCCTCTGAATTACAAATTGTTCTAATTATGAGACTGGTCTTTGCGGTTTAAGGTAGTATTCAATAGTGCGGACGTTAATCCACACAAGAGAACACTACTCCCACCGACCATCGCTCACAACCATCCACAATTATTTGAAATTTTTAATGATGGGATTTATTTAATACATTCGCTGTGGATGACGGCGTTCGGCGTCAGGTTATGAGGCGTGTGCAGGTGACCCGATTGGCATGCACAAATTGCATGCATTAATTATATTTTATAAATTAAATATTATATTTATAATATAATATATCTTTTGGAACATATAATATATTATATAATATAAATATTTATTCGAGTTAAAATTAAAACAAAATAATTTCCGCATTGGCCGTAATACTATAAAATTTTGACCCCAGAGAACGTGTTAATTTGTGCATGGGTACCTAAACTTTTGTAGTAATTTAAATTGTTGGGGTTTAGGTATTAGACTCAGGAGTCAATATCAAAATTTATTATGAAGAACTTGTCTAACGACATGCCATATAACACTGTCTTTTAACCTGAATCCAGTGCCGCAGTCAAAATAAAAAATATTAGTACTATTTTCAAGATATTCATAGGTTTAAGATGCCTTTCCCTCCTATATTGTTGACCTAAGGATATCTTGAAAACAAAAAACCTTTTTTAAATTTATTTAGGAGGGAAATGCAGGGTTATTTGACATGTCACATGACTAGCTGGTTTTAAGAGATTTTGAATTTTAGGTTACGTATCTAAACATAACAACCCTGTATAAATAGAATATGTATTTTGGCATGTTTCAGATGGCTGGTCTGCATCATTTGTATAATAATTCAGAACAGATGCAACAATTACATTTGAAAAGGTTCTTTTTCCCAATCCATTAAAATATAATGTTAAATTTACCCACAGTTTTAATGTGTTGAATATTTATTTGATCTTTTCCAACATAAATACACACAAGTATTCCACTTACGACGTTATCAGTTAATTACCGAGGCAGAATCGGTCACAAGCTCAATCCAGCAGTGACGGCTTTGATCTGCCAACTATGTATGATTTGCGAGGTCAATGCCTTTTAATTCTGAAATACTGTGTCCATCACCAGCAATTTAAGAGTTTTAGTTAATTTTTTAAAACTACTATTGAACTGTTGTAATAATTACTGTTTATAAAAAGCCTAAGTATAAGGGTAGTTACTCGGGTTTTCTTTTACGATTACAACTTATCAAACAGTACTTTAACCTACTTCAGTGATAATAGATTAACTTCGTTAATTTTTTATAATCTTATCATTCAATATTGTATTTTATGAATAATAAACAAAATTTTATTTCTAAACAATTTGTAAAAATTAATGGATAATAGCTGTGGTTAAAACAAAAATATTTAATTTTCCGTGTTTTGATGAAAAACGATTTTTATTTTAACCATGTTACAGAACAATTAATTGAGTATATTAAATTTTTTTTTTTTTTCAGTTGTTATAGAAAAATAGTTGTATTGCAATAAAACTTATGATATTAAACATAAATGATGGCTTTGGTAAACTAAGATTAAACAGAACTCATAATTGATAATGTGATAGTTTTGTGTGGTCGGAATTAGAGACACCTCCCTCCACATAAAGCTTTTCAGCTTGTTTTTTTTTATTTTCTTGCAAGGATTTTGTGTCCATGACATATTTTATCTATAGGCATAAGTGGCTATAAATAATAAGTTAACTTAAAAGGTAATAAATACCTTAGCCTGCAGTTCATAGATTTAAATTTATTTGTTACATGTTTCAGCCTACGCCATTTTCAAACAATTCCAAATTTGTGTAAATAAAACCTAAATAACCTATACAACATAACAAATAGTAGTTAAATTTATACACCTGTCACTAACACTACTTATCCAAGAACAGATTGTCAGGAAAATTTAAATCTAGTTATATCAAAATATATAAAACAAAGTCGTGTTAGTTACGCTCATTATAACTCAAGAACGGCTGGACCGATTTTAATGATCTTTGATTTTTCGGATTCGTCTCTGCTCCGGTCATGCTTTAGGCACATTCAGTTTCCATAAATTCAATTAGTTTCAATTATATAGCGTTTTAAATTTCTAATGTTAACCTTATGGGGAATAAGTTTGTTTACAAATTTTCTAAAAACAAAACATTTGATTTCTTAAAAAAGCTGTTGGTTTACTCTCTGTTAGCAATATGCTTTACTATCCAATGCCATATGAATCATTCATTAATGTAAAACTATGAAGTAAATATGTGCTGTACAAAATGAACAGCATTATTCGCCACGTCAATAGTTTACGGTTTTGGGGAATTATGTACTGTATTTAAATATATTTTTTTTCTATATGATTAAAAGTCACGTGTTTATATGTTTGCCAAATAAAATAATTACAATTTTTATACATATTAGGTTTACTGTATTATAATAATCAGCTGTTGAATATTTAAAGCTTTCACAATGAAGCCGCAATACTATTTGACTTCAGAACATGGCCAATCTTAAAGTTAATATGTATTTTCTGTTAGGCGTTACGAAGTTCCCCGGGTCAGCTAGTTATCTATATTACCAGCAGTCAGGTGATCTGCTGATGTAGATAGGTTTTCATCTCGGAGAAGGGTGTAAAAATATAATTAGATTTAAATTGGAGTTTGTCAACCAATTTATGAATTTATCAACCTCATGGTTCTTGTGAGACCTATTTATTTCATACTATTCCAATACAGTAGAACCTCGATTAAACGTCACCCTCGGGACCGAGACCATGACGGATAACCGAATAGACGGATAACAGAAATAGTAATAGCGCCGATACAACTTAGCACCTAGACAGTGTTTGGCGTGGCAACTTCGCAATTCACTGCCTTGCATGTTATAACGGCGCCATTTTAAGTCATAATTAATTTTCATGATAGACTTAATGTGAATTTATTTTAAATGAGAAAAAACCAAACTACGCCAGTTCAAGTGAAAAATAGTTTATTGAAATATCTTATTAAGAAAACAATGAAATATGAACTGTACATGTACGTATTTTTACTCTCAAAACTTGATGTTGCCGGTATTTAGTTATTAAAATAATCCGTCATTTTCTTTTGTTTCTTTCCCCGTCGAGCTTTTCAGGCTTTTCTAATTTTTCTGAGAAGAAGCATCAGCGTTTAATAATTTATTGTTTATTATCGAGTCCCGCAACTACACGTTACCGTTTCTCAGCCATAACAGACGAGCATTACACACCACGTATAAACAGAACTGTTAACAATAAACAGTAAAGCACGTAAACACTAGTTGGCATTGCACTCGAAATCGACAATAACTTCAGTTCACTGTAGCCACGCACCATACTGAACTGAAATGAAACGGTAGCAGTGGAATGCAGAAGACAGTATAAGGGATTAACCAGCAGAGTCACTACCCTTGCCGCCAATGATTCACGCACATTGCAGGTGTGCAGTAAAGTCGTCACTACTCATCATAGAGCCTCAACTCAAGATCCGACTCGGCGCTGACGCGGAAACATAATTATTTTTGCGCTAGCGGGGTGACGGTTAATAGAGACTGACGGTTAAAAGGGTGACGGTTAATCGAGGTTCTACTGTATATTCATTCTGTTTTCTTTTTGACAGTAATTCAACTGAAAATCGACTAAGGTATTTATTATCTTTTAATTTAATTACAGTTCAGGGCTATTACGATTAATTTTAATACGTTAACTCTATTACTTATGTAAACCTTCACCTACCCTTGTCCCTCAGATCCCGGAACATCCTCGTGGTCCCTTGGCTCAGCATCGGTGTGTGGTCTCGGATGCTATCTAGATTCTTCTGCTTCAACTTCTTCCTCTTCACACGGGCTGGAACAAAATATTTTGGTACAGTAGAACTCCAATTATCCGAAATAAAGGGGACCGGGACCCATTCGGATAATCAAATATTCGTATAATCAGAGTTTTTTTTAAAAAGTGCTATTAGAGAGAAAAAAAGCTACGTTTTGATATTGCACTATTTTTTTATTATTATTATTTTGTGTATTATTTTATTATTATTTTGTGTATTTCTACGCCAGTGGCATTTTTAACGTTTTGATGGGGAACGGTCCAAACCCCGGTCTTGTTACTACCTAACGTCGACCTGTTGTTAGGAAGCATCATTAATTAGTAGACCAATGACAAATGGCGACTGGGTCCAGATTCGACCCTTGCGGGATTCGATCCGGCGACCTTCAGTTTTGAAGGCGGGTATTATAACCACTACACCACCCAGCCAGTTATTGAATTAAATGTAAGAAACATGATATTTTCACATGTTTTAAATATAAATAAAATGTACTTACATTTTACACGCAAACACTGGCTTCGCGGGGAGAAGAATAATAGCGCACTTAGACTTTTTTTGGACAAATTTTTTTCTAAAAGTGATTCGGATAATTGGCGATTCGGATAGTCGGAGTTCGGATAATTGAAGTCCTACTGTAATTTGAAAAAAATTAGCTATATTTATTTTGAAATACGGAATGGACTAAATGCAGCAAGTCTTTATGCCTACAATAAATTAATGAGCTCAAAAATATATTCCTACACAGAAAAAATGTGTTTACATACAACCGTAATTGGACCAGTAATTTGATATATACCAGAAAGTAGAATTATTTACAAAAAAATTAAGAACAAATTGTAGTTTTATATATAAGGAATTAAGGAAAATTTTTGGCCAGAAAGACAATGGAAAAAGAAGGATAACACAAAACTAAAAAAAATTTGAATACAAAGGATGTGGACACCGTAGGAGAGATAAGAAAGGAGATAGACAAGACACGTATTAAAAAGAGAAGATAAATCGAGCCTGAAGAAGATACTGAAAGGGCAGAAGACCCATGAGAAGACCAAAGACTAGATGATGGGACTAGGTACCAGGTTCATCAAGATATCAGGTGGTTTGGGATTGCAGAAGAAAATGTCAAAAATAGAGACAGAGTAGTATTCAGTAGTGCTGATGTTAAGAGGCGGCAGGAGTCAGTTCAGGCGCTCACACGCTTGACATGACATGGGTTTAATTATCTTTTAATTGCTCGAAAAAGGAAATTTATTAAAAACAAAATACCAAATACAAAGTATTTTATAGGTCCTTACCTACATATTGATGTGTTAAAATACCAAAACTAATGCCTAGAAATATTTTATTTTTTTGAAATTAGAAAATAAAAATCCCATAAGGATTTAAAAAAACTAATTCCGTTGTATTATTTTTGTTTATCAATGGAAAATTTCAAACTTTGGACCTAAATAAACTTCACATATTCATAAATAAAATGTATTGAATAACTTTTTGTATTTGATTTGCTCTTAGTACCAGGATGTATAAATATTATACAGTTATTATTTGTTGTGTTATGGTACATTAAATAAATCCTTAAAGTCTGCATATTTAAACCTGTTAATGAATATTACCAAATTCAAACAAAAAAATTTGGAGAAATTTTTTATTTAATTCCCTGTCGGAAATAGATTAGGTCATAGATTTGTCCAAAGGGAAAGTTTTCAGTTCATCTAAACAGCTGTTCTTATTCTTTTGTATTAAAAATTCAATAAAATAGCTCTGGTAGTTTCTATGGAAACCTGTTACATATTTTCCATCTTAAAAATCACCAACATCCCCCAGAGCTGAGACATATCCATGTCAAAAAATTATTTTTAAGTCATTGAAGAGGATGAATTGCCCAGTTTGGTACTAAAACAGAATATTAATATTATTTTTTAATAAAAGTACAAAATTAGGAACCATTTCTCTAACTAGAACTCATATCATATTAAAGTCAAATTCAGCCCAATTCTAGTAAAATCTATAAAAGACATACTGGTAATCACTAATACAATCAAAGGTTTCACTGTATCACCAAAAACTTTGCCCAGCTAATCAAAGCCAGCTGACACTCTGAATGGCGCTGCGAATAATTGATGCATCATCTGATCTTGACCCTGGGACGAGACAACAGACGTTGTTTGATGCCACTGATTGGCCGGCTTCCTTCATATCCTGCCATGATAAGTGCAGGTCACATGCCTCTCTATGGGTTAATGAACTAGACACAACTTGCGGATTGATGGTTCAGCTATTTGCTAGCTGAATGCAACTCTGTTGCCGCTGCCTCATGTAAATAACTGTGTTTATGTTTTTTGTTTGTTATTTAATTTTGCTTGATTTTTATTAACTGCGTACTCAGCGAATTTCCAAATCAATGACATAATATTGATAATATATGACAAGTTTCATCATTATCTGTCGATAAATATGAGAGTTATTTGCCTATTCTCCATAAGATTAACATAGGAAAGAGTATACAGGTTTGCTGCTGTGAGGAACGCTGAAAGTAGGTGTTTCTAGCGTAAACAATTTATATTTTGACTATTTATACCAAGTTTCATCAACATCTGTCACAGCCTATAAATACTGTACACAAAAATCTGTTTCCTCTTAGTTAAAAAACAACATTTAAAAAAATCAACTTATGCTGGACAGATTTATTTTTCATGGACGTGACGTGCTTATTTATAGTAGTGATATTTAACAAATACTAGGATGAGGTAAAAGTGAGATCTAGAAGAGTAAATGTTTAAATACTAACGACGAGGTTCTTGGTCCACGAAGGACTCCAGGAAGTCCTGGGGAGTCATGTACAGCTGGCCATCGTACTCCACCGAGGCGAACTTGATGAACCTCTTCTCCCTCGACGTTAGCTTCACCGCTCTGACCAGCTCGTCTTCCTTCTGGAACACAGACCAAACACAAATTACCACTCACTCACCTATACAACAACTCTACTAGATGGCTCCCCTTTTTTACCCAGTGGTCAAAGTAATAAATTTAAAATATGCTGTAAAATACTAATGGTTTAAATCCTTTAAAATATGGCAATCTCAATGATATCTTGGTTTTTGCCTACTGAGACAGGACTTGCCTTAGATCTGGAGGTCAAAAAAGATGAAAAAATAACTAAAATGATGATAAAATAACCTTAAATAAACCAAAAATTCCAAAATACATCATATTGGTAACTGCATAGATAGTGACAGTTTAAAAATTTTAAAAAAAACAATTGGCTATAACTTCTGAAAGCTACTGTAAAAATAAGTACATTATAATTTAAAACTATATCATCTTTCTTACATTTTTCAATAGAAAAAATAGTGATATCAACACGCTTCCTCTAATAGCAATAAAAAAAAAAAACTGATTAAATAATGATTAATTCCCGTATTAAATAAAATTCACCTCATCATTTTATTGGTATATTAGCACAGATAGTGACAGTTTAAAAAATGTTATAATAATAATTTAACACTTGTAAGTTGGCTAACTGGACTGAAAAGCTACTGAATTAACTCATTAATGGTTTACACTGGCTAATTTGACTTTGACTATGATTTGTAATAGAAGGAAAACGGAATACCGCTTCCGAATGGCTGCGGATTGCATTACAAAAAGTCCCTAAGCGCGTCAGCCAAATAAGCTTTTTTCTCACCCCTGATGATCGTGATAAAGAGTTCAGATTCACATCAACAGAAACAGAGCATTCTCCCCTCAGTTCTGGTTGACAAGTAAAATAAGCCAAACGAAAAAGAATTTAAACCATTTATTAACTTTAAATACAATAATAATTGTATTCATTAAGAAAATAAAAATATGGATAAAAGTTGACCACTGTTCTTAAGCACAGAAGATATAAAAGCAAGTATATGGATCCATGACCATTTTGTTATACGACCTACCACTCTTCATTGACGACATTTTATAAAAATATAAAAATTATTAATAAACCCAAAATCGGTCATAAATTTAATCACCTAAACAATAAAAAATAACCAAGATCAAAATAAACGAAAATAAATAAAAATTACCTATTATAAGCCCTGCTTAGGGCATAAATCCTGAACGACAGCCGATGGCATCTAAGGGACCTATCTACAGTTTAACAGTGGGGTTCCAACCACTTTTGCCTCAGAATTAGTATCTAGTCTAATTATGAGAATAGTATTTGCGGAAAAACGTAATACTCAATAGTGCGGACGTTAATCCACACAAAAGAATATCAAATCCACCGACCATCGGTTATAACTCTCCACAATTTGTGACTTCCAAGTAGCTGTATTACAGGGCACGCCACCGACCCAGTCACCATACCGACAATAGGCATTAAGGAAGATCAAAAAACAGTACACCCTACTTCAATTTGTCAATTTATTTGCAAAGTTTAACATACTTAAATTTTGTATGCTTTCCATATAGGAACTGCATTTAATAAATTTATTTCTATACGTCATTTTTTTAAATTCAGAGAATGATTTTTTATTGCAATATATCCAGTGACATTGATCAAAGTAGGAAGCTGCTCTTAATTAAGGAAGAAGAAAGAAGTGACTAATGTAGAAGAAGAGGTAGGTAAGGCGTGCTGACGGCAACTTCCAGAGACAAGGGGATCAAGATATCTCGGATTGTTGGCGTAGGTCGGGACAGACGACACATTGTTGTGACTGTCACGCCATGTCCCGTTACAGGTGACTTGCACTTCTCTAATCCGATCATCTGATTATCCGTCTGTGAACGAATCACACGTCAACGTCCAAGGAGCCGAACTGTTCAAATAATTCCAGATTGTTGGCGTAGGTCAAGACAGACTACAAGTTGTTGTGACTGTCACACAGTGTCCCGTTACTGATGACTTGCGCTTCTCCGATCCGATCACTTCTCTGATCCGATCAACCGTCTGTGAACGAATCACACGTCAACGTCCAGGGAGCCGAACTGTTCAAATATTCCAGATTGTTAGCGTAGGTCAAGACAGACTACAAGTTGTTGTGACTGTCACACAGTGTCCCGTTACTGATGACTTGCGCTTCTCCGATCTGATAAACCGTCTGTGAACGAATTATACGTCAACGTCCACGAAGCCGAACTGTTCAAAATTCCAGATTATTGGCGTAGTTCAAGACAGAATACACGTTGTTGTGACTGTCACACAGTGTCCCGTTACTGATGACTTGCGCTTCTCCGATCCGATCACTTCTCTGATCTGATCAAAAGCCTGTGAACGAATTATACGTCAACATCCAAGGAGCCGAACTGTTCAAAATTCCAGATTGTTGGCGTAGTTCAAGACAGAATACACTTTTTTGTGACTGCTACACCGTGTCCCGTTACTGATGACTTACGCTTCTCCGATCCGATCACTTCTCTGATCCGATCAACCGTCTGTGAATGAATTACACGTCAACAGCCAAGGAGAAGAACTGTTCAAATAATTCCAGAGAGAAACCAGTATCGGGCGACTGTTGTTATATTATGAGCGGTCACCTCTGGCTAGCCTATGTGACTCACGCCGCTACAGTATTTTGCCACTTTTCACATGATATTTGAATCTAATTTTAAATCACCATTGAATAGCAAAAAACTACACAAAATTCCAAAGTTTCATATCTCCAACGGTACCGAGATATTAAAAATCTCACAGTAGATGTGGGCTCCAATGTTAATTTTTATGGAGGATAGGAAAAATATAACCATATTAACAAATTTTTTATGAAATTAAATATAGTCATGTGGTTGAGATCTATCCATGCTTAAAAAAATTTATGTGACAGCAGACGATACTCTTTTCCCATGTTAACATATAGGGAATACAAATTTATGGACAGATGTTGAAAACTTGGTATAATGGTTAATAAAAATTATTCATGTGATGACTACTTCAGTGTTACACGCATCCGCACACTCATCCATGTTAATCTTGAGAATGCAAATAATCTCATGTTTAAAAATTTTTATAAAACTGTCATATTTTATAATTACCAGAGAACATCGTATCAGTAAACAGTAACTTTAAATTATGTTCTGAGTCGAATAGCAATACGGTCAGAGAAGGTTATATATTTGTGCTGATAGTGAAATAAAAAAATGATAAAACATATTAATATCATTCCCAAAAACAAATAAAACTAAGTTATTACTTTTCTCCTCAAACCCAAACGAAATAACTAATACGGTTTTATAGGAAATATATACAACATGTATTATAATGATAAAATGATATAAAATTGTAATTTTATAGTAACGTGACTTAAGTAGACAGAAAATAAAAATACATAATAAAAAAAAAAAGTTAACTATAATTTGAATAAAGCTGTTCATACAGTACACATTTACTTCATATTTTATATTAAAAATGTTTCAAATGGCATTAAGTAAAGTATATTTCTAAAGGCATTATACTTGGAATAAACCATCAGCTTATAAGAAATCAAATATTTATTGTGACATTTTTAAACAAAAACTTATCCATAAGGTTAACATTAAAAAAAGCAAAAATGGTAAACTGGGGTTTTCGAAATATTTTCACTAAAACAAAATTAAGCAATTTAAAATTTCAGATCGATGAGTAGTTTGAACGATAAACATGAAATACAAAAAAATAATAAATTTATAAGATGAAGATTATATTATTGATTTGGAAATTCGCTGAGTACGCATATCTGCTGCGATGGGGGTATTCCTTTCCTTAAACACTTTTAAATAAGTTACCTGAAGAAGTTGTATGCTATTCAATAATATACGACTTTATTCTTAGTATACACCAAATTTTATGCTCGAAACGGCAGCACTGACAGGTTTATCTACATGGAACTGTTTCTCTCAAACTACCAAGGAAGCCGTTTCACAACGTTACGACGGTTATTTTCATCGTTGCCGTAAAAAAACTCCTTTTGAATCCGGAAATAATAGCTTTCAAAATTGACATCATCTGATTGTGTAGGAGAAAGGGGTAAAGCCGAAAAAGACGGTTTCACAAGGGGACAAGATTGTAATTTACAAAAAGTGAACATTTACTCGTATTCCAAAAAAGGAGGTTATTTGCACTTAAAGAGAAAACTTGGGGTTTCAATTTCGACGAACCGTTTAGGCCCTAAACATGAGTTTATTAAGCATTAACCTATATAGCCTGAACCGGTAACATTAATTAAATTCAAATCCCGTGGGAAAAGTATTTTAATTGATCATTATATGCCTGTAATGCCCTAGAAAATCAGCTTACTTTTATCTTTAAAAAAGTTATCAGAAAATTACAGTGACGACTTAGAGGTGTCATATCGTCAGTTGAAGTAGGTAAACATGCGTTCATATCCTAGTTCACCTACGATCTGCTATTCAACAACAAAGGTATAGTGAATAAGACGAATAGTGGATCAGATTCTTTTGATAAGTCAATAATGAAGGTAAATTCAAGCTAAATCCATATTAATATTTGTAAAAACTTAAACATTAAGTTGATATTTTAAGATGCATTTTATACTTTTAACTGAAACGGCAACATACCAAAGTAGGTATTTTAAGCCAAGTGTGAATTTTATACTGATTTTGGAAAAAATATTCATCTTCTATTATTTGTATAGTAATTGTAATGAAAATAAAGTTATTTTTCGTTGTTATGTTGGTGGCTCTGCGTCCAGCAGAGTTGCGCAATAATTCTGTACTCCCTTAGGGTAAATAATAGTACAGAATTTTTGTTGATAAATTTTTATTTGATTCTCACTTCTGAACAATCATATTTTACACTCGAACCCGTCAAAAACAACAGAAGTTAACTAAAAAACACAAACAAAATAAACATAAGTCGGACAAAGTCTCGCAACTCAACCGGACGCAGAGCCACCAACATAACAACGAAAAATAACTTTATTTTCATTACAATTACTATACACATAATAGAAGATGAATATTTTTTCCAAAATCAGTATAATGTGCAGGATGATTGTGGCGCGATCTTGTATTCTTGTTACTGTCTAAGGCTGAAATGTTCCTTAGCCAGAACTGTTAATTAATAGCCCAAAAGTCAATGGCATATCTAAGGGACCTACAATTTAACGTGTAGTCAGAATCACTGCCTCTGAATTAAGAACTGGTCTAATTATGAGGATTGTCTTTACGGATCAACGTAGTATTCAAAAGTGCGGACGTTAATCCACACAAGAGAATACCACACCCACCGACCATTGCTCACAACTATCCACAGTTCGTGACTTTCAAGTAGTCCAGTTTGTATTGTCCAGTTGTTGCTGACAAAGACCTGATTCATTTTCCAGGTTCTTTAATTTAGGCCAAGAGCAATTGAGCCCAGAATCGATGTATCAGAAAATCAATAGTGCGATTAAGAGAACACATCATACATTACTACATTAGCAGTAGATCTTTAGACAACACCAAGTGTACATTTTTTACCATTACCGTCTTCCCACGTGAACTAATACTGTAATGAGATGCCACACTACCACTACCCTTGCAAAGTCTCCAGTCATGCAAAGAGGCTCGGACTTCCCCAGAAAAGACAAAGAGATTGGGAAGCTCAAGCAGGATAGCAGAGTACCCAAAGGTAGCAGAAGTAAACAATTGTAAGTCTAGGGGTCATGAACCGCACGACGACAGCTCGGCAGCTCTGTACCGGTTCTTCATTAGGCCTGCTTCATTGTCCGGGACCTCAATTTCGGCCGCGCATCCCGTATATCAAGCACGTTAAGCACAGCAATTCCGCGCTCGTTTGCCCGTTTGTCGGTCCAGCTGGGCTAACATGAGCGCCACCGCTGCACCCGGCGCCGACACTGAGGAGGCACTCGTTTTGCTGGCGGCTGGAAACAAACTCTTGTTATCGTACGACTGCTTACACAACGGAACCGCCGTCATTTTCGTGCTGGCATCATGACGCTCGAAAACAAACTCATGTTATCTTATGACTGCTTACACACATGAATCACCGTCATTTTCGTGCTGGCATCATGACGCTCGAAAACAAACTCATATTATCTTATCACTGCTTAGACACATGAATCTCCGTAATTTTCGTGCTGGCATCATGACGCTCGAAAACAAACTCATATTATCTTATCACTGCTTAGACACATGAATCTCCGTAATTTTCGTGCTGGCATCATGACGCTCGAAAACAAACTCATATTATCTTATCACTGCTTAGACACATGAATCTCCGTAATTTTCGTGCTGGCATCATGACGCTCGAAAACAAACTCATATTATCTTATCACTGCTTAGACACATGAATCATTCATTTCGTGCTGGCATTTGTCGAAAACAAACTCATATATCTTATTTGCTTAACACATGTATATTTTCGTGCTCATCTTATCGAAAACAAATTTTTATCTTATCTTTTAACGTATTTTAGTTTTAATCGAAAACAAATCATATTATCTTATCATTAGACACATGATGTATTTTCGTTGCTGTTTAGTGAAACAAACTCATATATCTTATAATGCTTAGAAATGAATCATTATTCTGGCATTTATCAAAACAAATATATTATCTTATCACTGCTAGAATTATCAGTCATTTTGTGCTGGCATCTTAAACTACAAACTCATATTTATCTTACACTGCTTACACACATGAATCACCGTCATTTTCGTGCTGGCATTTAATCGAAAACAAATTATTATCTTATCACTCTTAAAATGAATCACCTCATTTTGCTATTTTACAAACTCATATTATCTTATATGCTTAGACACATGAATTACTGTCATCTTACGAAACAAACTCATATTTATGACTGGTTTGACACCTTTGTCACTTGTGAATGTGTAGAATTTAACAATCGATCGGTAAATGGACATATCTCTTGCCCCCTGTAACCCTGCATGTGTAGAACGTATTTTCAGTCGCTTCTTTCCGCGCTGATATACAGGGTGTCCATGATAAACGTTTCAGGACTTCGGTGAGTGATTGGGTAGATTAAAAGGAAGAAAAAAGTTCTGCTAGACATATGGCATATGGCCTGAAACACGTATTTTCTCAAATATCCCCCATTTTGTATTTTTCACAATATTTTTTTTATTTCAAACATTTTTCAATGGATTATTTTAAAATTCGGTATGTGTTTTAAACTAGTTCATTAGAACTATTAAAAAATAACTAGCATGATCCTAGCTCAAAATCCAAAATAGCAGCCATTTTCAATTTTACCGTTTTCAAAGTTTTTTAGTTTTAAAATTTTAAATGGCCGCCATTTTTTGATTTTGAGTTTGTATCATGCTAGTTAATTTTTTAACGATAGTAGTCTACTAGTGTAAAACACATACAAAATTTTGAAATGATTCATTAGAAAATGTTTGAAATGAAAAATATTTTGTGAAAAATACAAAATGGCGGATATCTGAGTAAATAAGTGTTTTAGACCATAACTCCATTGGAACTATTTTCTTCCTTTTAATATACTTAATCACTCACCAAAGTCCTGAAACGATTTTCATGGACACTCTGTATATGATTGTTTTATTTCATGAGCACTCCTTGTTCTTGTTTTAAAATAAGGTTGTACTTTAGAGTCAATAGGTAAACACTATAATGTCAAATTAAAATACACAAACCGTTGAATTAACTTTCAACAACTCTTCGTCGTCGCCTCCTTCTAAAAGTATGAGGTGAATTCGTGTCCGCCCTTTGCTTTATACCACCTTTTAACAAACCGTCAAATAGTTAAGTTGAGTGAGGTAAGTTATGCATATTTGTATGAGGTTTTTTTATTTTATTGTAGTTTTTATTCTTACTTTTTAGACATCGACCCAATTAAATGGGTATTTTTAGGTAGATCAAGTGAAGGGAGGGTGGTTTTATTGATATGTAGCTGTGTTATTGACAAAGATCAATGATTTGCAGAGATCATTAATTTATAGCCCAAAGAGCAAAGACAAATGAGTCCATTTTCGAACCATCACAAAATTCTAATAAGCTAAGAACTGGTTTGCAAACTGGTGCATCAAATTTGGATTGCTTTAAAAGCAGGTAATGCTTTGAAAGCAATCCAAATTTGGTGTGGGCGTCGACTGATTTCCATTCATGCATCGAGAACGTAATTGTACAACCGTGTAATGTAAATATGTTCTCAATACTTTTACGATGTCAAAATGAAGATAATTTGATGTACGGTCTGATTCGATGCGTGAATAGAAACTAGTTGCCGCCAACAGCAAAACTGTATTACTTTGAAAACAAACATTGGCAATCCAGAGGCTAAAAACTACAATACGAAATTTTAACAGGATTTTGCTCAAGAATGAACTGGCCGCCTTCACATTATGAAACGGATATTATAACCATTGAACCAAAAAGCCAGTCTAGAGGATCTGACGGATTTTAGCACACTATAAGGAGTTGATATATTCAATATCCACGTAAAATTCTCGAGCAGTAATCGTCATTTTTTCAACTTCCATCGCCGTCAAATCGAATCATTCCCCAGTGACGTCACAGAACAACACCACATAGACGTGGACGGCGTGTTTGATCGCTTGGCTGATGTTATCTGCAGGAGGATGATGTATGGTGGCGGTGACCCGGTACCCCGGGGCGGACCAGGGGGCAAAGCCCGGGGGGCGAGGTCCGAGGGTGGCGGCGGTGGGGTGGTCCGCTCGTCCAGGAGTGACAGGTCCAACAGGAGGCGCTTTACTTTAACAGTTTTAGCTGAAATAGCGACTAACCCTTATAGGTATTTTCAGCCAAGTATGAATCAGAAGTGAGTGTAATATGAGTCTTGTTACTGACTAAGGCTGACATGTTCCTCAGACAGGATTAATAGCCCAACAGCCAATGGTGTCTAAGGGACTTACAGTTTAATGTGGGTTCAAATAACTTTTGCCTCTGAATTACGAACTTGTCTAGTAGTAATTATGAGGATGGTCTTTGCAGATTAATGTAGTATTCAATAGTACGTACGTTAATCTACATAAGAGAATATAACATCCATCGACCATCGCTCTTAACTATCCACGATTCAGGACTTAAGAGCTGGATTAGAGGACACGGCACCGACCAAGTCTTAAATACAAGTATATATACAATACATGTTTACAAACCGAAAAATTTACTAATTATTCAACAGTTTTTTTCAATATTAACGCTTAAACCAACAGGCGTCTGTCTATCTGTTAAACCTTCAACAGCAACTGTATTTTATGAGTCGTGTGTTATCATTGTATTGACGTATGGTTTCTCGTCTAAACACGTCCTCTGGAATTAAAATTTGATATGTCTGCCTGTGTGTTTTCGACCTCTGAGAAGACTGAAACTGCAATAGCAGAAGTTTACTTAAACTGATCACCCGGCAGAAAAAAAGTATTCTCAGAACACTAAAAACACTTTTAGTGGAAATTCATAAAATCGTTCCCATTACCTAAGGTGTAAAAGAATTCC
This sequence comes from Nephotettix cincticeps, assembly GCA_023375725.1. Taxonomy (NCBI): domain Eukaryota; kingdom Metazoa; phylum Arthropoda; class Insecta; order Hemiptera; family Cicadellidae; genus Nephotettix; species Nephotettix cincticeps. The sequence goes on from CM041788.1 coordinate 56,335,617, forward strand.
AAGTTAAATCAGGCGAAATTACCTACTTTTTTACACAACTTTTTCTTTAGAAAAGTATAAACGTCTATTTTCATCTTACGTTTCCTTTTGTACACTCCACCATATTGCATTCCACTTTGTATTAACCAGAGAAAACCCCACAGGAATTTTAATTAGCCAATTTATATCACGGAAGTGCTTTTTGGGATGAAAAATGCTAACCACTACGCTATCGAGACACCAGAACCTATTTAACAGCCCTCTGAACTGGTCCAAAAATAAGCTAACCCCCACAATGCAATTATTGGACCGGAAACAGCGGGAATAAAAATTAGTAGTAATAACTGTGACAAATGAGGAGATCTCCTCGATACGGGGTGGGAGGGGGTGTGAGAGGTATCAGTCACGACGGCGCTAATGTGGCTGAGGACAGCTCAATATGCGACGGCATCTGTCTGCGCGACCGTCGAATATGTCACTGTGACGTCATGTCTCGTCATGACGTCGGCGACGGCGGCGGCCATGGGAAACACACGGGTAGCCCCCAACCTACATGTAACAAGCGAATTTACTACAGTTATCAATATAAAATTCTAAATTTCGAGAGAATTTCTAAAAAAACAGCATAGGGCCTAAGAGTGATCCTTGAGGAACGTTGATCAATTAACTTAAAACCTCTTCGATTTTTCAATCTAATTAATTCTTGGTCGTAAAGTGTACAGTATTTGTTTCATATTAACTTAAATTAAAAAAAAGAACACGATAAAGTTGTAACAATTTAACCATTTCGTAAAACGGGTTTTAGAATATGTTTTCTGTGGAAAATCACTACCAAACAAATAGAGGTTTTCATAAGGCAATGCCTTTACTTAAAAAACCATTGTAGCAACTATTTGTAATAGCACCTCATATCTTACTTCACGACCTCTTGCCATAGACAAAAAACTGTTGTCTGTGAATTGATTTCTTTTTTCAAACGGGTTAAAATATCTCATTTGAGTTAATAGCTTTATCTGAGACGTTTACTCGATTATACATTAATGAGCTATTATAACCTTTGATATCTATACAATACTCCAAGAGAGGATTAAAAAAATATATCTTAGATAAATTAAAATAATAACTTATACAATAAGACAGATTTTAAAAAGATAAAACTAAAAAGTAAAGCAGTTTAGTTAAGAAGTTATGGTGCCGCCTGGTTGCGCTGTTCTGCCACGAGGGTCTATAAACTATCAAGTTTAGTTCTAGTCCTGGTGGGACGGCTTTATTCTTTACGATATTATTCGCAACAATTAGAAATTACTGAATACATACACTATATACATTGCTTTATTATTTTCATATGCCATTTCCCTTGTTATTTATTCTTTAATAAAAGTTTATTTCATTACAAGGACCAAAAACGGGCGTTTTTGACACGAGCACAAGTTTAACAGCCGAGTTGTTAAAATTTGTGCGAGTTTATATAAAAAAACAATTTCGGGATATTTTTCGTCATACTGCAAATAAAATGAAACAAACTCATAAAACATAAATTATTACCTGATTTAGTATCAATAGTTGTCGACCATTTTCGTCGCTTTAGACTAATCAGCTGTTATGTTACTTACGTTGTAGCTGTTCTTTCTCGATTTCTGATTGGTTGTTTAGGTTATGTCAGTGTTATTTATTATTATCGATAGTTCGATCTCAACCATTCGATTGTTCAATTTAATTTAACAAGTCGATAGTGATTGTTGCAGTTACATTATCGATTATTTAGAATTGAATGCTGACCTTGAATCAAAAGTATCATTAACAATGATCTTTTGCGGCATAGGACTAGAAATATCGTCATAATAATAGGTTTAGTCTAAGGAAGAAAAAGAACAATTTTTTTATTTTTAACGTATGTACGTAAAACAGCTGTTTTTGAAGCAGTATGACGAAATCTATTTTAACTTAAACCGCAGTGTCCCGAATTTCCATAACTAAAACCTTGTAATTTTAATATAAATTCTTAGGTTAAATACTTTTTACCTTTCTGAAATGGCAACCAACCCTGGTATTATAGTATTTAAACCAAATATAAATGAGAAATGAGTGTTAAGATGATTCTGGCGTTATCTTGCAGTCTTGTTACTGACTATGGCTGAACTATTCCTTAGACATGATAGTTAATTAATGTCCCACAGCCAAAGGCATCTAAGGGAGCCAAATTTTAACGTGGGATCCGAACCACAATATGCCCCTGAATTATGAACGTAGCATTCAATAGACTGGACGTTAATCCACACCAGACAATATCCCATCCACCGACCATCGCTCATAACTATCAACAATTCGTGATCACATTTAACTCACAACTTAAGTTTCAGTGATCTTGAAACCGGAAGTAGTTTCTCCACCTCCAGAAACTTTTGTATTAAAATACAAAGACGCGTTAGAAAAGTCCAATAAGATAATGCTGGCAACTTTTTAAATTATTTCATCAGTTTGAGTCTCCACTCAACCACAAACCCTTTCAAATTTATAAACCAAAACTTCTGGACCATCACCGTAATACCGGGGACTATTACGTAGTGAAATCTATAATATTATAAAGGAGAGGTGGTTTCTGTATGTTTGTGGGTTTGTTGTGGCAAGTAAATGCGAAAAATACTGAACCCACCGGTTTGAAATTTTACACAAAGGTAGATCTTAAACTCATGCAACACATAGGCATATTAGTTCCCTTAAAATCCCCTCGGGCTACGCCCCATGAACGTCCTAAGTTTCAATGTTTACATTTTCAAAGAATGAAAACATAAAATTACTTGAATGTCAACAGCTGTGAACACTAAAATTTTACAGTTCGGGAAGAAGAAGAAGAAAGAGCTGCCGTGACCGTCCTAGGTTTCAATGTTTACATTTTCTAATGACAACATCCGTTTGCACTATATTTTGACAGTTCAGGAAGAAGAAGATATAAAGTTGATTTTTCAGATAAACTGCTGGATCGAAATTAGTGAATTATTGGAAATAGTGGAATGGTAGATTTTAAGTTGTTTTCCGATGACTGTCTCTATTCCATTAATCCTTACCCTCTCCCAATATTTGACAGATGTTACTTCGTCATGTTGTAGACACTCGTGTTTGGTCATTTTGTAAACAATGAAGAATTAATTAACAATAACTCAAATGTATCAGTAGAGCCTACACCTCTCAGCCTTTTTAACTCGTGCGAAGAACGGGTACTTTGGCTAGTAATTAATATTTCTTTCCTCCCGAATTTTCAATTCCATGATGCAGTGCAGTACAGCACGCTACACGATCCCATACATCAAACAGGGTTTCGGGTTCGAACTTGGCACAACCTGAATTCGCTAACGAGACCGTAAATACACAAAGACAGATGCAGCTTGGCCCTGCAGGCGTGAACATTACCATTAGGCCAGCGCAGCCGATAAATATCGACAAGCACTTTAGATTACCGAAAAAGTCCAGCTAAACGATTAAATTGAATTTGATTTAGCGCGAAGAGCAGTCTGGATTTACGATGGCATAAGGTTATTTAGATGCGGCAAGGATGTAAATTATAAAAGCCATTACAAGAAGTTTGTTTTAAACGTATCTTCATCGATAATGATGTGTGTTGGAGGATAAAGAAAGAGAAGATTTATTTTTAAGTCGACAATAAGCTGTAATTTTGTTGTTGGTCAGAGAGGAAAATAATAACACGGTGTTTGCCAAAATTCCCTGAATTTTGAGAAGATTTCAGGTTCTTCAAAGCACAACAGCGGTTCTTGAGCATCTTTTCAATTTTTTGATGGAAATGATAAGAAATGTTTAACTAAAAATTAAAAAAATACAATAAAAACTGAACTTAATTATTTTGATAGACAAAAGCAAAATATACAATAAATATTTAAAATGTTAATATATTTATTTTTGCAAGCCCTTTGCCACCATTATTATTGGGTGTTAGGAAATTTTCTGACTTAAGCTTTTTACTAAATCCCCTATCTTTTTCCTGACCTTTCCAGGTTGGGTGAAATTCCCTGACTTTTCCAGGTTGGTAGACACTATGAATAAGCTTCTAGGACGTTTATGTCAAGCTGTAAGTCGTACGTTCATAGCCTACTGACTCACTTCAGATATAATCATAGTAAACCTAAAAAAATCTTTATACTGTATGTAAGTATAAAATCAAATGTATGTCCGTACATTACTACGTTAATCCGCAAAGACCAATTCGTAATTCAGAAGCCGTGAGTTCACGTTAGACAGTAGGTCCCTTTCATGTCACCTGTTGGACTATTAATTAACCGTTCTGTCTAAGAAACATGTCAGCTTTAGTCAATAACAAAACTACAAGATCGCGCCACAATCATCCTACACTTATTTCTCATTCATACTTGGCTTAAAATACCTACATTGTGGTACGGATGCCATTTCAATAATCTAATCTAATCTAAACCTTAAACCACCATGGGGCGAGGTAGCCTCCGCCACATCCACATTATAATCGTAAAGCTTTCATCGACTCCAACCCTCGGCCTTGGCAGACTGCACAACTTGGATGTCCCGCTGCTCCTCCGATCCTCCACCCGACTTTATGATACATAAACAGGATCCCCGCCAGTTTGTAAATTGGAAATTTCGGCCACAGTTTGATGCGGGCCTGGGATTAATTTTGACAATTTTAGTGCAATTTTTAGTGTGCTTTTCCGTCGAGGACGTCGTCACCGTGAATCAATGTTGTTTACGAGCAGAATGAGCGGATGAGAAAACGTCTAGCTCTCGTGAGATCAAGACGCGACTCAGCTTCGTAAGAGGGGCGTGATTTAGGAACCGCGGGGATTTCGAAAACGCGCGACATACAAACCTAAACTAGACTGGGACTGTGGCGTCGTCCTGTAATCCAGCTACTTGCAAGTCACGATTTGTGGATAATTGTGAGCGATGTTCGGTGGGTGTAGTGTTCTTATGTGTATTAACGACCGCACTATTGAATACTACGTTAATCCGCGAAGACCATCCTCATAATTAGACCAATTCGTAATTCAGAGAACGTAATTCGGATTCCACGTTAAACTGTAGTTCAATTAGTTGCCATCGGCTGTTGGGCTATTAATTAACAGTCCTGTCTAAGCAACATGTCAGCCTTAGTCAGTAACAAAACTACAAGATCGCGCCACAATCATCCTACACTCGTTTCTCATTTATACCATAGTTCATATAGTAGTATAAAAAATATAAAGTATATGTACAAGAAATTAATCACGCATTTTTAAGGCATTCTTTCCAAAGTCAAAATCGAAATCGTTACAATTTTAGTATAGAGGGATAAGTTACAATAAGAATAATTATATTTCAATAACTCCACAAGAATAATAATCTATATAAATAAAATTATAGTTTTGTCTGTATATCTCTTGGAATTTTAATAGTTTTGTTATTTTTATAGTTTACACTCCAGAAAAGGCGAAATGGGTCTTATCTCAAATTTCCTAAAAGGAAAGAGAGCCATGTACCTTGTCGTACCTTTTAACATGAGAGCACCCCAAAATGAAACTTTTTCATTATTACATACATTTTGGTTATTATAAATTAACGGTTTAGTTTACTTTCAACTGACCAATCAAGTTTTGATTGATATTGACAACTATTTTTCTACATTTTACTGAACCGTATGGTCTCTTAAAGAGATTTAAAATATATTAAAATGTTATCTTAATGTAAGACAAATAATCACCCTATGATATTTTTATTTATTTAGTTTTTTTCCATATTTTAATTTCATTAAACTATGTAGTCATAATATTAAGTAAATATGTATATTTTTTCTAAACACTAGTCATAAAATTTGAATAAAGAACGGGCTTGCTTGCTGCTTGTTAGAAATGAAACAATAAAAGAATTTAAACAATATTTATATGCAGTTACGTTTACCATTTATTTTAAAGATTACAAATAATAAATAATACAGAAGCTAAACATCGTTGAAAATGCAATGTACTCTGACAAAACGTAACTTCCGAGAGGTACAGTGTCTGGATGCTGAATAACACGGCCATTATTCTCAGACGTCATCAAGAGTAAGCAAGTTATTTGTGTCATGCCACAATGAATTGTCTTGCCCCTAATGGCTACTTCTTTTCTTCTCGTTAGGCATCAAAACAACCTCGTTCGTTTCGTGACACACTTGAATTTAGAAAATAATAGTTTATATAATCCACTCTGGAAACGATTTTTTAAATCAAGCAAAAATGCTATTCTTACTTTACGTGTTCAAAATAACTTATTTTCAACTATCTACTGACATAGACTTAAGAGCAGTACCTAAGGTGAAAGTCAGAGTTGATTTCAGCCTTCAACCTCCAAGGCGGCAACACCTACTAGGGTTTTGTTGTTTCCGGTACTACTACGCAACAAATTAAATCTCCCGCCCAATCTTTCTAAAAACGGGGATTGGAGCGGCAACGAGTGAGAGAGAAGTTCTTCAATTCTTCAATTAATTCTCTTCAATCCATTTTAAAAACCCCACCACTAGTACCACCGGATATTGTATCACTCCGCCCCGAGGAGATACTCGGCGCTGCCACCAGGTTCGCTCCGATCAGCGCCTGTTTTACAGCGAACATACCTTCGTTCGAACCGGCGTTACGCGGTTATTTATTTAAATAAAAAATTTATATTTTGCAATAAACTTTTTGAAACACTACTCCAGGGCATTACATTGCCACTTTTTTAAAATTAATTTTTATGGGTCGTGAATCTATTTTTTAATTTATATGCAATTTACCAGGGCTTAAATGGTAATTATTTCAGTATATAAGGAGAAAATAAAAACTGTACAAATGTAGTGCCCTAGATAATTACTTTACCTTTAATTTGACACATCAACCATCTTTTTACGACAATCGAGTGTCCTGTAATGCTTGTTCAAAATTAACATTTTTCTTATGGGAGTAAAATCCAAGATGGCGGAGGTACTGCAGACTCTTTATTAAGGACAAAGAGAGATAAAAGGGCCATAAATGAAGTTCGATTTAGTGATTTTCATATTGCCAAATGTAAGTTATAACCAGGAACCAGTTTTTCTCTGATTAGAATGTATATAGATTTGTCAACGTTGCTTCCCAACCACAATGCAATTTCTGATTGTTAACCTCTCTAAAAGTCGACTACATGATAGGAAACTGCGTATTGACCCGTTTGTGGTCTTGTAAGGATGACGACGATATTCTCTTGTTTTATTATTTTAGTGTCTATACAAACGTTACTACGAATCAATAGAAGAGCTATTTCTATATGAAATTATTTTGGTTTTAATCTGGTGCTGGTTCAAGGAAACCGGTTAAAATTTGTACTTTGTCAACGTCAAACATTTTTCATGTGTTGCATCGCATACAGGTGCTCACATTCTCCTGCCTACACACTGAAGCGTTTTATTCTGCAACATAAAACCCTTTACATCTGCAAAAAGAACGCCAAATATCCGACGGCTTCGTAAAGTAGCTTAAAATTCCACCGATATGTTTCTCACGAAAAGCAAACCGGAGAGGTGTCGGGTGGGACAACCCATAAAAGATGTAACTCGGCGTGTAATGTGCCAAAAAGAAGGCGGGACCAAGAGGAAGTAAGACATCATAGTCGCATCTGCATAGAGACCGGTCCGAACAGCAGCGGGCCGAGTAGCGAACCCTGTGGGACACCACAGTCGTCCTTGCGTACACCTCCCCGCCTGGCAGAGCGTTCCCTTACTTGATTTCTTTCCACTATTCACTTTACATGAAATCTTCTTTTGCATTATAACATAAAATTTGGAATTTCCCCACACATCGAGAATCATTGGAATGAGTGATTTTGAAAGACACATTAACTCTTGTAGTTTGTATGAAGTAGTTCGAGCATTCACAAGTAATTAGGATTTATCAAGTACATGACTGCAAAACGTGGAATCCGTATAATTTTGATCCAAATATACGATTATATAAGCAGTTTACTGATGCGTTTGTAGCATTACAATATCGCGTCAGGAGACGAATATTCTTAGATAAACTTAAGACTGCATAGATATACTTAGGCTAAACCAAGTAGTATGTGTTAAAGACCTTAATGTGATGGGTTTTATTTAATGGGAATAAGCTACACACACAAATCAAACTCAAAACACATTACGCCTAATTATAGAAAAATAAGTAGACGTAATTTTAAATATCCTCCAACCACCCTACCTATGCTACCTGTACCAATTCAGGGCTATTTACCTTCGTACCCCTATCCCTACCTACCTACCTATACTACCTAGAATAAATCTCTTGTCAAACTAAGCCGGATACTGTGTAAGTAGAGAATAAGGACACAGCCTGACACGTCCATCATGGAGACAACACTTATTATTACATTTTTTGTTTTCAATCATTATTGTTACAGTACCGTTTATGGTATAATACTTTACATTCTGTTATAATCAGCTGATTGTCTATAGTGACGTATTGTATGTTCTTATTTCTCTCCTGTGTTAGCGACTATTCTTATCTGTAGACTTCACCTTTTTCTACTTTCCTCTTTTTCTACTTGTGAATACTTATCATTTGGAAATATCTTGTTTATTTCATTAACAACATTATAGGATTCTAGTTTGTAACCTAAATCCATTACATAATTTGTTTTATTTATTATTATTCATTCCTGTGTCGATTGTTTCAGGCGTTTGCTACTGTCATGACAACCGCCCATTACTAATATATCAGTGATATATTGGCTTTAATCATTTTGAAAATACATATTTTTTATGATAACCTACAGTTCCGCAGTATTGGTATAATTTATTCATGATACGTTGTGGACATAGTGCACCCATACCAAACTAAGATGAACCCAACTGTAACCGCCGGTAGGAGATATTTGTACAAGGCCCAGACCAGGTTTGTTTATTACCCACCTGTAGTACTTTTTATAACTTGTCCCCTCCCCCTGCCCCCTCCCCCGCGGCTCTTTGGTGGTCCATAATGCACCAATCGCCCGGCGTCGATTGCGTTGTAAATTTTAAAGCGGATTTCCCTTGAATCAAGTCTGTCTGTACGTTTATTACTTCGTAAATCTCTTTTCCAAACTGATTAACGAACTTTCTTCATAACCAACCCTTCATCTCCCAGGCTTCGATCGTGGTCCAGCCCTGCCGTATTGTGCCCTTGAAGGGAGCTTCGGAAATAACAAATCATATCGTAGATGTAAACTATTCGTCTAATTACCATAACCTCCATAGTTAATTGTGTTAACAGCCGAATAGTATTTGTTTGGAAACAAAATAATCCAAAAACTATTAGTGTACAATCTTTATCTTTATTGCTCTGACTGGGATGGTGGCGTCATCCTGTAATCCAGCTACTTGGAGGTCACGAATTGTGGATAGTTGTGAACGATGGACGGTGGGTGTGGTGTTCTGTTGTGTGGATTAACGTCCGCACTATTGAATACTACGTTAATCCACAAAGACCATCCTCATAATTAGACCAATTCGTAATTCAGAGGCCGTGGTTCGGATTCCACGTTAAACTGTAGGTCCATTAGTTGCCATCGGCTGTTGGGCTATTAATTAACAGTCCTGTCTAAGGAGCTTTCAGCCTTAGTCAGTAACAAGACTACAAGATCGCGCCACAATCATCCTACATTCATTCCTCATTCATACTTGGCTTAAATACCTATCTGGGTAGGTCGCCATTTCAGTTAAAAGTATAAAGTTTATTAGATTATTAACTATCCAATTTTTAGGCAGGTACCCAATTTTCATGGTGAATTGCAGTGAATGTGATGATTTTGATGTCATGTAGCTTTATTAATGACGATGACTAATATTTAATCTGTCAGGATCGTTAATTATTGGGATTAATAATTAGCCCAATGATCAAGGCTGCTAGACCAGTCCGGGCTCGAACCGACAACCTTCAAATTATGAAGCAGACTCTATACCTACTCAGCCATCCAACTATGTGATCATAGATCAAAGAACATAATTCACTGTGACCAATACGGTAACAAATTATAAATTTAAACAAAGATGAAAAATAATTTAAAGACATATGATTTACAATTTCTTACAATGGAATGGATATACGAAATCTTAATTGCGCAAGATTATTCATTTTGAAAAATAAAAATTTTTGGGAATAGAGATAACTAAAAAGAATAAGTTGAAATTGTAATTTTCTCATCACGAAATAAATAATTACTATTTAACTGTCGCATTTCCTCATGAGAAAGTAACAAACTACGTTTGTCCTTCTTCTACATGTTTTTTTATTTAATCAACATTTTTGAATTTGAGTTAAGAGTAGATATATCTCTTGCGATGCTCCCTAAATCAGGACAGACGGTTTCAGACTGATCTCTGTCTGTCTGTGTACAGACTCCGAGACAACACTGATCGTCAGCAGTTTATGCAATTAGGTGCACGAGTGGATTTGGGCGATATCTCCAGTTCACTCCTTTTAAATTGTTAAGGGTGGTTGAAAACCCTCCTAAAACCCTTGAAAAATGTGAAAACACAAATTTCTTTGAATCATCACAAAAGTGTTTTATTAAAATTGCTTAGTTTATAGTTTCAAATAATATGACACCACTCATACGTATGTAAAACCCATGGTTCAAAAGTTTGCGTATTTAATTGGAAAAAATAATTTTCACAATGTTTGGCAAAACAATAATTATATGAAATGATTTGTCCGTCGCGACACATCATCCTATATAAAACCTACACAAATATGTTATTTACCTCGGAAAGTAAGGAGTCGGTAGAGGGGGTAACCCTCTAAAGGTTTTCATCTTGCAGTAAGAGGGTGTGTGAAAGAAATTTATATAATTTAAAATACATGAATGTTAGAAATTTCAAAACGGAAATGAAATACATTTTTTGTCAAATTACCTAAAAAAGGATAAATTTGGAGTCGGTTAACTGATACAGTTTATTTGCTATATATTTTATGTCTATAACAGTTTAAGTAACAACAATTTAATGATCGAATCTAGCTTATTGGTCGTTAGTTCAACGCCCGGTAGATACGTGTAGGGGAGCTGTATTAATTCATTACCCAGTAATTTATTGAATTACCCCGCTCAGCCCCTGGACAGGAAGGTGGCCGGCCCGGAGGAGATGCAATGAAGCCATAAACCAAGGGGCGATCTCATTAATTCTACTGTTCACGGTCAGCGGCGAGTGCATGTGATAGACTACTACTGTGGCGCCATCTCCCCTACCGGCCACCGTACCAAATATACAATACCACCCCTATTTCAATACTGTTTTATTTTAACCATACGTTAAATATTAACTGAAAATACACGCACCATTCAATACAAACTATATGGGTTAAGTACGCGTTTCTGTATCGGGCCTTAAAAAACTAGGACGATTTTTATTGGTACAACCGTAACTCTTTAAAGAAAAGCCATAGAAAACCATAAAATACCCCCGTCACAGCAGACCTGCGTACAAATTTCCAAATAAATAACATAATAATAATAATATTTGACAAGTTTTATCATTATCTGTCGATAAATATTAGAGTTATTTGCCTATTCCCCTTAAGATTAACATGGAAAAGAGTATGCAGGTTTGCTGCTGTGAGGAACGCTGAAAGTAGGTGTTTCTAGCGTAAACAATTTATATTTTGACCATTTATATTAAGTTTCATCAACATCTGTCCACAAATAAAGGAGTTTACCTAATCTCTATATGATTAACATGGGAAAATAGTATGCAGGTTTGCTGCCATGATAAACACATAGACTAAGATTTTAAACATAAATAGATAGATCTCTACCATATGAAGCTAAATATCAAGTTTCATCCAAAAATATTGGTTAATAAGTGAAAAATTAATTTTTCTTTATTTTATATTAACATTAAGAAATACAACGTACTGTGTTTAAATTTTTTAATACGTCGGTAACCGTTGGAGATAGAAAAAAATTAAGGAACTAAATTGTGTAGTTTTTATACCACCCTTATTTCAATACTGTTTTATTTGAACCATACGTTAAGTATTGTCTGAAAATACACGCACCATTCAATACAAACTATATGGGTTAAGGACGCGTTTCTGTATCGCGCTTTGAAAAAAAGGAAGATAATGATTGGTCCAATCGTAACTCTTTAAAGAAAAGCCATAGAAAACCATAAAATACCCCCGTCACAGCAGACCTGCGTACAAATTTCCAAATAAATAACATAATAATAATAATATTTGACAAGTTTTATCATTATCTGTCGATAAATATTAGAGTTATTTGCCTATTCCCCTTAAGATTAACATGGAAAAGAGTATGCAGGTTTGCTGCTGTGAGGAACGCTGAAAGTAGGTGTTTCTAGCGTAAACAATTTATATTTTGACCATTTATATTAAGTTTCATCAACATCTGTCCACAAATAAAGGAGTTTACCTAATACCTCTATATGATTAACATGGGAAAATAGTATGCAGGTTTGCTGCCATGATAAACACATAAACTAAGATTTTAAGCATAAATGGATAGATCTCAACCATATAAGCTAAATATCAAGTTTCATCCAAAAATATTGGTTAATAAGTGAAAAATTAATTTTTCTTTATTCTTCATAAGATTAACATTGGAGCCCCAAAATACAACGTACTGTGTTTAAAATTTTTAATATGTCGGTAACCGTTGGAGATAGAAAAAAAATTAAGGAACTAAATTGTGTAGTTTTTATACCACCCTTATTTCAATACTGTTTTATTTGAACCATACGTTAAGTATTGTCTGAAAATACACGCACCATTCAATACAAACTATATGGGTTAAGGACGCGTTTCTGTATCGCGCTTTGAAAAAAAGGAAGATAATGATTGGTCCAATCGTAACTCTTTAATGAAAAGCCATAGAAAACCATAAAAAAGGGGAAATAGTTTAACTTTTAATATTACCTTACTGAAATCCTATCCATGTAGGCATTTTTAAGCAAAGCATGAATGATAAATGAGTGTAAGATGATTGTAGCGCGATTTTGTAGTCTTGATACTGACATGTTCTCTAGACAGGACTGTTAATTGATATCTCACAGCCAATGATATCTAAGGGACCTAGAGTTTAACGTAGGATCCGAACTACTTTTGCTTCTGAGTTAGAAACTAGTATAATTATGAGGATGGTCTTTGCAGATGAATGTAGCATGCAATAGTGCGAACGTTAATCCACACAAAAGAATATCCTATCCACCGACAATCGCTCATAACTATCCATAATTTGTAGCCTACAAGTACCTGGATTATAGGACACCAGTCAGATAATGGATATGTCTAATGGGGGCTGTGTGACAAACTAGTTTCTTAAAAATCACTTTAAGTTTAAATTTTTAAAATACAAATTTTAGTTATGAAACGTTGTAGTTTCTGATTACTTATGGAATATAATGTAAGATTTCGGAGATTTTCTAAAAAAATATTAAACATATGACTACCATGAACAAAAAATATCCACTCACTTGATCGGTGACGTCACTTCCGTTACAGCTTTTGCGTCTTGGAGCTCCATCCAAGTAAAAAATTATATTTACTTCTCTTTACGAAATAATAGCTTGGATATGTCTAAAGGGAATGTCACCAGTTCCTCTAAAACAGCTGTCCTTTAAAACCATAATGCCATTTCCGTTTCAAATTTTGGTCTGACGAAATTTAAAATATTTTTATACTATAAATGTGCAATAAACGATGATTTGGAAGGGGGAAATGGTCAAATAGTAGTTGGTGTAGAATCGAAGCCACGTGCGGATTAAGACTTCCCGCAGTATTGGTAAGATGACAAAATAACAAGAGAAGGGTGGAATATATGGTTCGATCCATCATGTTCGCCCCGGGAGTCTGTTACCCCCTACCACCCCTTTCCCTTTTATGCTCGACAAGACTGACGTAATAAACTTGACTCCATTCCGACTCCTGTGCTGAGCCGACTCGGCCACCACGACGGGGTTCCCCAGGGTTCTGTCATTGGTCCAATGTCGTTAAATAAATATATCGAATATTTTTATTACTGTACTTAATTTCTTAACCCTGAAAAATTAATTCTATTTACTTCCCTTTAAAAATAAAAAAATATAAAAGATCCCTATAAAAATATGCGGTCACGTAATCAGTGACGTCCGTTCCGTTACAGTTTTTGCGTCTTGGAACTCGTATACAATAAGTTAGATATATCTAAAGGGAATGTTTTCATTCAATTCCTTTAAACAGCTGTTTTTATAACCATATGACGACACTTTCCTTTCAAATCTTAGGAATGTAACTGCGTTCAGATTCAAATGCATCCTAAATCGACAGCTGACTGTTAGAAATCACATTGTGAGTTGCATTCAGTTCAATGAGTCGGTAAACTCCAGCTGTATGTAGCACCTTGCACCAAAAATATTTAGCTAACAACAAAGTATCTGTTTGTAAACTACCATCCAACCTGGAACATATCCTCCGCCCACTGTGATTGGACTGATTAAAAGTGAACTATGTTTTAAAGCGTGCGGCACATTACGAATAATTAGAAAAATAAACTTCTCTAATTTATCCCTACTTAAATTGTGTTTCAAAGGGTTTTTAACATTATAGAATAAAATTTAAGTGAGGCCAACTAAGATCTTACATTTTCACAATGAGAGAATGACTTTAACGTATACAGTAAAACATTATCAAATTTTCTATAACAGTTTAATGCTTTCAGCGTTTCTTAAAAATTCTCAGATGCACCCTGTCTCCTAATAACCACTTGGATTATGGTTAAAAAAATCTTCAGAAGAACCCAACTATTTCCCTCACTTACTCTATCGTTGCCCCCAGTGATTCGCTTGACTGAGTAGCCTTTGACGCACTATATTCCCCTTGCAATGCTCGGTCCCCGGCGCGGCATTAGGAGGTTGAGGCTGTAGGACCACCCGCCGCCAATTAGCACGGACACCGCGCAGCCGAGTTATTGCTCTGTTCTCATCTCGCTCATCACTCACACTGACCAGCTGACGCACCATTCCCCTAGCAAAGCTCGGTCCCCGACGCGGCGGTCGGAGGCTGAGCCTGAAGGACCACCCGCCGCCAATTAGCACGGACACCGCGCAGCCGAGTTATTGCTCTGTTCTCATCTCGCTCATCACTCACACTGACCAGCTGACGCACCATTCCCCTAGCAAAGCTCGGTCCCCGGTGCGACGGTAGGAGGTTGAGGCCGTAGGACCACCCGCCGCCAATTAGCACGGACACCGCGCAGCCGAGTTATTGCTCTGTTCTCATCTCGCTCGTCACTCAAACTGACCAGCTGACGCACCATTCCCCTAGCAAAGCTCATAATTTCGATATATTGTTAGAAAGTAGCTAGTGAATGCAACGCGGAAAAACTTAAATACTGAAATGACGACATATCATGGTAAATATTTTAAGCCAATGATGAATGTGTAATATGATTGTGTAGAAGAATGTGGCGCGATCTTGACGTCGTCTTGTTACTGACTGAGGTGGTCGTGCTCTTTAAGGTCAACACACACAGCAACAGACGCACGTATGCAGACAGACGGAGGAAAAATCGCTCACCATGTGATTAAATGTAAACATCTGCATGCAGACGTCGGCAGACGTACGGACGTCTGTGTGCGTTGCAACATCTGATAACATGGAGAGCGATTTTTCCTCCAACCGTCTGCATACAAAGTGTGCGTTGGCCTTTAATCAGGACTGTTAATTAATAGTCCATCATTCAATGGCACCTAAGAGATCTACAGTTAAACGTGGGATTCGAGCCACAGTAATCATGATGGTATTTGCGGAAGAACGGAGTATTCAAAAGTTACAATGCTATACTCGTATGTTCTCAAACGACTTTCTGCAATTACAATATAATTCACGATTTTCACCAAACAATTTGTATCTGCCTGGTAAATTATTTGAATCCACAGGGATGTTGCATAAGCCGCGTCCGTGTAGGTCCCTTCACAACAGTTACTTATGGGCGTTTAACAAATTGACGTCTGCAGGGATTGATCCTGACTGGTTGAGGTCAGATTCTCATTGGTGGCGCCACTCGCGGGGTCGCCCCTTCCATCTTGGTGATCTTGATGTAATACTTGTCTTCTGTATAAATCAATCCGGCATCACTCTGAATGTTTACCCGTCCGGATGATGTTGAAGGGTGAATCGAATGGGAAAAACTTATCCGGATGTGAATTCTCAATGCTCTTTGACGGAGTAATCTCAAAAAATCCTTTTACTAACTGTTTATATTTCATACCGCACTCATAATCAAGACCAATTTAAAATCTGACCGAAAAAATATGGTTATGAACGATGTTATTACAAAAAAATTACATAATATTCAGGGGAATCAGTCTTTTTATGGAAAATTATCGTGGCCACGTAAAGGTTTGTAGGCAAGGAGTTTTACTATTTTATATAATTGTATGATATGATTTTTTGAAAATTCTGGTTAAAGTTCATGAACCTAAACAACTTTACGTAATCAAAAGGAATAGTCATTGAATAATCTGTTGGACGAATAAAATCATTTATCATAGAATAAACATAAATAAAAGGGAAAATGATTTATAGTATTTTATTTAGACAGAAAAATTGTTTGCATTTTTTGTGAGATTTTTTGTATGAATAGATCAAGTAAAAAAATATTTTCCTTGGAATGAAAAATATATACTGTATTTAGTTATTTAATTCCTAAACCCTAAAAACTGGAATGCATATATTAACGATTAAAAATACAAACTACTAAAAATCCTCAAAATGTAAAAATTATAATTAATTTTATATATTTCTTAGTTCAATATGAGCTCAAAATCTTACGTTTTCTAAGCTAAAAAGGTAAGTAGGCGTTTTCGTTCTTTCTAGTAACATTTGGTAATTCACGGAAGGATTCACACACTCAGTGCATCGAGTACAGTGGTTCATTATTAAACTAATTTATAAATACTTTAAACTCGTACATTCGTTACAAGTAATTACAGATCGTCTTCAGATACGGAATATCTGATGGTCACCGAAACGTAAAAGAATGTGGAATGTAAATACAAGAGCCACCTGGCCGGAAGCAGGGGTACCAACACTGTCGTCGATAAACAATATCGGTAAAGTACATTAATAATGTATGAGTGTCAGTGTGAATGGTGGCGGCACTGACCACACGTAGAGCTCCAGGTCCTGCACATAACTGTCCGTCATGTGTATCTCTAGAACTAGCCTAGGCCTACACATCAGAACACAACTGGTACAGGACTACTTCGTACTCATCGAATTTCCATAGCATATTGGTCATTTTAAAGTATCTTTTCTCAATATTGTATAATTTTCTTTGTACTATTTAATATATTTTTTCACACTGCATGAAAAAATCAACACATGTTTCTTAAACCAAAATTAAATTTATTATGTAATTATATTTAGAGGTTACATTTTTGTACACACTTGATAATGGGATAATCCTCGAAACATGTTGTGATAAATAAAATGAAATAATGGAAGGGTACTATGGTATTAATTTACAATATAATAGTATTAATAGTAGCCCTATTAGTGAACATTCATAAAAGAAAATTAATATATTTTATTGGTATTTTCCAACGCGTCTGTGTTTTCAACTACACGTTTCTGGAGGTGGAGAAACTCCGCCCGTTTTCAAGTGATAACCTAATAACATAAACTGAACGTTAACATAACTGAACGTTTAAGTTACAAATATTAATTGTACTGTATCTATCTGTTGCGTTATCAATATAGTGTTTTTGTATTGTGCATGATAGTATTATCAGTAGTATAGTATTTATTCAATGTCAACAAAGCTATTTATCTACATGGGGTGTATTCCTATCCCCGGCGAACATTGAAATGACTAATTAGCGAATTTCCCGGGGGAAAGTGAGCTATTCACACCACCCGCATGGTGACACACATTTTGGGGGGTCATTCAAAATTTTGCATATACATGCACATATAAGGTTTCACGATAACGGCCGCAATTATTGTATGATCATTACGAAATTCGGTGGAGTTATTCCTTTCTGGAATATCGTGGATGGGTTCGTTGGGCAACGCAATCGGACAACATTAACAACACCTTTATGGGGGTTTTGCTCCCGAAAAATTGGGTTTTCAATTTATATATGTTTAATTTTGGAAAAAAATTATTTTCCTTCATACCATCAGATTCAGGTAAAAAAGGCACACAATTTAGTATTTTTAATCATGACTTTATATCAATTAATTGGTTACTGAGATATTTAA
Source organism: Nephotettix cincticeps (assembly GCA_023375725.1). Classification (NCBI taxonomy): domain Eukaryota; kingdom Metazoa; phylum Arthropoda; class Insecta; order Hemiptera; family Cicadellidae; genus Nephotettix; species Nephotettix cincticeps. Next base: position 56,353,838 of record CM041788.1, read on the forward strand.
AATGGTAAATATAGTACGTTGTCTTACGTAATCTTAAGGAGAATAACTAAAAATCAATAACTCACTTATTTACTTTAATATTCTTCCAAAATTTGGTATGAAAGTCCAAGTTAAGTTTTATCATTAAATATATAAAACCCCCAAATTTAATGTTTATTACGGCAGCAAACCTACATACTCATTCCCTATGTAATTCTTATGGAAACTCAAATTGGTTAACTTCCTTAATTGTGCTTTTCCTTAGTTAATAGACTTAAAACGTGCCATGTAAAACAACCCTTGTTGCGGCAAACCTGTACACTCAGTACAATTACTACGATAGGAACAATATAAGTTCTTTGAAATTCGCTCTACTCACGCCAGCGTGCTGCGTGAGAACTCGTTTTTCAAATGAGAGCACGTTTCAACGTTATAAGATGGTCAGATACATTGCAGTATAGCCTACATTCTCCCACATGAACCCACATCAATGTGACGTAGCTTTAACCCGCTTACCTGAGAGCCAGTCGGCTAGTGGCTCTGGTGGGTGGCCCGTGTACCTCCACAACCTCGCCATATTCGGCACCTTCCGACCACAATTTGTCCCATTGTATGTATATCCGTCCGGACGACCGCCACAATCTGTCCACCGTTGAGACTCGTCTACCTGTCGATTGGTATCTCCGACATTTACATTTTAAAATTGGGTTGTGGGCCTTGGGTCTGGTGGAAACTGAACGAGGGAGTCTTCGAAAGTGAAAGGGGGACGTTGTTTGAATTCACATTTTCAATTTCGTAACCGGGGTTTACCTAATTTTCCAAGTTAGAGAATTTTGTTGTTTTGACGATCGTACCATTTCCATTACAAATCATCGTTTTTTCATAACAAAATCTGAATTATTTTCTTTTCCACATTAAAATTGAGTAAGTGCCGGTCATGATGGAATCCAACTCAGAATTGGGGAACAAAAATCAAAAAATATTTGAGTTGTAAATCGGTTAATAATAATATAAGTTATTTTATTGTAATTAAAAACGATTATAAAATTATTATCAAACATTTATGTACCTTAACAGCCAAGGCTGTGTTTCAAAAAGACGTCTATGCTATAATATGCGTATGTTCATTAAACATTTACTTTTTTATAAAGTTAGTCTTTCACAAATGTTTAAAATTTGTTTAAAAATGTTAAACTATTTTAGTCAAGCTGCTGTTCGTTTAGAGTTGAGTTATAATGAGGGATTTTAAAATTTAAATGGTGTCAAAAACTTTTAAAGATGATCTTTGCTCAACGTCTCTATCTTCCTCACACTACTGATAAGGTTGTCAAAGTAGTCTGATCACACTGCCCCATGCTAGCGGTGCGATCGGTTGTATCAACAGGTGTTTGTTCTGTTAAGTTAGATTAGATTAGATTAGATATTGAAATGGCAAAACTCCTACCCAGGTAGGTATTTATAAGCCAAGTATGATATGAGAAATGAGTGTAAGATGATTGTGGCGCGATCTTAGGCTTGTTACTGACCAAGGCTGAGATGTTCCTTAGACCCTCGGACATTATTAATAAGCCAAACATCTGATGGCAACTAAGGGACCTACAGTTTAACGTGTGGAATCCGAACCCCGGCCTCTGAATTACGAATGGTCTCAAATTATGAGGATGGCCTTGCGGATATAACGTAGTTATTCACTAGTGCGGACGGGTTAATCCACACAAGAGAACACTACACCCATCCGACTTTCGCTCATCACGTATCCACCAATTCGATGACCTCCAAATAGCTGGATGTACAGGATAACGTCACCATGTATTTAGTGTTTAATGTTTTTGTGTTTAAAAAATAACTATGATTACCATGTCTACGACAAGTCAACTTCATCAATTTTTGACTCAAGCTCGCGATGGTATTTTAAAAACCTAAACATGTTCTGAATATTAACTTTTATTCGAGCTATGGGACGGTATTGTGTCCTTTAATCTATCTACTTGGAGGTCGCGAATTGCAAGTCACACCCACCATAGTCAGTAGGTGTAGTGTTCTCTTGTATGGGTTAACATCTGCACTATTGAATACTACGTTATTCCGCAAATACTATCCTCCTAATTAAACCAGTTCGTAGTTCCGAGGCAGTGGTTCGGACTCCACGTTAAACTGTACGCCCCCTTATATATGCCATTAACTTTTGGGCTATTAAGTAACGATTCTAAGAAACATGTCAGCCTCAGTCAGTAACAAGACTACAAGATCGCGCCACAATCAACCTGGGAAGGTTTCCATTTCAGTTAAAAGTATAAATTATGACAGAAATTTTGCGTAAGTAATTTTATCTTAGTTAAAAGTTCCAAATTTATTCTATGCTCCTAAAAAACACATTTCTACAAAATCCCGAATACAGAAACTTTATATTTTCACAAACCATTTGGAAGTTGGCCAAACTTCTACATGTACAACAAAAAGAAGATCATGACCTGTATTAAATCACAAAAATAAATTCGCTGTGTCTTAATGATAATGCACGCCAGACAGGAGTGTGGCGAGCGGGTTTACGGTTTACGGTTTACAGCTATACAAGGCTGGCTCGTGGCCAGGGGACACTGCAGGGAGGCGCCACGACGCTTCACGGGCATACATCACATCACGCCCTAGTACTAGACCCTCAGGGTGACTATGTGCGGTAGAGAGAATAACAGCCGAGAAAGGGGCTGAAAATAGCCCAGCGGTTATTTAATGTTGTTAAGTTACATTCTATGTACCAAATCGAAGTCTTAAACGGTTTATCCCCAGTTTCCGAGGCTTCGTTTGTGATTTATATCCACATTTTTTTACCACATGGGTTGTTGGTCCAACACTCAACTCCCAAACTGAAGGATATATTAGATTATTATGGCAACCATTCCACAAGGTAGGTATTTTAAGCAAAGTATGAATGAGGATTGAGTGTAAGATGATTGTGGCGCGATCTTATAGTCTTGTTACTGACTAAGGCTGATATATTCCTTAGACAGAACTGTTAATTAATAGCCTAAAAGCCGATGGCAACTAAGGGACTTACAGTTTAACGTGGAATCCAAACCACAGCTCTGAATTACGAATTGGTCTAATTATGGGGATAGCCTTTGAGGATTAACGTAGTATTCAATAGTGCGTACGTTAATCCACACAAGAGAACACTACACCCACCGACCATCTCTCACAACTATCCACAATTCGTGATCTCCAAGTAGCTGGATTACAGGACGTCACCACCGTCGCAGGAATACCCCTTTTTGTCTGCCTCCAACCTCACGAAGATCTAACCGGCAAAGAAGGTTCACTTACCAGTAGCAATGCTTCTTCCGGCTTAGCTCTCGAGGTTGTCAGAGCACGAAAGCCCCCACACTATATCAAAGCCTTCAAGGGATACCTTTAATAGTGTGATTAAATATCACATTCATCTACGATATAAATGTTTATGGGAGTAAAAATGCGAGTATAAGTAAAAAATTTTACCATAGCCAATAAGTCGATTTCCAAAATATTTCCACAGGTTAGGTTAGGTTCAATCATCATGACATTTGAAAGATTTTGACATTTCTAGCAGCTGGAGTGTAAATATAAACATTTCTGTACCAGTGACGTCATCGGTTTTGTTTACGTGACCCCTACCTCACTATATATTTATTTCTAGTTACCTCGATAAAAACAACGTTTAATTAAGTCAAATCAGTCTTGAACGTATGGTTTTTAAATGCTTTTGACATCTCGGGTCTCAAGATGAAAAATTGGTACCTAATTAAGTATGGATTTTGGGCTATATAAAATTGTAACAAAGATATTTTAAAGCAAGTCATTCTATTTGTATTTTCGCATAAAGTATAACATGGCTAAAGTTTCGGCATGTTTTATGAAGCTGAAGGTAAAAATATCGGCTAGTGTGTATCAATTGGTCTAGACCAGATGGAGCCACTAAGCGATTCGTACTGATATAATATCTTCGTCAATCAGACAGATATAGAATTTGTTGTAAACCCACACAGTACGTTGAACTTCGCCAAACATGATCGCACGCAGCACGCTGGTGTGAGAAGGGCGAATTTCATAGAACTTATATTATTCCCATCATGGTAATCAAATAGTACTGTGTATGCAGGTTTGCTGCAATAATGGTTGTTTTACATGGTATATATAAAGGCTGTTATCTAAGGAATAGCGCAGACCAATTGTTTTTAAACTATGTCGATAGTTAAGCGAGTTATACCAATTTATCTATTCTCCATAAGAATTACATGGGCAATGTGTACGTAAATTTGCTACCATATGAAACATTTTAATTTATGAATTTTATGGATTTAATGATAAAACTTAGCTAGATGGATTTGCACACCAAATTTTGGGAGAATATTTAAGTAAATAAGTCAGTTATTGATTTTGAGTTATACTCCATAAGATGAACATACGACAATGTACTGTGTTTACCATTTTAAATATCACAGTAACCAATTGACCTAAAGTCATGAATAAAAATACTAAATTTATAGAACTTATATTATTCCCATCATGGTAATCAAATAGTACTGTGTATGCAGGTTTGCTGCAATAATGGTTGTTTTACATGGTATATATAAAGGCTGTTATCTAAGGAATAGCGCAGACCAATTGTTTTTAAACTATGTCGATAGTTAAGCGAGTTATACCAATTTATCTATTCTCCATAAGAATTACATGGGCAATGTGTACGTAAATTTGCTACCATATGAAACATTAAATTTATGAATTTTATGGATTTAATGATAAAACTTAGCTAGATGGATTTGCACACCAAATTTTGGGAGAATATTTAAGTAAATAAGTCAGTTATTGATTTTGAGTTATACTCCATAAGATGAACATACGACAATGTACTGTGTTTACCATTTTAAATATCACAGTAACCAATTGACCTAAAGTCATGAATAAAAATACTAAATTTTGTAATTTTTACTTGAATGGTAAAATTATTTTTTAATTATACATAAATAAATTGAAAACTCCATTTTTATGGTACTATCGTAAAAAAAGTAAAACGTATTTAGTTTTATGTAAATAACTTCACTAAATATACCGGAAGTGATTTAGTCATTTATATAAATGCAATTAGAGTTTAGGTTATATATTGCTTGGAACTAAGATACTTTTGATTATTTTCTACCCCAGAAACCCCGAAATGAGTCATACCTCAAATTTTGTCTGCCTGTATTTCTATAACGCTAAACAAGATTGGTTATGGAGAGTGAAATATAAACAATACATATCAAAACATCTGTTTATAACCGTTTGGCAGTTTTGACATGGATATGTCTTAGCTCTGGGGGGTCTTGGCGATTTGTAAGATGGAAAATATGTAACAACTTTCCATAGAAACCGCCAGAGCTATTATATTGGACCTTAAATATAAAAGAATAACAACAGCTGTTAAGATGAAGTGAAAACATTACCTTTAGACATATCCATGATCTACCCTATTTCCCACAGGGAAGTAAATACTAACATTTTGACATGGATATGTCTTAGTTCCTAGGGGTGTTGGCGATTTTTAAGATGGAAAACATGTAACAGGTTTCCATAGAACCTACTAGAGCTATTTTATTGAATTTTTAATATAAATGACTAAGAAAAGCTGTTTAGATTAACTAAACCCATTCTCTGTAGACATATCCATAGTCTAACCTATTTCCCACAGGGAAGTAAATATTAACATTTTTGATTGAAGATGGTGATGAACAATATGTGAATAGAGGTTTTGCATAAATATTTATTTTATTTATGTAATAAATGAAAAAATTTCAAATAAGTGAACAATTTGTTAAAAGTATATTATGAGATCGATCCCCGTCCGAGGTAAGCTACATTTTTGTTCAGAGTTTATGCAAGTTAGTAAAAAAGTGTTTATGCTATATTAATTAAGGTGTATTAAATCGGTTTTATTTAAACCATATAAACTGTGTTTACATTGAGTAATAAATGTGTTTTAATTTTGCTAATTAACTAATATAATACACGTCTCATTCTATCCGAGCAAAGCTCGGTCACCAGGTACTATTAGTAAAACGTGGAATATGGTGTCATTTTCCCAAATATGAAACGCCGAATTTGAACTTTCAGGTGAACCAAAATCTTTCGATCTTAATGCTTTTATCCTTTTAGAAGATAAAAATCGAAATACAGTACCCCTTAATGTTCGTAACTGTGGTAAATTATGTTGTTGTCGCATACATCACTACCCTATTGCAGCAAATTAACGTTCACTTTCTGGATGCAAAATTAAGGTTAAATATGTTTTTAATCAGTAACGCACAAGCTTAACCGAATACCGAAATACTTTCTACCTGAAAACATATTCTTGTCTCGTCAACCCAGGAGTCTCTGCTACAAATGAAGCTTCATTTGACTGTTTTTCGACATTGCCTTCACAGATTTGCGTGTCTTCCGATAGCAACGTGTGCGAAACTTGACCCTAATAAGCGCTAAGCTAAGCTGAACCGGACATCTCACGCTGGAAATCGTCTTGACCACTTCTCGCATTTCACCACACAAACGTGCCGCTTGAAAAGCATTACTTTGTTTATTTACTTATTTTTGTATTTTTATCTTTTATCGCCTTTCTGAAATGGAAACCTACTCAGGTAGGTATTTTAAGCCAAGTATGAATGAGGATTGAGTGTTAAGATGATTGTGGCGCAATCTTGTAGTCTAGTTACTGACTAAGGCTGTCATGTTTTTTTAAACAGAGTTTTAAAAAATGCCACGTACGTCGGTAAATTGTTGTTATGTCTATATATTTCATAAAAATTATTATAGCCTAAATACGTGTTTAAATCTTAATTAGTTTTCCTCTAGCCTGTGTCAGCTTAAAAAAAGTAGTAGCTAGTATTAGTGTGACATTGTGTATAGTTTTTTTTATATTTTTGTCCTTTATGAATGTCATTTTTATTCAAAGTTTGGGTAAAATTGTGTTACACCGCTAATACAACAATACTCTTTTCTAGTTTAACTATATGATGGCTTTTATTGATGTTAGTTTTAATTATTTATTATGTAAACAGTTTTGGAATTTGAGTTTTTTATTCTAATCAAAAATGAATACAGTTTTAGTTTCTGTCACCATTGGAAACTTAAGAGTCTGCATCAGTGGTAGCCATCTTGGATTTTAGTCCCGTAAGAGCAATGTTTAATTCTGGCGCCTATATCTCCTTGACCTATTGTCATAAATTAACGGAAGAGGTGTCAAATTAAAGGTATAACAGTCCTTCAGGGCACCACCTTACAGAAATTCTTATTTTCGCTCTCAATAAAAAATAATAATGATTTATTTTGTAAAATATTACTGGATTTTTGTTTTTATATCAAGTTAAATTTTTGAACATATTGAAAAAGTCATGCCCTTGAGCCACATCTCATCAATGTACTACCAAAGTTTTACATTGATACTTTGATAATTAACGCCACTACACACGCCAAAGTATGTTCCGCCAGAATTTAACATTGCCCTTACGGGGCAAAAATTCAAGATGCCTACCACTGATGCAGACTCTTAAAAAAATGTGTTTGCCTTCACTCACGAGGAAATTTCTCATCAAGAAAAATAGTAACCACAGCATGTGAATTTAAACCATGATATTGAATGCAAACCTGGTTTTGTATGTACATAAATCGTAATCTTTATATTTTTTAGATATAGCTACGCTTGTAACTATATGATGTAAAATATTTTTAAAAATAAAAATTATTATTATTAGTTACTGACAAACACCTGATGATTTGATGACTAAAAATGTTAAGTAGTATTTAACGTTTTCAATTATGCATCGTACGAACGCCATTTAGGGCACACTATGAATAATCAATTTGGGTTTTCCATTCGGTTTTAAAATCGTCTACATCGACCGCACGTTCCAGTCGTAAGTAATCGCGACCAGAATAATCGATTGGTGGTCGAGGAACAACTCAATTCCAGCAGGCTGCGCGTCTACCCGCACATAGCCAGCGACAATGACATGACAATGACAATGACAGCATTACAGTTCTCAGAATGGCCGCACAGGACGACGGGATTACCAAGGTAACTGTGTCTGTATTCTGAGCTCGATACCATTACAATGATTCTTAGTAGCGATGTCTGCGTGATAAGGTCCGCTACCATGTAGCGCTATCCTTCACACCGGTGACTGTTGGGTAAATACGCGATGAAAAACACTCCTGTAGCAGCAGACCTGCATATAAAACGAATTTCCAATAATTTGTAAATTAGTCGAGGTGATATACTTGATTGCGTATAAATTCAAATCAATTATATAAAATAATATATGACTTTTATAAAAATCTGTTTAATGTGTATTATTAGCATTCTCCATATGTTTAAATGAAATGTGTGCATTTCTTAACACTAAGTAGTATTTCTACCATAAATATTTTTATTTAACATTTATAAATTATCAATTACATAAATATATGTTTGTATTCCTTTATGATTAACATGAAAATGAGTATGCAGGTTTGCTGCCATGATAAACACATTAAACAGTTTTTAATTAAATGGATAGATCTCAACCTGAAGCAAATATCAAGTTTTACAAAGTTTAATTTGGGAAATTATTAACCTATCCTCCTTAGATTAAGAACAGTACAACGTACTGTGTTTAGATTTTTTAATATCTCAAAACATTAGATAAAGAATGCTTTAAAACTTAATTGTGTAGTTTTTAAGCTGATTCCAATGTAATATAAATTAGATTTTAAAAATTAATGTGAAAATAAAAATTTGTACAAAAAAACTACTTATTGACAATGTCTAGTTTACGAGCAGCATAATCAAATTTGTCTTGATGCATTTTTTCGTGTTATCGGAAAGAGATATTAACCCTTAACTGCTATCCTGAATTTTGGCCACGTCTCCTTAATATTCGGGTCATTTTGAGCCATATTTATTTCAGTAATTTTTTATATCTTTAAATGGATTTAAATTAAATGAATATTGAGCATGGTTTTGTGGAAAAATCAAGGTATTTAAAAAACGATTAATTTACAAAAATTGATAAAAATGTTTGTATTTACTTCTTACCTGTGGGAAATAGGTTAGATCATGGATGTGTCTAAAGGGAATGATTTTAGTTCATCTGAACAGCTGTTCTTATTCATTTATATTAAAAATTCAATACAATAACTCTGGTAGTTTCTACGGAAACCTGTTACACCCCCCCAGAGCTTATTTTTCGCAGCCGGTTAATTAAAGTGCAGGTACTGCAGATTTTTAAGTACGACACTCGTACGGGGAACCACAGAGGTGACGGTGACAACCTTATAGGCCTACGTGTTCAGACCCACGGACCAATCAGAATGCATCACCGCTGTTTGATAAATATTCAATTATTTTGATTATTTCCAACAGATTAGGAAACACAATGACTGGGTCGTGGCGTGTCCTGTAATCCAGCTACTTGGAGGTCACGAATTGTATATAGTTGTGAGTCATTGTCGGTGGGTGTAGTGTTGTCTTTTGTGGATTAACATCCGCACTATTGAATACTATGTTAATCCGCAAAGATCATCCTCATAACTAGATCAGTTCATAGAGGCAGTGGTTCGGACTCCACTTTAAACTGTATGTTCCTTAGATATGTCATTGACTGTTGGGCTATTATAATATTGTGATAAAAAGGTTCTGTCTAGGAAAAATGGCAGCCTTAGTACAGTAACAAGACTACAAGGTCACGCCACAATCATCTTACACTCATTTCTCATTCTTACTTGGCTTAAAATACCTAGGCCACCGTTTCACTAATTAACAGACCCATGTATTTTGTATGCACATTCCATATTTAAAGGGTCAAAATTAAAAGTTTTAAAATCAAATAATTATTTTAAATAGGAAATTTTATTCAAACACGATTAATAAATACAACTACTAATGTATTTTCTTAATTTACGATATTTTAATCGAACAATACATATTATTCCATAGCATAAATTTTTGCATCTCAGATATAGAAAGGAAACAATTCTTGTAATGATAAATAACTTTAAAGAAAATACTATATAAATCGAGATACTTCTAAAACCTAATTTTTCAGTTTCGCAAATATACTTTTGAAATTTCCAACCTATTATATTATTATTATGACCCACTTTTATTACAACATTTAAAACTCAAGAACGGTTGGACCGATTTTAATGACCTTTGACTTTTTTAGATTCGTTTCTGCTCCGAGCAGGCTATAGGCATATTCAGTTTTGTATTTAACCCTAGGGCTAAGCCCCACTGGCCTGTAAGGTTTCTACATGTTAAGCTTATGAGGAAAAGGCGTGAGACATTCTGATCATATACATACATCAATAATATTTTATCAACAGCTGATTTTGTGTTGCTTTATGACAACTAACGTCATTTCGTTTACTATATTAAGTACCTGGTGACCGAGCTTTGCTCGTATAAAATAAGACATGTATTATAAAAATTAATTAAAAAAATTAAAACACATTTATTACTCAATGAAAACATTTATGTGGTTGAATAAAACCGATTTAATACACCATAATTAATATAGCACTGAACAAAAAGATTCGCACCTGGTGAATATGGAACTCGCGACCTCTAGTTCTTGAGGCCGACACGCTACCAATCGGCTATGGCGCCAGTCAATTGAGCAATGCCGTTTAACGTCTTTTAGCCAACCTCAATTGTTTTAGCCGATCATTTACTGTTTAATGTCAGTTATTATTAGCCTGTGATCAACTGATTTTGTTAGAAACGGAATAAGGATTGAAAAGCAAAAGAGAAATTTAATTTACATCAATTATTGGTTGGTTTGTTTCAGTGGCTTTAAGCAATACAACGAATATGTTTTATATCAAAACACGGAATATTTTGGAAATAATTTTTTCTGTTTTTATTTCGCACAGTTATGTTATCCTTAAGTTTTTACAAATTGTTTAGTATTTTGCTAAGTTTTTATTTTAATCACAATTTTACGCACGAAAAAAATCCTCGATGAGATAGTAAAAAGTCAAAAGGTTCGTACGAGTAGCACACATCGCCGTGAGAGATTTCCTCAATAACGCGGCTACGAGGCGGAAGCTGACTGTTCTCCCCGGAACTGTGGGTGGGGGGTGGGGGGGGCTCAGCAGGGGTTGTTGGCCGAGAGACATGCAACGTTCAACGTGACCGTCTTGGAACCTCTTACATTCTAACATCGTTCCGTTTATTATTTTATTTCAATATTTTAAGAAACATTTTACAAGAATTCCCTACGAAGTTGCAAATACTTAGCAGGGATCTAATAAATATATGAGTTGCAAATCGACCGAGCAATATAATATTGCGAAAATCAAAATTAAATAAACGGAATCAGTTGACTGACACATACTTTCTCCCTTAAGTAAATTTTAAAAAGACAATCTGTAATAAAACTATCATGCTCCTCAAAGTTTATCTAAATAATATTTAATTATTCATCCCATTTCTGAAAATAAAAACAAGAAAGACAAAGTTTAATTAATTGTTCAAATTGTATGGGGGGACCCACCCCCCGTAATACCAAGGTTTTTTGAGTTGGTTTTGTTGGGTAATTTGACCTTACGCTTCATACCAAGTTATGTGGGAAACGGTTGGAAAATAAGGAAGAAATTGATTTTTTAATAACATCGGGCGCTTTCAGACAACGTACTGCGTTTATCATGGACAGTAAATTTAGCTTTTCTCTGGAACCGTTAGTCATAGACAAGTAATTCAAAATACTAGTTTGTTTAGTTTTTTACGCTGGTTTTAATGGTGCCAGTCAAGTTACACTTTAATTGTTTTAGATGAAAATTTAAAAATTTGATTTCTTTGACATTTAAAAGCCCATAACTTTTGAACCGTCATTTCTACAGACATGCGGGTGGTGTCAAATTATTTAGTACTCTGTGCACTATTAACTATCAAATTTTAATCAAAATCTTTCAAGCAGTTTTTCAAGTCAGTAAAGACACGAGTTTACAAAAAACTTATAAACAGAATGGTGGCTGTTACTAACAATCAAAACTGTACAATAAAAATAACCTTCAACTTCTAATGTTTACGTTAGTTTATGGTAATTTATACGTATAACGTTTAGCGTGTCTTTATAAAGTAGCTGGTAAAAACTCTTAATTAAGAATTTGTTTGTACATAATTCAGACAATTCCAATAAAAATAAAGAACTCTCTACCATATTTACGTAAGCATTAAATTATCAAATTTCGTAATTTCGCAAAGGCGTACGCGAAGGCGCCTGCGAAACGGAAAACGCAATATGAACGCTGTTCGCAAATAGTCTGACGTATTATCCACGGCGCCCCCGGCGTTGTGATATTGTCTTAGTTATACAGTATAAAATTACACTTTGTATAAAGTTTTAGCCACAGGAATTACACAGAGCACTTGTTTTATTACGATAACCAATATTTTAAAGCTCATCCACGTCAGTTGTATTCATATTATATGACCCAGTTACTTAAGGAATAAAAAATACGTAAAAAGTGCAACATGTTTGAATTGATCTGTAAATTTAACTGACTTGAACCGGGAGTGTCCGAATTACGATAAAAATTAATTTGTTTGTTGGTAGGCCTATTAGTTCAAAAATCGCCAACTAAAATAATAATACAGGAACAGCAATGGCGTACTCACAATTTCCAAATCAATAAGTACAAATATGTCAAAGTTGATAATCTATATGTTGATAAATAAGAGTTTTTTCTATCGTCCGTTAATAACAGAAAAAAATTTGTTTTGAGAAACAGTAAAAGTAGCTTTTACCATAATTTGTTATTCTGTCATATACCAAGTTAATTCATTAGTTGTATATATTTATTTTATTTAAACAATAACATTGGGATATTTATGCAGGTAGCTGTGAAAACTCATACATGATTTGTTTAGCATTAAAGTATGGTTTTAATGTACAAAAATAATACACTATACAAAGTTTCACCAAAAATATTTATAAATCAATATTTTTTTCCTTACATTTAGATACTTTGGAGCCATAAAATACAATTACTTGTTTAGTTTTTTATTATCTGGTAACCGTTGAGATGAGATTAAGATAATTTGTTTTGGTTTTTAAGGTTTTAAAAAATTAAAAATTTTAAAAATTACATTAAAAAAAAACTCCTTACAAACATACCAAACTTTTTTATTAAATCTGGATACAAAATAGTCACAAATGTAAATACACTCCTACCAATTTACGAACGGACAACGGGAAATAATTGTGTTAGACACACTACAAAAAAAAAAAACAAAATTCTCAAGTCTATGATACAATACAAAAAGCACTCTTGTTTTACCGCGTCCAAAGCAAACCAAGGAACATTTCAACAGGAACTGAATCATCTCAACAAAAACTTACATAGAACTTTAGCGATTAGATGTAACCGTAACCTCAACCCCATAAATAAAATAGTACAGTAGCCATATTTACGTAACATTCGAGTATGTGTTATACTTACAGTGAAAGTAAATCCACCCGTATAACTCTAGCTTGGCGGATTACTGTATTTAGTTTTCATTCAGGAAAGCGGTCGTTAGCGCGATGGGTCGCTCGTTCCACGGATCACATCTGTCTCCGTCGCGACGCGTGAGATCGCCGTTGACAAATCACGGCGTAATCCTCGTGCGAGGCCGCGTTTTTCAAGATTATAATTGAAGGATCAGTTTCTTTTTACACACGGTTAGAAGATGGTTTAAAACACACTGTTGGGCCGAGTACATAGAACAGTGACTTTGTGGATTGGGAGAATTAGTAGGCCGCGATCTCTTTTCTCAAACCTACAAGGGAAATTTCCTTCGGGTAAACGTCAAACAAGGTTTACAAAGCTTATTACGACTGAGATAGAAACAAAATTATGGATTTGGTGTGTGAGGACAGAATTAGTCGGCTGACCACAAGAAGTCAAGAAACAAAACTCATTTTACAAACTGACAACGTAGAGAGGATATAATCAACGGTCAATATAATCTTTTGTCAATGGTACACGTCTGAAACACACACTATTTGAACTCAATAAATATAATGTATTTAAAAATTTACTGATTAGTGATTTCTCTGTGATCCAACGATTCAAATATACATTTTGAAAAAAATATGTATAATATATGTCTGACTCAACCCTTACATTCCAACCAATGGCGTCACTCAATCTGCGTCAAATTGAAAGGTAATAGGATAAACTGTGAGAATTACTGTAGTGCTGAATTAACGGTGGGAATAAACTAAGGTGTATCTGCGAGTTTGTTCTTTATGCCTAGACAAAAAGAGAAAAAACATAATTTAAATCAATAATATAAAACTAATAAATTTAACATTTTCAAATCTATAAAACTAATTTTTGCCTTTTCTCCATAAGATTAAAATAATTAGTATTTGCTGCTGAAACACTGAAAGTAGCCATTTATACCATAAAAATTTATTTTAACATATACCAACTTTCATCAACATCTGTCCATAAATATAGGAGTTTGCCTAATCTCAATGATTAACATGGGAAAGAGTATGCAGGTTTGCTGCCATGATAAACACATAAACTATGATTTTTTAGCACAAATGTATGGATCTCAACCACATGTAGCTAAATATCAAGTTTCATCAAAAAATATTAGATAATAAGTGAAAAATTAATTTTTTTAATCCTCCATAAGATTAACATTGGAGCCTCAAAAATACAACGTACTGTGTTTAGATTTTTTATATCTCGGTAACCGTTAGATAGAGAAAAACTTTGGAACTTAATTGTGTAGTTTTTAAGCTGATTCCAATGGTGAAATATAAAATTAGAATTTAAAAATTATTGTGAAAAACGCAAAAAACTTTTTGTACAAAAAACTACCGTTATTGACCGATATGTCTGGTTTACGAACTCGTCCGAGCATTTGTAGATGTACACGTCTCTACAAAAATTGGTTAAAAATTTTTCAATTACGTGTAGACACATATTTGTAAAAACAATTTTAAACTTCAAACAGGCTACAATATTATTAATTGAAATCGACCAAGTTTTATAAAACATTTTTATTTTTGTCTACATGTTCGGGTATAATCCCATTTAAGAAGTGTAAATTATCTATTTTTTACTTTTTATACATTTACACTCAAATTATCACAGGAAAAAATAAAAACTGTAACATTTAAACAAAAAATAAATATAATTGATATTTGAATATAAATTCTTAAACGACGAGGGCCGACGAAGTATACAATGGCTTAACTTTATAACTTCGACATTCAAAAGAAAAATTTTTAAAGGCTAAACTTATAGGTTCAAATTTAATTCACGATATTCTCTCTTTTAAGAACTAACTGCAATTATTTTTAAAGAATTTTCAATACCTTTATTTAATTTTTAAAAATCGTCACATTACGTTCAAAACGATGAAGACGGAAGATATTATGCTATACGTCTGTGACGCAATATATAATTAATATTTCAACCAACATTGTATCGTAAAGCTAACAGGAAAGCCTTAACTTATCAACATCTTCCTAACAAAACGACGTCACCCGATTCTTTTCAAACACCTTACGCAATTCACCCAATTTACCCGAATACATGCGTCCCATAACTCGCTTCAATAGTTCCAAGACCACCGGCGAGCCGACACTAATAAACAAATGGCTTGTTGAAACTCATAATTAGGCTTAACTTACTCGACTTTCACATTTCAACGGCGTAGATGATCTTTACGAGAGCTCGGTCCCATAAATACAGCATGAGGGATGGAGCGCGATACTAGCGCCGCGCCGGAGTGTGGACAATAATTGAAACCGGCCAGCAAGGTGGCTCCCATTGTGGAGGCTTTCTAATCTCCACTAATATCTTCTATTAATCAATCAAAAATCCGGATAAAACTCATCCGGATCCGGTATTCCGTTGGAATCTGGGTTGTAGCATAGTTACAACATGGACTGAGCCTCGTTGTCATTGTAAGGCTGAGTACGACTCCCTACACATCCATCCGACTGACATGGACGTAATATCATAAACTATCGATTTCTACCATAACTGATGACTGTTAATTGTAAAGTGCCTCCAATTTAGATGGATTTGTGTAACAACGGTACAACATGACAGTCAGTCTGAGGTACATACAGCAATCCGGCCGAGTGGAGTTATACAAAAACCTCTACAAAATTACCTTCTTCCATAGTTAGTTAGTTACTGAAATCGCAACCTCTCCAAGGTAAGGTATTTTAAGCGAAGTATGAATGAGAAATGAGTGTAAGATCATTGTGGCGCGATCTTGTTGTCTAGTTACTGAACTAAGGCTGACATTTTTCTTAGACATAACTTTTATATCCCAATATTATAATAGCCCAACAGTCAATGGCTTACCTAAAATTTAACCTGGAGTCCGAACCACTGCCTCTATGAACTGATCTAGTTATCAGGATGATCTTTGCGGATTAACGTTGTATTCAATAATGCGGACGTTAATTCACAAAAGATAACACTACATCCACCGACAATGACTCACAACTATCCACAATTCGTGACCTCCAAGTAGCTGGATTACAGGACACGCCACGACCTAGTCATTGTGTTTCCTAATCTGTTGGAAATAATCAAAATAATTGAATATTTATCAAACAGCGGTGATGCATTCTGATTGGTCCGTGGGTCTGAACACGTAGGCCTATAAGGTTGTCGCCGTCACCTCTGTGGTTCCCCGTACGAGTGTCGTACTTAACTATTTACAGTACCTGCACTTTAATTAACCGGCTGCGAAAAATAATAATGATAAATTAAAATCAGCTTTGTGAAAGATAACCAGATAATCCTCTAATCGGTTCAGCATTTTTATAGAGAATCATAATATCTATAGAACAATATAGGATGATTAAATTAACAACTAGTTGGACTTCTCAGTGGCGGGATCTTATAGTCTTGTTACTGACTAAGACTGACATGTTCCTTAGACAGGACTGTTAATTAATAGCCCAACAGTCAATGGCATATCTAAGGGAACTACAGTTTAACATGGAGTCCGAACCACTCCCTTTGAATGACGACCTGGTCTAATTATGAGGATGGTATTTGTGGATTAACGTAGTATCCAATAGTGCGGACGTTAATCCACACAAGAGAACACTACACCCACCGACCATCGCTCACAACTACCAACAATTCGTGACCTCCAAATAGCTGGAGTACTGGACACACCAATAAAATGCTTTACCTATTATGTATTTTTTAAAGTTTTATTTTGAATGTATTTAATTAATTTTGTATGTTTCTCGGTTGTCTGTGTAATAATTTGATTCCAGCAGCAGTTCGTTTTTATTATAACACTCCAGGTTATGTTTATTTATGGCTGGATAATTTTTGTGCCCAAATATGGAAGTTAATCTTCGGAAACCTTTACAAATATAATTGTTTGAAAAATTTATTTTCCCTTATACTGACACAATATTTAGTTAAGAAAAAGGGTTTTCCTGATTTTTTACCATACATATTTAACGTAATTCTTTTGGCTTCTGGAAGGGTTTTAAATTTTGATTAGCTGTGACACCATATATTTCTGTACTAAAACTAATATGAGAATCAATATGGGCATGATAGACTTTCAACTAGATTTCTTGTGAACTAAATTTTGATAAATTTCTTCAAACGAATAAACCAGATAAACAAAGTCTTAAATTATCCGTATGTGGAGTCCAGGATAAATTCTCATCAAGTAGTATTTCTTATCTGCTGATCTGTCCATGTTTAAACCAATTTTGTACAATTAATGATGCTTTAGAATTAAATGACAAGAACTGATAAATAATTTCTGGAAACACTAGTCTAGTCTCCGGACACGTAAAATAAAATAAAATATTTTAAGCGTCGTAATGTGATTATTTTAATAGTCGAAAGTGTTTCAATAAAACATCCTTCTTAGAAAAACAAGTTCAAACTTCTGTGATTGTAACATTATTTTTTTCAACAATGTCGACAAAGAAGGAGTAAATTTTTACGGCTAATAATGGAACTTATTAAATTTGAAGACCTTGAAAATGTCAAACAATCTCGAAAACATTGTCTTCAGATCACTAGAAGAACGATTACGTAAAGATAAACGGGGACGGGCACTGGTTCAACAGGGTGTCGGTCGGTGGACCGCCTACTAACACCTGACTAACAGCTGATTTATCGATTAACATCTATAAATCAGCTGATATCATCGTATCAATCAATCAGCTGACAGTCAATCTCACCGCATCTCTGTAGAGCGAGGGGAGAAAGCTCAATGCCGCATCAAACTATGCCTCAAAATGAGATGTTGAAAACCTAGACAAGCGGTTACAGGACTAGATTTGATACCGCCCCCAAAAATAAGTAATTTTAAATAATGACCGATGAAAACCAAGGTGGTTGCATAAACCTTTTTGACACGACTGAAAGTTTATTTTCTGAAAAAGCTATAACCACTGAAATTTTCCCAGCTGTATAGAAGTTTTCCTTGGGTGGGCGACGAACATTCTAATAAAAATCTTTAAAACATTCCATATACATTTGGTACATGATCTTATTTAATATTTGTGACTTCAGTATCCTAACCTGGGGTAGATCTAGCTTATACCTAGGCCTATACTGTATCTGTTGAGATGGCAATGGAGGTTACTTCTGGTAAGTACAGAGTAAGATTTGTTTTTACATTTACTTTGCGCAGTATCTGTTAGCCTTTTTTTAACAAATAAAGGTTTACAGTGTGCCCTATTCTTCTTGCTTTCTTATGCAACGCTATCACATCCCCAGAGTGTAAGAATACCCCCGTCGCAGCAGACCTGCGTACTCAGCGAATTTCCAAATCAATAATATAACAATAATAATAATATACGACACGTTTTATCAAAATCTGTCGATAAACATGAGAATTATTTGCCTATTCTCCATAAGATTAACATGGGAAAGAGTGCGCAGGTTCGCTGCTGTGAGGAACACTGAAAGTAGGCATTTCTACCATAAACAATTTTTATTTTTACCAGTTATACCAACTTTCATCAACATCTGTCAATAAATAAAGGGGTTTATCTATTTGCTGCATAAACTATGATTTTTAAGTATTTGAAGCATAAGATCTGAATCAAGTGAAGGTAAATACCAAGTTAAGACGAAAAATAACATGGTCCCGGGCTTAAGTCTTCCCATGAGACCTACGGCAGTAGCTTCTTCCCTATAGGAAATTCGCTAAAATTCTAAGTAGGCCTTCCTTAAGTAGGTACTATTTTAAATGCATGTGTTCAAGGTGCCTGCTAAAACTGTGTTTATATGAACACTCCAGTTAAGCCTAGAATCCAACGTGAGGCCCACTAAGTTAATATAATCGACATCCCATATCGTTATATAGTTCATTTCAATCGCGTCGATTTTTGTCTTGCCAGACACCTGACTTGTTCCAATGGCAAGAGACCTCGTGAATGAAGAATTTAAGACATTGCAAGGAGAAGCGCTGTTTGGGAAGACCATTTTGGGCGGTGTTACCGAATATTCGGCGGGTCGGTGTCTCCAGGGCCGAAGCCTCTCGGATGATGGACCACCCACATCCGCCGCCGACGTCACAAACACTCTACGTCACACCGATGGAAACATAGACGAGCGAATCTAATCCAGACGAAAATCGGGTTTCCGTCAACAAGAACATCACAGAACGAAATTTTGTTCCTTTCAAATAAAGAATTCAACTGTACGTACAATACGGTGGCGACGTCCACTTCCAGCTACTTGGAGGTCACGAATTGTGGATAGTTGTGAGCGATGGTCGGTGGATGTGGTGTTCTCTTGCGTGGATTAACGTCCGCACTATTGAATACTACGTTAATCCGCAAAGTCTATCCTCATAATTAGACCAATTCGTAATTCAGAGCCCGTGGTTCGGATTCCACGTTAAACTGTAGGTCCATTAGTTGCCATCGGTTGTTGGGCTATTAATTAACAGTCCTGTCTAAGGAACATGTCAGCCTTAGTCAGTAACAAGACTACAAGATCGCGCCACAATCATCCTACAATCAACTCTCATTCATACTTGACTTAAAATACCTACCTTGTGGTATGGTCGCCATTTCAATAATCTAATCTAAAGTGAGAAACACTATTATTAAATATTAATTTCAAGCCTTGCCTTGCCGTGTGCACGCTATAAGCATTCCTAATCGTCAATATAAGTGATTAGATGTTATCCGAACGGAACACGGTCGTTTTCACAGACACTATTTCACGGAAGTGTCACTTTAAACGTCTCGCCCAGAAAATAAACTACCGTTACTCTTTTTATGGTTCTAGGACTTGAAAAACAAAAAGATTCCCAGATTATCATTCGTCTTCTCAGATATACTCGACGGATTATCGTTTTTCTCCCTCTCGTTCAAAATTTATGTACCTCTCTTAAACATGTTTTGACATGAATACATTGATGGATATTTTAGAGCAAACGTATTGTAATTGTGCATATAACCTAAACACCTAAACATGATCACCTAAACCTAAACATTATCATTCAAGTAGGTACTCCTACATTATAAATTAGACAGTATAATTAATCATATTATTATAATAAATCCTCATAACTAAACCAGTTCATAATTACGTTAAACTGTAAGTCCCTTAGATATGCCATTGACCGTTGGGCTATTAATTAACAGTGCTGTTTAAGGAACACGTCAGACTTAGTCAGTAACAAGACTACAAGTTTGCGCCACAATCATCCTACACTCGTTTCTCATTCATACTTATAATATCGTTGCTTAAAATACGTACCTTGTGGTAGGGTCGCCATTTCAATAATCTAATCTAATCTAAAGCGAACTTTATGCAATTGGGTTATTAGGAATTTAGCGTGACGTTATTTCTAAAGATATCTAACCTTATAGGACTCTAAAAGCTATACCTATTACACGTTATACCTTAAGATTGAGTGTACATGGGTGTCCAAAGAAGGGAAGTGTGGCTAAGCTTACCCAAATTGATTGTCCAATTAAATATTGTTATAATACTCAATCAAAATGTTACATTTCGTGTGAACAAAGTATCCAACGTATAATAAGGAAATATTTATAAGGAAACATATATAATTGAGGAAATATTTCACGTGAAATTAGCTTTATCAAAGCTAGATAAAAATGAAGGAACGTGCGTACGTAACACGGTACCGGGCACCATCCTTATATAACATAACCACTTCCTTAAATGATGAAATGTGTAATTAAAGACAGTCTACATGATTTTGACATGATAAGATTAGATTAGATTATTGAAATGGCGACCATACCACGAGGTAAATATTTTAAGTATGAAACTGTTAATTAATAGCCCCACAGTCAGTGGCGTATGTCAGGGACCTACAGTTTAATGTAAAGTCCGTACCAATGCTTTTGAATCACGAACTGCTTTAGTTATGAGGATAGTCTTTGCGGATTAACGTAGTATTCAATAGTGCGGACATTGAACCACACAAGAGAACACTACACCCACCGACCATCTCTCACAACTATCCACAATTCGTGCCCTCCCAGTAGCTTAGATTACAGGATGATGCCATCATCCCAGTCAGTACCATCATGAAAGTACCATTAAGATTTGTGGATTGGTCTAGAGTCATGATTCAAGATAGTAAATTGTGTGTATTTAAGCTGAATCCAATGGTAAAAAGCAAAAATGTTTTTCAAAAATTATACATAAATAAATTGAAAACCCCGTTTTGGGGTGAATAAAATCCTCAAAAGTGTAGTTAAATTAGTCCTATTGTGTTGCCTAACGAACTTGTCCACGATATTACAGAAAGGAACAACTCCACTGAATTTTGTAATAATCAGACAATAATTGGGGCCATTATAGTGTGAACAAATACATAATGCTAATACTGTACTATATATATATATATATGGAGTGTTCATTAAAGTTGGGGACAAACTTCGAGGGATGATGGTGCTTATTAAAATAAACAAAAATTAAATTGGGAATACTTTTCACTTGGGCCAATAAAAATGTGTACAAAGTTTGGTTTCTGTAGCTTAAATAGTTCTTGATATAGAACAACTTTTGTAACACATACAAAATAAATGGCGGTTAGTGGCTAAACAAAGGATTTTTAGACATTGGTTATTTTATTTTATTTTGAGGAGTGCTATCATTTCTTTAAAGTTTTCCCCGGCTTTTTAATAACCCCAAAAAACGTGTCCAGGGGGTTTAGGTATTAACTTCCATCATGGTCCCAGGCTTAAATATTATATTAACAAGCGGATCATGTGAATATCTCACTTTTCTGGAGGAAATTCGCTAATAAAAGAAGGGTGAGTGTAGTGGATTTCATGACATGTAGCTATGTACTGACAAAGACCTGCTGATTCATTTACCAGAATCGTTGATTAATAGCCCAAATATAGACATTATTCAGTATCGAAACATAGAAAAATTTGTTTGCATTTTGCCTGGGATCAAACCAGCAACCATAGGGTTATAAACAGGTTCTATTAACACCAAACCACTCAGTTTGTATGGATATGGATTATACACTATTAAAGAGTTTTATTATTATTATTTTAACCTATCTGAAATGGTGACATACTCAGTTAAACTTCCAGCCAAGAAGAAATGAGAAATTAGTGTATGATGATTGTGACGCGATTTTGTAGTCTTGTTACTGACTAAGACATGTTCCTTAGACAGAACTGATATGATACATGATTAATAGACAACAGCCAAATTCATTTAAAGGACCTTCAGTTTAACATGAGATCCGATACACAATTTTTGCCTCTGAATTATAATACAATCTATGGAGAGTAACACACATTCTATTAGAGAGAATAATATTCTTTGAGTAGATTATTTTGGTCCAGTATAAAACAATTTCTACTTAATATTATGTTTATTGACTTGCCATTAATAATTGTGAAAACATATAAATTCCAAATATCCAGTAAATCCACTTCGTGAGCCAAAATCTGTGGGAGAGTTTCAATAAATACAGTTAATTTAAAAAAATCATTGTCATATTATGCACTTTTAAAATCAGGCTAAATTTTAACTGTGCTGACAATTGTTATTGTAGGTATTAGAACAATGGAACACTAAAGCCCCCCTACAGAAAATCAGTTCCAACTGACAGTCAAAACAGATTATTTGTATGCAACATTCAGATGGGTGTGTATTTTTTTAATTTAAAATTTTCTTTAGTTATTTTATTAATGAAATGTAAAGAGATGGGCATTGGATGCACCAGGGCGTTGTGGGATTTAAGAGGTTGATTGGTTAAATAGAATGACTTCAGTTAAAACTGTCTGTGTGAATGTGAATTAAGCCTTCAGTCAGTTTTAACTGTTTAGTTCTAACTGATAGTTCAAACTGTTCGTCTGTAGGGGATTTAATAAATTAAACGATACTAGGTTACATGTACATAGTCTATGCTATTGTAAGTACTGCTGAAAACAATTTTTTGCACCTCAACTCAGACAGGGTGGATGTAATATGTATCTCGGACTGTCCGCCATGTTGTATCGTAACAACACTACAACTACACAAAATACATTTGAGGTACATATTAAAGATACTAATATTTTCAATATCAATGTTGGTAATATACATTAGTCTATGATATTCCATCTACACTACTTAAGTGGAGATACGAGATACGATAAAAATGTAGTCCTTACTATGGCAATAGGCTGTCTACATGTAGGCCTACTTATTTAGTCTTTAGTGAAACGTAACACGTTCGCTGCTGTTATAATCTAGTATCCTACCCAGCACCCTGCCAAATACCAACTGAATAGAGTTGAAGGCAGGGTGAGCTCACATGGGTGCACGCTCAACATGGCGGCAAGGAACTAGACCACACACCTGTGTGTGGTCAGCAGTGAACGTGTTAAATAATTCTATGTAATGAAATGGCCTTATGGCTCGCATTCAGATCTACTAATCTACTTCCTCCTGAAGTTGAAGTCTCCTGATAGCCAATACTAATGGTTAAGATACTTTTTTGCCGTTATTTACCTGAATATATAGTGTACATTTTTGTTATTATCATCTAGAATAGTATATAGTTTATTGTTGTTATTATTTCCATACGCTCATATTTATTTATTGCTATTGATGTTCATCTTTGCATTGCCATGATTAATTGTTACGTCACTGCTTTGTACTTTACACTTCTCTGTTTTATTGTACTCATATACTTAGAAATATATTTTTTATTATTTCATTGTAAACAGAGTATTCCGTAAACTAAATGAATATCTTTTTTTCAAAAATTAAAAAACTATACCTACATGCAATACCAAACCTTTAGGTACATTTTTATAGCCCCATGAGTTTATTCTTCCAATTTATGATTACTATCCAAGTCACAGTTGGCTGATACAGAATTGACTGGTAGTAATACAAATTTAAACCCCTGATGGACTGCTCTAGAACATCAACTGTGTTGCCATTAGCAAATATATAAAGCAGATATATTGATATTATCTTGTACATATACAAAATAGCATTTTAGATATTATAAATTCTATTACTGAAAACTGAAAATATAATTATTAATGGCAAAGGCAATTTTGCAATCTAGACCAATATCACGCAGGCTGCAATTCAACAACAATCTAGGCCTACGTAAAATATTTAATTTTGCATCTTATCTCAAATTAATAAAGTGTGAAAATAAAAATTCAAGATTTTCAACTGGTATCTTAGATACCGGGTACCAATAATTTCTGACTAACAGAGAAAATAAAAAAATTTTCAATCTTAAAATATGTCTATAAATCTGGAGTCAGAATCGGAAGATTTCTTTGTCCCCAAATTTGAAAAAACCTACACATGCTTCCCATTGGTCAACAGAGAAAAACTTAAAGTTGAACGGGGAGGAAAATTACTACTCCCTGCATCAGCATTGGAGCAAATTGAAAGTCTAAATTTGTCTTATCCTTTGATTTTTAAAGTGACCAATGAAAGCAATGGTCGTTCAACTCATGCGGGTGTTTTTGAATTTACTGCTGAAGAAGGACAAATAAACGTGCCCGCTTGGTTGTTGAAACACTTGAATTTGAAAGCAGGTGGTAGAGTGACAGTTGAAAATGTTACCCTTCCCTCTGCGACATACTGCAAACTAGAACCGCTGACAAGAAACTTTGCATATATTTCTGATACAAAAATGGTCCTAGAGGAAAATCTTAAATACTTTGCCTGCCTCACAGAGGGAGACATACTTTTTGTCCATGAACCAAATAAAAATCAAGTCTACAAAGTGAAAATCATTGAGACCAAACCGGATTCAGCAGTTTGTATTCTTGACTGTGAGATGGAATTAGAACTATCTGTCCCCGAAAGAGCCAAACGCAATTTGAGGAACAGAAACCCCAACACATCGCCCAACAACAATAATACACTTAAAACATTTGTTGCCTTCAAGGGAACTGGTTACTCCCTAAAAAATGGAAAAAGAAAACTAGATGAAAAGGAAAAATTTGAACCGCAGGTGAAAAAGAGGCGTATGGATGAACATCAAGGAACAACTCCGACCGAGTTAACTTTCATTAGGGAAAGACAAAAAGATTTTGTCCGACAACAGAGTGAAAATTTTGTACCTTTTCAAGGAAAAGGATACTCACTAAAAGATTAATTACATGGAATTTTTTTAAAGTTAAATTATTTTAACTTGTTATAGCAAAAATATTTATAATTAAAACTGTAATCCTTTATTTAAACTTTTAAAGAATCATTGGTGTTTGAATATTAAAAGCTAATAAATAACACAACCGACTATTTCATTTCTTATTCAGCATAATTCTTATTTTGTTATTCCTGAGACAATGATCCAAATGATGTGGGTATTTTAAGGTGAATACTAGTGAAGGGTGAATGTGAAGAATATAGTTAGTTACTGAAACCTGTCCAGGTATTTTAAGCCAAGTATGAATGAGAAATGAGTGTAGGATGATTGTGGCCCGATCTTGTGGTCTTGTTACTGACTAAGACGGACATGTTCCTTAGACAAAACTGTTAATTACCCTAACAGTCAATGGCACATCTACGGCCTACAGTTTTAAAGTAGAGTCCGAACCACTGCCTCTGAATTACAAACTGGTCTAATTATGAGGATGGTATTTGCGGACGGACTTAGGATTCAATAATGCAGAGATTAATCCACACGAGAGAATATCCCACACACCGACCATCGCTCATAACTATCTACAATTTGTGATCCCAGTCATAGAGTGAATACAATATAATGGATTTCATGAAGTGTAGCAGTTACTGAAACAGCTGATTTATTTGCCAGGATTACTATAATGGCTCAATGAACAAGGGCAATTAGATCTAGTATCGAACCGTCACAAAATAGTGCCAAGAATTTGTAATGGAATTTGTTAATTTGAACTTCGCTAATTGGATAGCGAAGTTCAAATTAAGTTATGAAGCAGATACTGAAACCACTGAAACACCAAACCAGAATGCACATATGACTTGAGAAAAGATATTCAAAATATTTTTTGATAAATTTTCATGCCTACATTAAACATCTTATTCCAAACACGAACCGACCAGACCCTTGTCCAAATTAAAAAGCGCTTGGAACTAACAGCAGACTTTTATTAAAGATGTCTAAAATATGATGGAAACAGTTAGATTTTATCAAATAAATTCGAAAAATGTAACTCCAAATAACATTAAAAAATTGTTAGGCCCTAAAGTAGTGTTGGTTACTTCATCATATCAGATTCAAGATTCCTAACACATTAAAAATAGTACTAGCAAAAATACAGTACATTCCCTGATTGATTTTTCAGAATGTGTATACACAAACTCTAAAACTGAGGTCAGATATAGGCCTATGTTAAGCACAAGGCTAATAAGATATTATTGTTCAATGATGGGGAATCGATTCTTCGTAATAAAATACTCATCTTTAATAAATACAAGTAATCTATAAGAGTTGCAGAATCATGTAATTGATAAAGTTATACTAGGCCGAATATGTTTGCAAACAAGTTTCATAAAAATCCAAACCACTCATTAGTGTTGTCAGCACAATATTATCCCTCTGATGTATTTAAAGACCTACAACTAATGAAAATTAGGCCTACACTCCTTACCCAAATTGGGTTTACTTTTAAACTAAAAATTATTTTTAGTATAGGCTATATGATTAAAACCTACTAATCTGGCTTCTAATAGCCAAGCCTATTCAAAATCAGTCTAAAAAATAAACCTTGTTCTTTTTTGCACTGCCATTTATGCTTGGGAAGATAAAATTAATAGAAAAATATTAAAAAGAGTTCACATATGATCAGTATTGAGTCACATTTGAAGGACTGGTTTAAACTAGTAGCTGTAACCCAAATATTAAAATATAATTTCTGTATATTTGTTATTTGCATGTCGTTTTGTTTACAATGTGTTCCATCATTACCTAAATTAGACAGTGATGATTGCTATAGCAGATCGCTAACAATTGACTAAATGTCTTGCTAGCCTATTTGTTTGTGTCTTGTTACAAGAGGCCATGTGTTCAAATACTAGGATGCCCATTACCAAGTAACGTGAGTATAATCTCTCATTAACTCAGCGATAGCTCCTTTGGTGTAGATAAAATAAAAAGTATAGAATCGAATATCAGCATTTATTTTCAACAATCTGACACTGTTTCCTAACTAATGTGATTTAATGTAATCCTATGTAATGCTGTTTATTGTTTCATTTAAAGATAAATTTAGTTAGGGCCTAAAACATTTAACCAAGTGATATTTTTATTATTGAATATTAAATCTTAATGCTAGCAGTGTTGACAACACATAAACAGTTTTAGTAGGCAAAGGCCTATGCTTGTGAAAACAATCTAATCAAAGATAAGGTCGGTTAGGTCATGTCAATGTATAACTACCTATAAAAATATTCTTTAATATAGATTCCTTTCATAAAATCACATTTTACTTGAGCCATAAAAGACAATATTCAATAGAATTTAGGCAATAGTTCAACAACTAAGCTAGTTCTATTTATAACATCTGCAAGGCCTGAACAACTGTGATTGTCAGTATTATAACATAGTTGTTCAAACGCTTTACTCATTAGATAGAAAGCTCGTCTAAATAATTAAGAATTATTTTGGATTATATTTATAACACGGTAAAGATATTAGCAGATAAAAAACATAGGTAAGTCTTACCTTTTTCGGCTTAAAAGCATGGACGGTATGAGCATTTCGAGTTTTGGTAAAATAATATAAAGCACTTCCACCCACTACAACACCTAGAGTTGTGTACACTGTACTTAATGGTTTTTTACCGTTGTAGAACGTAATTGAACGAGTATTTGTTGGAAACGATTTGTTTAATCTAAGTAACCTATACGAACACTGCCGAAGGGAAGCCATTTTGGTTGTGTATGTGTAGTGAAGTGTCGTCTGCTAACTACTTGAGGGAAAAGACAGCTGATTGTCAAAACAAATATCAGCTGACTAGTTATCAAAATGAATGTTATCCGGGGTCATTTACACGATAACCCAAGAAGACCTTGACAATGACAATGGTCCTTTTACTTTCTCCCCCTATACGATAGTATAAGAAGAAAGTATTGTTTTCGTCACCTTTTTCGAATTTGGGTTTCTGGTGGATATAACCAATATAGTGCCCCCTTAATCAAAAAAGTGGTTTTAGAGTGATGTCTGTCCTGTGGGTGTGAATTTATGAAAACCTAGAGACGAGACTATTGGTCCGATTTTCTTGATATTCGGCATGTAGGTAATAAATAATCCACGGTATCTCGGTATCGGTTTTTTATATTTTTTGAACATTTTATTTTAAGGGTATTTTACCCATAACCCCCACCCAAAAAAAATGTGCAAAATTAAGAATTTCTCAAAAACGGCTCTAAAGATTTTTACGAAAATTATATGATTTACAGTCCTTTATGAAGTAAACAAAATGTCACCCTCCGTATTTCAAAACATCGGGATTTTAGAGTTATGACCTTTTAAACGTAAAAAAATCTATTTTTAATTTTTCCGCAGAAACAATAAAGGTAAAGTATAATTTGACTACACCATTGAATCCAGCTTAAAAACCTAAACAAATTTGTAATTTTAGTCATTAGTCTACGACTAACGGTTCCAAAGAAAAGTTAAATTTAATGTCCGTGATAAACTCAGTTCATTGTCTGAGAGCGCCCAATGTTATTCTTATGGAGAATATTTAAAAAATAAATTTCTCCCTTATTTCCCAACCATTTTCCATGAAACTTGGTATGCAGCGTAAGGTCACATCACCCAACAAAATCACTCAAAAAAGCTTGGTACTAGGGGTGTAGTCCCCCAATGAAGTTTTTACAATCAATTTAATTTTGTTTCTCATGTTGTACTTTCAGAAATTGAATAATTATGTTTATAACATAAAATTATTAAGATTAAAATTATTAAATAATATTTAGATAAACGTTAAAGATTATTATGAGGTTATTTTTTAAAGATTGTCGTTTAAATTGAGTTAAGGGAGAAAGTTTGTGTCAGTCCACTGATGTCGTTTATTGTAGTCAATTATAATATTAGTCAAAAATGCCGCTGTCGCAGCAGATCTGCGTACTCCACGAATTTCCAAAGTTTGATAAATATCCGTTATAAATACGAGAGTTTGCCTATTCTCCATATGATTAACATAGGAAATAGTATGCAGGTCTGCTGCTGTGAGGAAAACTTTAAAGTAGGCATTTTTACTAGAGACTATTTTCTTATTATGTTTTTCTTAAGTGTAACAGCTTTGGCACTCCTCAGCTGTTAAACTTGTGCTCGTATCAAAAACGCCTGTTTTTGGTCCTAGAGATGAAATATACTATTACAGTGTTGTTACACGTAGAAAAATGAAAAAAATATTTTTTACATTTAAAAGCCCATAGCTTTATAATAATTAGTTTTACAGACATACGGGTAGTGTCATGTTATTTAGGACCTAAATAAACCATGAATGTTTAATAAAAATCGTTAGAGCGTATTCTGGGAAATTTGTATTTTTCACATTTTTTAGGGCTATGGGTATGATCAGCGTGGTCTCTGGGTCTGTACACAGACAGACAGACTGACGAACATCAGTCTGAAAACCACTATTTTTGATCCAGGGAGCCTCAAAAAGGATATATCCACTCTTAACTCAAATTCGAAAATGATTTCATAAACAATACTTTCTCCATATACCATGTTTAAGGAGGGAGAGTAAATACCCCGTCACAGCAGATCTGCTACTCAGAGAAGTTCCAAATCAATAATAAATAATATGTTTGATTAATATCCGAAATAAATAATAGAGTTTGCCTATTCTCCATATTTATTTATATTAATAAATTCGTGTTATTTAATGGGAAAGTATGCAGATTTTCTGCTGTGAGGAACACTGAAAGTAGGCAATTATAGCATGAATCATGCTTATTTTGACCAACTATAGGCTACCAAGTTTCATCAAAGGTGTTTGTCTATTCTATATGGGAAAAGACCATCCAGGTTAGCTACTATGTTAAACACACACAAATGAAATTAAGCATAAATGGATGGAGCTCAACCACATGAAGCTAAATACAAAGTTTCATCCATAAATATAGATCAATAAGTGAAATAATGAAATTTCCTTATCCTCCAAAAGATTAAGATTGGAGCCCAAAATATAACGTTCTGTGTTTATACTTTTTTTTAAAAGTATAGATAATAAAAAATAAATTAAATAAATTTAAAGAAAGAAATAAAAGAATAAATTTAAAATATTTAAAAATTACACATAACAAACTCAAAATTCCAATTTTGGGGTACAAACCCCCCTCCCCAATTACACGTTCCGATTGACCAATACATCTGGATTACGAACTTCTCCGAGTAAATGCCATTTTTCTCCATCACCAACGGCTACCGAGATATTAAAAACTCTAAATACATATTGTATTTTGGAGCTCCAAAGTTAATCTTATGGAGGATAAGAAAAAATAAATATTTCACTTACCAAGCCATAACCTATTTACGGATGAAACTTGGTATTTAGTTTATGAAGTTGAGATCCATCCATTTGTGTTAAAAAGTCATACTTTTGACCCCATGTTAATCTTATGGAGAACAGGCAAACTCCTTCATTTATAGATAGATTTTGTTAAAACTTGGTACATGGACAAAATAAAAATAGTAGTTTAAGGGTGAAATGCCTACTTTTAGTGTTTCTCACAGCAGCAAACCTGCCTACTCTTTCCTATGTCAATCTTATGGAGAACAGGCAAACTCTCGTATGTATTTATTATGGATATATAAAACCTGTTATACATGTATATCGTTGTTTTGAAAATTTCTCTGAGTACACAGATCTACTGCAACGGCGGCATTATACAGTGTATTATATTATATCTCTATGGTATAATTAACTATGACACGATGTCATAATTTGTCCCTTTACTGATGCTGTTCCGTTCATATTTATCTACCAAAGACAAACCTATTTCTTAAACAGTGGTACTATAGACCTATTTCAATCCATTGAAAGCTCGATAAAAATGTAAATGCAGCAATATCAAGAATCTCTAGACAAGATCTGCTAACTGATTGTCATGTGACATTTAAAGTTATTTCAATTTGAAGCCGGTTACGATTCCTTGAACACAATCATTTAATCACATTACTACTGATCACAAAAATGCTTTCTCAGCTGAGTCAATGACAGATTCGTATTTCTCACAGAGCGGTCAAATAAATTCTCTGTGTTTTAGTACAGAGAGAGAAGTGCGCCGGAAGGTGCAAGAGGTCACGTATGCCAACATATTTGCGCGCCCACGTCAGCGCAGAAGTAACAAACAGCTGATGTGCGAAAACGGCGGGAATACGTGCCCCGGACCATGTCTGTGCTTACCTACAATTGGCGAATGTGACGTCATGAGCAGCTGATTGGCCGAGCAGACATAACCTCCAAATCTAGATACGATCGTTGATTATTGCGTCAGAGCTATTTTAGTGACGTTGTTTTCCCAAGGACTTAAATCGATCGAATTTGAATCATCCATCAAATACGGAAGATATTGCATTTCTATTTGTACTCATTGAAATCTTGAATAAGTTTGAATACAAGTCTCGATTAAATAATTTGTAGTTTGTCTAAAATTATAGTTCAGACTCCACGTTAAACTGTAGGTCCCTTAGATGGCTGTTGGGATAATAATTAACATTTCTGTTTAGGGAACATGTTAGTCTTAATCAGTAACAAGACTACAAGATCGTGGCACTCAACAATCAAGCCACTTCAATCATCTTACATTTTGTTCTCGTTTATATTTAGCTAAAAATACCTAGCTGAAAGCTACCTAGGTAATTTACTACATCTGAAAGTTAATAAAAGCTCTAAAATATTCATAATGCCGTAGAAATTTACCATACAGTATTATTTAATTATGTTTTCCTAGTAATTATTACTGTGTTGTATTCAAAACGTATTTTGACATTCCAACAATAGCAGCAATTTTTCAAAGCTACTTTTATGCATGTTCCTATAATTTCTATGTGCAAGAGTATTTTGTCTATATTTTTGTACTAAGAAATTTCTAAACTGTTAATGAGAAACTAAATTTTTTGCTTGGAGTTTAATGATTTAAATTTCATGTCCGTATCGTTTAAATTTTAAGGGAACTGACTACTTACCACAGGTAAATATCTTCCAGGACACCATTCTAAGAACTACCAATGTGTGATTTTACCGAAACAGTAGCTCAGGGGTAACGTTCTGGCTCTGGTCCGGCAAATCAAAGGTTGCTATAATGAAACATGGAACCGGCGACGACTGACAGATTATGAGCGCTTTAGCGCAGATCATTGCTCCTCAGGCTTGCCTGTGACTCATGCCGATACGGTACCCTAGTGTCTTTAATTCATCGCACCAGGCCCTAAAATTAGATTAGATCATTGAAATAGCAACTATACACGATGTAGGTATTTTAAGCCAAGTATGAATGAGGATCGAGTGAAAGATGATTATGGCGCGATCTTGTAGTCTTGTTACTGACTAAGGCTGACATGTTCCTTAGACAGGACTGTTAATTAATAGCCCAACAGCCGATGGCAACTAAGGGACCTACAGTTTAACGTGGAATCCGAACCACGGCCTCTGAATTACGAATTGGTCTAATTATGAGGATGGTCTTTGTGGATTAACGTAGTATTCAATAGTGCGGACGTTAATCCACACAAGAGAACACTACACCCACCGACCATCTCTCACAACTATCCACAATTCGTGACCTCCAAGTAGCTGGATTACAGGATGACGCCACCGTCCCAGTCAAGCTCATTGTGATGGGAAGTTGAGGTCAAAAAATGTTTGATTTTGATTAGCTCTATTTCATAGTAGTGCTGAGGTATCAGCTTACTGACACCTTGGAGTAAATATTATTCCTTCAAACCTGCTTAATCAACAAATCTCCATTAATTTAATAACCATAAATTATTATTTATTTTATTATTTGTGGTTTTACAATCTAATGTTCACTATTAAAAATCTATTTATGTACGAGGAATGTTGAATAATGTTTATTTTCCCATCAAACTTTAAGTATGAGAGTGAATATTCCCTACGACTGATAGTGGCATTATGTAACTGAAAATTGTATTCTAGAAAATAGTGACGGAAGTCATGGCTTCTTTTAGTCAAAAGTAAGGTTCATTATTTTATCATGTTAGACTAATTGTTCAAATATAAGCCATTATATATAGAATCTCTCCCTAGTGTTTAAGGAATGAGTTCATAGATTTGTTGGCATAAAAATAAAATGATATTTCATGCATATACCCGTTGTTTCTGTATGAAAGGTAAAATATTTTAACTAAGAAAGAAAAAAACACCATATTAACTTGAGTTAGGAAAACATGAAAGTATGAGTAAACCAAAACATATGATAGAATTTAAATTTGATATTTGTCATGTCAAGTCAGAGGAAAAGTCTTCCACACTCGTATTATTAGAAATTATCTGGATCGAGTTGCTTAGAGAAACTTTATTATAACGTATTTCTAATTCCCATCAGATTAATATGTTTTCTCCAAAAGTAACATTTTGTGTGTTTGCTAATTTACTTAGTAGGCCTCCAAATTCACAGGGAAATTATGGAAAATACTCAGTTGGGTTTTTGAGCTGAATTTAATGTCAAGAAAATACATACATGTATAC
The DNA here is from genome assembly GCA_023375725.1 of Nephotettix cincticeps. Lineage (NCBI taxonomy): Eukaryota > Metazoa > Arthropoda > Insecta > Hemiptera > Cicadellidae > Nephotettix > Nephotettix cincticeps. The sequence continues at coordinate 56,387,995 of CM041788.1, forward strand.
AAAACACATTAAAAATTATTATTATTATACCTTATTTGGTGCATTTCTATTTAATTTAATTACTAACCATCAATGTCAGTTGAGTTCTATTTGGGTAGTGAAGCCTGGCAAAAATGTTTGTATTTACTTCCCTGTGGGAAATAGGTTAGATCATGGATATGTCTAAAGTGAATGCTTTCAGTTCATCTAAACAGATGTTCTTATTCTTTTAAATTTAAAATTCAATACAATAGTTATAGTAGTTTCTATGGAAACCTGTTACATGTTTCCATCTTAAAAATCACCAACACCCCCCCTCCAGAGCTAAGACATATACATGTCAAAATTATTTTTTTAAATTTCTGTGCTGTGATTGGTTAATCTGAAAAAGAAGCCATCTTGTCATCTCAAGGTATAAGAAAGTCGCCATCTTGGAACGCTCAGCTCTTCAGCCTACTTCTTGATCCTGTATTTCTTTTGTTTCTACACTTTTCTCTAATTTATTACCCTTTTGACTCACTTAACTTTTTAATTTACAGTTTTTAATTCTCTGTCTTTTCAAATTTTTGTGTTTGTGTGATTTTTGAATTAACACACTTTCATTTCTGGACGTGGTGAGTGTTAAGAGAAATTTTTATCTTAAACTTCAGATAAACAATTGTAACACAGAGGATATGTACCAATTCTTTTTCACAATTTTATGTAAAACTCAATTTCTAATTAATTTAGTAAGGAGTCTCAATTACGCTCTATTTTGAATATTACTTTATGTAAACTACCAAAACCAAAATTTTTATTTTTCTTTATTGATTTTTTGATCTTAGCTTTACCAAAACCTTTTTTTCTTATTAATGATTAGATCTTAGCTTGGGAATTTAACGTAGGCCTACATTATTATTTTGTTGCAAAATCAATCTTTAACCTAAGTCAAAAATATACGATTTTGGACTATTTTTGGACCACGACTCATGCCTTTTGTTCGGTCATAATTTCTTAAATATTTACCTTATAATATACTCATATAAATAACTTATTTTGTGTTGTTTATTTAAATTACTTGTTAAACTACTAATTTTTTAAGAAAATTGCTCTATAAATAGAATAAGTATCAAAAGTGATTGTTTTACCATGCAGTAAAATTCATGCATTGTCTATTTCATTATGTATCGTTATTATAGGACTATTTCTCATCAGACTTAAATATGGATAAAACTTTACTATTCCAAAAGGTTTATTGATTTGTTTAGCATTCAGGGCGTAGAATATTTTCAGTAACTACAATGTACAGTGAATGGGGGAAATAAAAACACAGAAGTTATCAAATGTCGGCTAGCGACTTTATATTTACTTATTACGAAAAATGTACAAATTTTGATTGTAAGTAGCTTTAAGTAACTAAATTAGCTGACCAGAGATTCAGAATGGCACTTGGCAACTGAGGTAGAGGATTGGGAAATATAATACACCTAATGACACGATAAATAAGTTAAACAGTGACAAACATATACATGGACAATATCCACAATACAATGCCGTTGAGCGGTAAAAAATAATAATTCAATTGACAGAACAACTAAGTTAAATATGCTATTCTACATAATCAGATGTATTATATTCCCTTTAGAAAATATCAAAATCCAATGATACAATTTTGTCATACATTTCTCAATATTCTCTCAGAAAGTTGAAAAATCACAATAAAAATTTAAGTAAAAAACATTACAATTGCCATATTATAGCAAAAAATTGAGTTACGCTTTAGGCAGTGGGTTATGAGGATGTAGTAATTTATCACATTTACAATATATAAATTAATTATCAATAAACATAAATAAAACATATGCTCGACAATGATGCATATAATAAATATATTATAAAATCAGATTTTTACATAAATTATCTTAAAACATTAATTAAACTACTACTAAATTTTAAAAGCTTTTCAGCTTTAGGAGATTGATTCCATTAGCATTTTTTCTACATGTTACATATGTATGAGATTCTATAAATGAAAAATAAAAACTAAGAACCTAAATTTTTATTTATTTATACTCCTACTTTACAATGATAGTTTTTAATTTTAAAAATTAATTTTGTATAAGTTTCATCCTAAAATTCTGTAATATAATTTTAAAAATATTTATCAAACCAATGTGTTTGTTAGTGAATGGCTATATTTATACTGCTATGCAAATCCATTGTAATACCTTTGAGTATTTCTATGTGCATTTACATGAGCATAAATAACAAGTGATGCTTAGGTTCTTACCAATAAAAATCAAGCCTTTAAACAGCAAGCTATTATAGACAATTTGTCAATCTCCCTTACAAGTGTTTTACTGAGTTAACAAACTTTGTTTAGATTCTACAAATATGGCAGTTGATGACAATGTCAGCTAATAGATAATCTACAGTCAGCTTCCAATGTACATTACTCTATGCAGTCAGCTGGTTAATATTACACATTATACATGACTTACTATATAGACAATACTGGTATAGATCACACACTACCTATGTATGTGCGGTAACTTGGGCTAATACTGGGCCCGCATTCTGAACAAGATACTTCATCTCACCTTTTTTTATAATATCAGCTAACTAGTAATTTTGTAGTATTTATTTTCTTAAAAATTATTTTTCAATTTAATTCCTAATTTTAATCGAATATTTCAATAGTATAATTTCACAGTAAATACGAGTATAATAAATTTTTGAAATAATGTAAAATTTACTCCTGAAAGAACAATATGCTTACACATTTATTGTCATAAAATAATCTAAAATTTAAGAAAACATTAATAAAATGTTAAAGCAAGGATAATATTCTCTTTTAATTATGAACACAAAAAGTTGCATTATAGTAACTTAACTACACAGGATTTGATGAAATGAATAGCACATCTACTTGGATTTTCCTATTGGAATGCTTTTGTTACAAGCAGACCTTGATATATTTTTTATAAAAATTACTCGTAACATTTGTAGTTCAAAACTTTACGTATAGATTATTAAAAAGGTAAAACTTGACAAATAGTTTGGAAAGTAAATTACAAATATGAACTACATTTTTTTTTATTTACCTGTGATTTCGATATATTTATATAAGCTCTGAGTGATGTTTTCCATCCTACTCCTATTCCTTGAACTGCCTTACAGTAATCTTCATGACACTTATCCTGAACAACAACTATGAGTCATAGCTGCCTCAAGAACAACACGTATCATTGCTTCCCTCACTACTATAGGAACACTGAATTCATATTCAAAATGCGGACGACTCGGGGAGAAGCGGACAACAATATATACAAATATTACAACTAAGCTTAACAAATGAGTACAAAAATCGCAGTCATATAGTTCACTGGAAACTATCGTTATACTACTGTATATACAGACACTAATCGTTCGTCTCCGGGTGGTCGGTGGCTTCTTCGTCGTCTACAGTCGTCTCCTCGTGATCATCGTGGTCCTCATGGTCCTGCATCTCCTCCGAGTCCTCTTCCTCGCTTCTCGTGTGACTCCTCGGATGCTGCAAGTGCCTCAGGAGCCGCTTCGTCTCATGCCGTGACTTCCGCTTCCTCCCGATCATGTGTTGCTTCTTCTGCTGGCACTTTCCCTCCCCCTCCTCACACTTCCTCCTCACCACCACCCTCTTTTTCCCCTCTTCCGCTATGATGACCTTGGCCTTGTGGCAATCCTCATTCTCTTCCTCTCCTTCACGACACCTACAACATGAGGTGTCACACATTTAAATATTCAAACTGAGTAAATTATATTTAATCCAGCTATTTAATTTGAACATGATTTTTTTTTCTTTTACAGAAGGAATTTTTTTATTGGGAGGGGCGGATTACTCCCAAAGGACTTCAGCCGTAGCGGCTTTTTGCGCACCCCTGTGTGGGTTGCAACATTATCAAATAGCGAAAAGCCATTGGAGATTCACGGGATTTGAACCCCGGGACCTTGGGCACCAAAGTCCCGCGCCCTACCCCTAGACCAGCGCGCTCCCCCCAAATAGGAGGCATGTAATCTATATAAATAAAATTAGAGTTTTGTCATTAACATTTAACAATCAATAATCATTAAAAGTTAGTAAAATCATTTACATTTAAGGGGAACAAAACCATTTTTCACGTATGAAGCATGGTAGGAACATTAGAACGTTTGAGGTATTCCTTCCAGCTGAACATGGTCAATTAAAACAAACACATGCAGATAGTTCTTAACCTTGGTGGCGATAATGTCTGCCTACAAAGAAGAAAAAACCACCTACTATTCATCTTATTTCAGATATATAATGGTGTACTTTAGATGATTAAGTTACTGAGCTAATCCTTTAAATGTAGATAGAAACCATTCTTAGGAGAGGGTTATTTAAAATTGTGAATTTAAAATGACCCTGAAGAAGTACAATAAACTAGCAGGCTGATGTATCTAGCTCCGAGGTATGTACGAACTAATGCTTCCTAATAATCTACACAAATGTTGGGGATAAATGAAAAGCGTTGGTTCCAAATATCACCCCTGATGAACACCCTTACTTTATGGGAAAAAGAGTAGGTCTAGAAAAGAAAAGTAGTAATTCTTCAGTATTATTATACAAATGTTAAAAATATATAAGACTTAGTAACTTTTATTTTTAAATTCATACACTTTCTTAAGAGTCTGCATCAGTGGTAGCCATCTTGGATTTTAGTCCCGTAAGAGCAATGTTAAATTCTGGCGGAACATAACTTCACTTTGGCGTTTGTAGTGGCATTAATTATCAAAGTATCAATGTAAAACTTTGGAAGTACATTGATGAGATGTGGCTCAAGGGCATGACCTTTTAATATGTTCAAAAATTTAACTTGATATAAAAACAAAAATCCAGGAATTTTTTACAAAATAAATCATTATTATTTTTTTATTGAGAGCGAAAATAAGAAGTTCTGTAAGGTGGTGCCCTGGAGGACTGTAATACCTTTAATTTGACACCTCTTCCGTTAATTTATGACAATAGGTCAAGGAGATATAGGCGCTAGAATTTAACATTGCTCTTACGGGACTAAAATCCAAGATGGCTACCACTGATGCAGACTCTTAATTTACAAATTTAATTTTCCCACACTTTGCTATTGTGTATTTAATTAAACCTCACCTTCTTCGTTTCCGCCGCTTTTTCCGTTTCCGGCACCGCTCCAGGTCGGGCGGGGGCGTGTGCGGTGCGCGGGTGGGGGCCGGGGGGCACAGCTGATGGTGATGCCTCAGGTGGTGCGCCCCCGCCGTAGCCCCCAGGAGTCGTCTGGCCAGCGCCTCCACCTCGTCCGCTGGCACCGTCTGCGTCAGCACGTTCGTATACGTGCTCAGCTTGCCCAGGGGTGACTTCGCCTTGATCTGTACCCTGAACACAATTTGATTTTACCTATAGTCGTTTGAACAAACCGGTAGCTGTGTAGGCACTGATTCTATCAGTACTTCAACATTGCTATCCTGCATATAGTTATAGTGTGACAAAGGAGAATATGGGAAGGATAGAGAAAGTTCAGGTTTGTGTTCTGCCTATGCAGCCATGACCGTGTGTCGTGTGACGTCACCTTTCAGCAAGGCCCTGCACCTGCCCCCTATGGATATTATATGCAGAGTTCTGACATCATGCTGTTTAAACCACAAAGCTATCATTGTTGAAGAGAGCCTCAGTACGTCTGTGTGAGTCTGTCTAAAGAGTGTTTAGATTGGCAGAAAAGTGGATGTAACATACGATTAAGACAAGTGATTGAAAATAAAAATAAGAAATGTGTTGTATGTTTTTTGCGCTATAACGCAAACAAATATACCAGCTGGAGTCGATTGTCATACTTTTTCAGTAAAGGTTACAATCGGAAGTAGTGTCACATACTTATTAACTCTGTGATAAATACAACATCTTAATTGGATTAATATTACGAGAAAAACAATTTCTCAAATCATTTATTCTAAAGATCAACTGTTAACCATCGGATTTTTTTCAGAATTCTTTTTGTCAGTTTATTTGATGACGCCCAACTCTGCTCTTATAGCTAACATATTGATATTAAAAGTTTTATCTTTACTCGACTAACCTCCTAGGAACGCCCCGTTTGTTGAGGGCCAGATACACTGTCCTCCGGTGGTTGGAGTACTTGGTGGCCGAATATGTGTTGTAGTGATGTTGTTCTATGTTCTCGTTGAATATGCAGTCGTCGCCGAACTCTCTCTGGAACAGAAAACACCACGTGAGCCAACAGTCACAATACTCTGCTAAGTCTTTTGATCATTTTGTTAAAATATGTGAACAGTATATTAGCAATTAAATTCAAAACAGTCGGTGTTTTACTCACCGATAACTGCAAGCACTCTGTGTCAATAGCCTTTGTTGGTGTTCCAAAAGGTAGTACTCTAGGCCTTATTATGTTCTTTTTTATTTTCCTTCTTACGTATGCTCTACAAACTTTATTTTGTTTAGTTGTTTAACCGACATAGCTAATTCTGTAAGTTATTGCTGCAGTCCGCCATCTATGAAGTATTTTTTCAATTTTTAAAGTTTATTTTAAACAAATAAACGACACTCAGTTGTCCCTAACGCCGCTCGCACTGCCAAAGTCCTAAATCGTATTGACTAATTATTTTATTATTTAATTTATTTGAACGTCGGTGAAATCAATTCCTTTCATAAACGAAAACACGGTTTTATTTGTGTAACGCATCAAAGTAATGTAAAATGGTTTGTCACTATTCGGTATTGTATTGCCATTGACTGTTGGGCTATTAATTAACATTTTATTATATATTTTTCAAAGTACTCGGTCAAGTTTAAAGTAAACAAAATTCTTCTTCGAAATGTGTAGAACAGTGAGAATACGTTTCACAGCTGTGGAAGCCCTCTTTTTGACGTAGAAGCGTTAGAAAAATACTTTGTTAACGTTATAAAAAGTAAACAGGCAAACATTGGGACTGGGACGGTGGCGTCGTCCTGTAATCCAGCTACTCGGAGGTCACGAATTGTGGATAGTTGTGAGCGTTGGTCGGTGGATGTATAGTTCTATTTGTTTGGATTAACGTCCGCACTAATTCAGAGGCCGTGGTTCGGATTCCACGTTAAACTGTAGGCCTCTTAGTTGCCATCGGCTGTTGGGCTATTAATTAACAGTGCTGTCTATGGAACATGACAGACTTAGTCAGTAACAAGACTAAAAGATTGCACCATAATAATTTTACACTCGTTTCTCATTCATACTTGACTTAAAATACCTACCTTGTGGTAGGGTTTGCTATTTCAATAACCTAATCTAATCGGTATTTAGGCCTCCATAACCGTCAACAGATACTCAAAAGTAATGTGGAAATGCAGCAGAGTACGGTACATATTACAAACAACAGGACAATAGGTACTGAGGCCAAATGTCTTTAGTTATTTTGAGCAATAAATTAATGACCCAGGCAAATGTAACAGCTGGCTAGCAGACGACGCTGCATACTGCATTTCAACCATTTCACCTCTCGCAATAATTCATTCGCATCCGTTTAAAACACGTAATTAAGAATTCAAACGGTAGATCTTCCTTCATCAGACTATGTCATTGAAAGTCTCAACAGTGCATCACAGAGTTACGTTTAGGTGGGTTTTGGATATAGGCTCAACAATAATAATGTCTAGATGTTGAGTCCAGACGAAAATTGATTGTACTCGTATATTCAACCAGTCTAGTCATCTAGATGTCTAAGTTGCCCGTTATGAGCTACGTCATGGAACAATGACGTCATATGTTTAGTGACGTCATATGGCTCTAACGACAGCTGTTTGAGAGGAACTGAAACTGAAAACATCGCCTTTGACATATCCATGATCTAAAATATTTCCCACGGGGAAGTAAATACAAACATTTTTGTCTCGTCCTTCGGACAGATATGATTCTAACTTAATACCACCATTAATAATACCAATGTACAGTTTAACATCAAAACACTAAACACGTCAGTACGTGTTTAGTGTTTTGATGTTTTTTTATTGACGTGTTCGAGAATAACTTGAACAACTAAGTTAATTTAGGTCTCGGGCTAACCTAATGGTTAACGTCTTGAGTTTTTGTTAAAGATTCGACTCTTTAAATGCACTAAGCATTTAATGGGTTTGAACTGATTTTCTCATCTCTTAAATCTGTTATTGTGCGTAGAAAGAACAAACACAAACTTAATTGATGACGATTCTATTGTTGATTGAAACTATAAAGTATAACCAAATGATGAAAGGAAATTAAATAAATATTCTGTCCGATTTTTTTTTTTTGATTAGTCACAAGTCTGATAACTAATATTGAATATGTGAACATGTATTCACATGTTTAATTTTTCTTACAAGTTTAGTTCATTGACACTCCCTGTGACTCGTGGAGTGAAATATTTACGTTGCACTATTAACCTATCTAAAGGTGTCTATGACAAGGCACAGTTAAGCACTGTAACACGTCTTACTGACCTTTGTCCAGACTAACAGATATGACAAATATCTGTGTCATAATCCGGCATTCGGATAGTCTTTAAAATTGGACTTCTACTGTATACATGATGAAAGGTAAGGATTTACCTTGATACTTAATGATTTAGTCAAAAAATTCGGTGCTTAACATTTTGCAATCGTCGTATGTATTTCGGAAGTGTTCGTGACACTTCGGCCAACCTCGGGTCGTGACTCGTGGCCGGCAGCCAGCGGCTCTTTCAAGTTGCACCTATTATTATCACCTGACACTAAAGGTGTCTACACAAGGCTGTACATCCTATACCCAACTGTCTTGTTGTGAAGGATATTTGTCGAGACACGATATGTAATTCCTGTGTCATAATCCGGGCATAAACTGTATGACTAAGGGTAAACCATGCGACGTCATCGTAACATAACGGGATCTACAACCGTTACTTAATAAATGTTACTTAAATAACAACCTGTCCAGGTATTTTAAGTCAAGTATGAATGAGAAATGAGTGTAAGATAATTGCGGCGCGATCTTGTAGTCTTGTTGCTGACTAAGGCTGACATGTTCCGAACTGTCAATGGCATATCTAAGTGACCTACAGTTTAACGTGGAGTCTGAACCACTACCTTTGAGTTACGAACTGGTCAAATTATGGGAACGGTCTTTACGTATGGATTTAGTAAGGTTAAGTTCTATTGAGTTGTCTCGTTCTAATGTTTAAGTATCGGTTCACCCAAAAGTTGAACTGGGTTGATATGAAATGAAGATAAACCTCCTCACTATTATACTGTTTGCCATGGGTTAATCATATAAAACATCCGGGTTGGATACCCGGTCTTGACACATATGACATATTATTTCTCATACCGTCACCGGGCTTAGGGTGAAACGTTAAACCGTTGGTCCTAGACAACACTAGACTTTGGCCAGAAGGTTACATGTTACAAGACTAGAAAATTGCGCCACAATCATCTTAAACTCATTTCCCGTTCTTGCTTGGCTTAAAAGACCATCTAAGGAAGGCAATAAGGTATTCAGGTGTCACAATGTTGACCTGTATCCCATGATGTTCAGTTTGCTGAGATGGAACATAGTTGTTATATGTATATTAAGAACCACCATAATGGTTGACTGACTACCATAACTGTTCAGAGTCTCACCATATTTTTGAAATATTTTGAAATAAATCCCGTCCGTTGCCCTCCATGCGGCTCAGAACGATATTAGTTTTTTGGCATCATCACTGTACTCGAATCATATCAATTTTATTAAGTTATTCTCTATCTTTTTCTTTTTCTTTATCTACATATTTCACTGTGGAAGAATAGTTTTCTTACGGGGTTTTCTCTTGTAATTTCATAATGTATATACATTTTTCATCTTTTTACAAAATCTAAATTTAAAATAATTACATACGTTTTATTTTTAATAAAACAACTCGGGCCTACGCACAGACCATTCTAGGTCCATGTAGGCCATTTCCTCCTTTTTAAGTTACTTTTATTATTTTCTTATTATGTCTACGTAAAGGGTTTTTAAAAATTTGTTTATAATATCCAACATTTGAATAATGTGCACAGTTTATTTTGTTTGCTTTTTAGAATAAATCTGATTTTGACTTGACTTGATTTGAAACCCTATTGAGTAAGTTCACAACGATATAACTGTACAGGGTGTTCATTAAAGTCGGGGACAAACTTCGAGGGGTGATAGTACTCATCAAAATAAACAAAAAAATTCCTATAAACATATGTCGAAAAATCCTTCGTTTAGCCGCTAGCCGCCATTTTGTATTTTATACAAAAAACGTTATATATAAATAATTATTTAAGATACAGAAACCAAACTTCGCACACATATTTAATGGCTAAAGAAAAAATATTCTCAAATTATCATTAATTTTGTTTTTATATTTTCAAAATGACGGCGGTTAAAACTATTTTAATTTAAATAACAAAAACCCATTAACTTTAAGAACCGCCGCCATTTTGAAAATATAAAAGCAAACTTAATGATACTTTGAGAATAATTTTCACTTTGGCCAATAAATATGTGTGCAAAGTTTGGTTTCTGTATCTTAAATAGTTCCTTATATATAAAGTTTTTTGTATAAAATACAAAATGGCGGCTAGCGGCTAAACGAAGGATTTTTCGACATATGTTTATAGGAAATTTTTTGTTTGTTTTGATGACTACTATCACCCCTCGAAGTTTGTCCCCAACTTTAATGAACACCCTGTATATTTCCAAAGCGATTGCCGTTCCCCGGCCAGCCTGTAGCGGCGCTGACTGAGGTCTCGGGTCTACGCCAGCTCGGCCGACACTGACTGGACTGTTTTTATTTCTCTTCATTCCAAAAATCGACTTTTTCTTTCCCCGGGATTCCTGCACGTCTCTGTCCGCGGCTGTTACTGTATCTTATGACGGCTGACCTCGACCTCTCGATGGATGCACATCGACCGGTCGAAACCATCGGATAATCGATTGGTCAATTACACAAAAAAAACAAGAAATATTCTAACACAAGATGTTCAAAAGGTGATCAGAATTCCAAGATTGAGCTTTGTTTTTTCGCATCTATGAAACGCATTCAATTTTGTTTGTGCAATAATAATTAAAATTATGTCATGACGCATTTGCTAATTATACTTCAGATTGTTGTAGGCCGTGGAAGGTTACGGCTATGCAGTCGCTACCTACAGGCCACGTCAGAGGCAGTAGTGCGGCACAAAAACTCTGACACTAGAACCGACAGCTGTGTAGTCTCCAGCTACAACTAGAGATAACTAATTCACCACAGTAAGTTACTTACAGTTCAATGTCTTTAGGAAGGGAAGTAAAAATTGGTATCTTTGATTTATTATCCCTCTATATAAAATGCGTTGCCAAACTACTCATCCGATCGCCATGAAATTTTATGGCGATCTATATGTGGCCGTGAAGGTTTTAGTGAAAAACTATTTTCGAAAATCCCATAAGTTTCTATTTTATGGTGTTTTAAATTTCTAATGTTAACCTTATGGATAGTACGTTTGTTTAGAATTTTTTTATTTTTTTAATTCGGTTTTGCCATTGGCAGGCTCAGCTTAGGCTATGCAGCCTCGAAGTAAACTGGTTTTATGGATTTTCCCATTTAAACTTTGTGGCCATCCCGGGAATTGAACACGTCACCTCTTGCACCGAAGTCCAAGATGCTAACCGTTAGGCTAGCAGATGCCCTTAGAAATTTTCTACAATGAAAACATTTGATTTCTTAGCTACAGCTGATTGGTTTACTTTCCAATAGCAATATGCTTCACAATCCAATGCCATCAATCATTAATGTTAAAACTATGAAGTAATTAATTATGTGCTGTACAAAATGAACAGCATTATTCGCCACGTTAATAGTTTACGGTTTTGGAGGATTACGTATTTATATTTTTGTTTTCTGTCTGATTGAAAGTCACGTGTTTATATGTTGGCCAAATACAAAATAATTGCAATGTTTATATATGTATTACGTTTATTATAATAATCAGCTGTTTTATATATCTCTATATATAAAATTGAATGTATGTATGTATGTATATCTGTATGTCCTTTATGCGTTGCCAAACTACTCATCCGATCGCAATGAAATTTTATGGCGATCTATATGTGGCTGGGAAGATTTTAGTGAAAAACTATTTTCGAAAACCCAACAAGTTTCCATTTTATGGCGTTTTAAACTTCTAATGTTAACCTTATGGAGAGTACGTTTGTTTAGAAATTTTCTACAATGAAAACATTTGATTTCTTAGCTACAGCTGATTGGTTTACTTTCCAATAGCAATATGCTTCACAATCCAATGCCATCAATCATTAATGTTAAAACTATGAAGTAAATGTGTGCTGTACAAAATGAACAGCATTATTCGCCACGTTAATAGTTTACGGTTTTGGAGGATTATGTATTTATATTTTTATTTTCTGTGTGATTAAAAGTCACGTGTTTATATGTTGGCCAAATACAAAGTAGTTGCAATGTTTATATATGTATTAAGTTTATTATAATAATCAGCTGTTTTATATATTTCCTATAAAAGCCGTAATACAGTTAGATTTGGATTGGATTTGAAAATTGTGATTTAATCCACTCAGATTTATTTGTTTTATGGGAATGTTATTAATATATCTTATCGTTTTATTCGTGTTATTCACTATGCCGCGACCCAGAATATATAACCTTTCACAATGCAGCCGTAATGCTATTCAACTTCAGAACACGGCCAATCTTAAAGTTAACATGTATTTACCGTCAGGCGTTACGAAGCTCGCCGGGTCAGCTAGTTTAAAATATAATGACGAAACTTGGTATAGTAACTTCATCTAGTTTAGTTTTAATTTTATCTGACGAGGTGGGTCATAGCTACTGCGCTAACCTCTTAACTCAATCCCTGCCCAAGTCTTGTTAGTAAATCATATTTATTCCTTCAGACGAACCCCCTAAACGACCCCACCTATGGTTAGCTTATGTGACTGAAGAATATCGCCTCGGTTCTTCATTATGTTTTAATCACCTATCGTAATGAGCAGTTCGGGTTAAAAAATTCTATTAATTAGTTAAAATCAATATTCAGAAGTAGGAACATGAATTCAGTTAAAAAATGTTTTCATTTACTTCCCTGAGGGAAATAGGTTAGATCATGGATATGTCTAAAATTAATGTTTTCACTTCATTTCAACAGCTGTTCTTATTCTTTTATATTAAAAATTCAATAAAATAGCTCTGGTGGTTTCTATTGAAACCTGTTACATATTTTCTTTTTCAAAATCGCCAACACCCTTAACCCCCAGAGCTAAGACATATCCATGTTAAAATATCATCCAAGTAAAAAAATAAATAGATAAAATAAAATCCAATTTTCTTGCTTCTTGTGATTTAAAACCGACTAACTCATTCATTCCCTGTGGTTATTTCTGAGGAAATTAAAGAAAATAACTAATTGCGTTTATAATTCAAACATATTTAAACTATTTAATATATATATATATATATATTGAAATCCATCAAATATATCAAATATAAATGTTCGTAATTACTTCATTGTATGATATAGGTTAGATCATGGATATGTCTAAAGAAAATGTTTTCAGTTCCATTCCATCACTATATGACGGCATTTCCGTTTCAAATTTTGGTCTGTTGGGTTGCTGATACCCCCAGAGCTAAGGCATATCCAAGTTAAAAATGGAAATAATAAAAGTGAACTTCTGCTTGCAGGAATTGTTTATCGTGAAGAAACAGCAAGCAACAGCAAGGAGCGGATAGGCAATATTGGTACACCGAAGCGTGCGGGTTGCAGCACCCGAATACGACGGCGTTGTAATCTACCTGTACAATATATCCGAGTTTTAGTACTTTACTTGCCTGCCTATTTGTCACGGCTTTGTACACATTTACAAGAACTTATATATTTATATTTGAAATGGAAATTTTGTACTGAAGCATTAGTAAAAGACTGAAGGTTTTAGTGGTAAGAATCACGATTAAGTATTCAGAATTAAATACGAAATATATAGTCAGTAACATGACTACATGATCGGGCCTCAATCATCTTACACTCAATCCTCATTCATACTTGGCTAAAAATGCCTACCTTGTGGTAGGTTCACCATTTCAATAATCTAAAGTAATCTAATCAACATTTTTTGACATGGATATGTTTTCGCTCTGGGAAGGTGCTGGTAATTTTTGAGACAAAAATTGGAAACAGTGACGTCATTTGGTTAGTGCGACATAGTTTGGTTTTATGAACAGCTCTTTATATGAACTGAAAACATTCCCTTTAGACATATCCATGATCTAACCTACTTCCCACAGGGAAGTAAATACAAATACTTTTTATCCTCAACTTCCCATCACCATAGGACTACAGTCTGTACGGTTAACTAGTGAAGCGGAAATAGTCACTGGGCCAGATATCTCTGAGCTACCGGCAACAACTTATTTTAATACTTAACATATTAATTGAATTGGTTTGTCCGTTGTTAGGGGTTTGTTATTGATTTTTGTATTCTTAAAAAGTATCAAGAGTACTGCAAAACTCTATGAAAGAAATACAAATCCATGAGTTCAAATTTGACATGACTGGGACGGTGGCGACGTCCTGTAATCCAGCTACTTGGAGGTCACGAATCATGGATATTTGTGAGCGATGGTCGGTGAGTGTAGTGTTCTCGTGTGGATTAACGTCCGCACTATTGAATACTACGTTAATCTACAAAGACCATCCTCATAATTCGGCGAATCCGTAATTCAGAGGCCGTGGTTCGGATTCCACGTTAAACTGTAGGTCCATTAGTTGCCATCGGCTGTTGGGCTATTAATTAACAGTCCTGTCTAAGAAATATGTCAGCCTTAGAGTCAGTAACAAGACTACAAGATCGCGCCACAATCATCCTACACTCATTTCCCATTCATACTTGGCTTGAAATGCCTACCTGGGTAAGTTGCCATTTCAATAATCTAATCTAATCTAATCTAAATCCTGTGTATTCCATTTTACCGAAATTTAGTAAGTTATCGAAATAATTTTTCACCCGTCCGAGCTAAATCGAGCATGAATTGTCATCTAGACACATAGAGCTGCTTGTAAATATGAAGAAGACAGAAATTTCCTGGTTATGTTTTAGAGTTTACTTGGATGAGGGATAAAGTTAAAAATTGTTCGATTCAAAAAATAACTTCATTTTTTTGTAAATTTAGGTATCTATTAGTATGAGGTTATACAAAGATACTCGTATTTATCTCTCCATGTACTTGTGAATCTTTACATTCTCCCCTCATACATAGTAAATAGACAAAGTATTTATTTTTGTTATTATTTATGTATTGTGTTTTGTGACAGAGGCTCCCTAAATTTAAAAGCCTGTCTGTCTGTCTGTCGGTCTGCCTGTCAGTCTGTCTATATGTGTACAAACCCCGAGAACACACTGATCCGATTTCTATGATATTTGGTAAACGGATGCACTTTCGCCATTTCTCCAGAATTTTTAATTTTTTACTTTTAGGGTACTTACTAATAATCACTAATAATCCAAAAAATGTGAAAAATACAAATTTCCCAGAATACGCTCTATTTTCATTGGAATTTCATGGTTTACAGCTATTAAGGTCCCAATTAATATGGGGCCATCCTCAAACTAATTGTTCAAAAGGTATGGACTTTAAAATGTCAAAAAAATTACAAAAAATGTCATTTCGAAGATTTTCGGGCGAAACAAAAATGTCATGAAATAATTTTAATTTAACTATTTCATATTATTTAATAATTTCAATTATTTAATAATTTTAATTTTAATCACCATTAGAACCGGCTTAAAAACTGAACACATTAGTATTTTGAATCATTAGTCTACGAAAGACGGTTTAAGAGAAAAGTTAAATTTAATGTCATGGTAAACTCAGTGTCCAATGTTATTCTTGAGGAGGATATTAAAAAATCAATTATTTCCTCATTTATTAAGCGTTTACAATGAAACTTGTTATGCAGTGTATTTGTTGGAAATGTTTGGTATTACCCGGGGAGGGGGGTGGTAATGCCCCCAAAAATGTCTAACAATTAATTTAACTTGTTTACTCTTCTTGTTAATTTAAGAAATTAGATGACTACGATATCTAAAATATTCGATCCAATGTGTCGCAAGTGCCGAGGTAAACGTGCGAACGTGCTGAATTTCGCGATATCTCTTGGGCAAGGTCAGTCGCGCGAAATTAATGATAAGCGGCCAAGGTCAGGTCGCCGCGGCGGCGTGGCGGACCGCACGTATACTCTATGTACTCGTCGGACCGTGGAGTGACGTTACTCTGTGGCGACCTTGCACGTGCACCTCTGTGTCTCCGTCACCGTGACTCGCGCGCCGCGGAACTGTCAGCTGTTACTAGTAAGCTGATGTAATGTGATAGTGCTGACGAGTCCGACTGCTCAAAACGGTGAATGGAAACTGGAACAGTTAGGTTTAAAACAAAATGGCTTATGCAGTAGATCTGTGAAGACACTGGTGTTAAATTTGCCGTAAGTGCCAAAACCAACAAAATAAAATGTTTGTGTTTACTTCCCTGTGGGAAATAGGTTAGATCATGGATATTTCTAAAAAGAATGGTTTCAGTTCATCTAAACAGCTGTTCTTATTCTTTTATATTTAAATTTCAACACAATAGCTCTGGTAGTTTATATGGAAACCTGTTACATATTTTCCATCTTAAAAATCACCAATAAAACCCCGGAGCTAAGACATATCCATGTCAAAACAATGAATTAGAGGAAAATCTATTTATATAACATTTCATAATACAAATAAAAAAAAATTTATAAATTTAGTATAATATTTGTTATCCATTTTTAAAAAAAAATCATTATAAATTACTTATGTTTTAATGTATATGTCTGCAATCTATGAACATTTCAAACTCGATATTTTTTGTACAATGAATCTATTAAAATTCTTTTAAATAGATTCATTGTATTCACTCAATTACATCAACCGAAGTTTAATTTTCTAAGTGACTAGTGATGTTCCTAGGGTATCTGTTGTATTCATGCAAAGTATTGCAGTCGAAGGCAAACGGTCCATTTTAGTAAGGGTTCGCTTTCTTTTCAACCCGAACTGCGAGTGCAGGTCAAGGAAGAGAACATATTTGTAGATGAGTTTACCCACCATATAATACGGAGGAAAATCCTCAAATTGTATTTTGTAAAAAACACCGCAACTTCATCGAAATTAAAGGCTGTTCTGTAGGAAAGGGTTTGTTGAAATAAATATCTTAGACGGAGATTAAAAATGAATAGGATTTAAATGGTTAAAGACTGAAAATATAAATAATTTCAACAGTTCTAAGTCTCAAGTGTTTGTTTGTTTTAAAAAGTATATTTTGAATAAAATAACTAGATACTATACTATAAAAAGAAATATGGTCTTCAAGTACCCTTGTGTCTGATTCTGTGTTATGATGTTTTTAGGTTATTTAATGTAAAACGCCTAAAATTGCCTCGATATGCGTGTTATAATGAAATGATTGCCACTCGTTACATACCACGCTCTATAAAAAAAGTACAAGTAACAAATCTGAGTTTCGGCTGCACGAGCTGTGCCATTCTAAAATTATTATTATAAAAGTTATGAGTTTCAGTATTTTTTCATGACTCTATTTTATAAACTTTTGAAACAATTTTCTTAAAATATACTTAATTATTCTTTTATAGGCCTACTGATAAAAAGTTTAATATTTGTCTCCACTAACCAAAACATTTATTATAGGTTGGCATGATTGCTGTGTAATATTCATTTTCTCGTTCAGATAACGAAACTACAAATTTTATAAATTTTTATACGGCAAGACTCATAAAATCCCTGTGGGAAATAAGTAAGCTCATGGATATTTCTAAAGGGAATGTTTTCAGTTCATCTAAACAGCTGTTCTTGTAACCAAACTATGACGACACTAACCATAAGACGTCACTGTTAAAATTTTGGTCTTGCAAATTACCAACACCCCCCCTCAGAGCTAAGACATATTCATGTAATAAGTAAGCTCATGGATATTTCTAAAGGGAATGTTTTCAGTTCATCTAAACAGCTGTTCTTGTAACCAAACTATGACGACACTGATAACTGCAAAAATAGTAAAAATACTGTATAAATCATAACTATTAATATAAACAGCTGTTCTTGTATATGACGAAAACATTCTGTTAAAATTTTGGTCTTAATAATATAGCTAAGACATATTCATGTCAAAAATATAACTAATACGCTTAGGCAATTTGACATGGATATGTCTTAGCTCTGGGGGGGTGCTGGAAATTTGTAAAATGAAAACTTGAAACACGTTTCCATAGAAACTACTAGAGCTATTGACTGAATTTTTTATATATAAGAATAAGAACAGCTGTTTGTGTATGTACTGAAAACATTCCCTTTAGACATATCCATGATCTAATCTAACATGATCTAACCTATTTCCCGCAAGGAAGTAAATTGCAAATTTTTTTATGAAACGGTGGATAATTTTTTTTAACAATTACCTTAATTGAACGAACGCAGCGCCATATGATTGATAATGCTAGGGCGTATTATACAACAGCTGATAAGTCACTGATAACACTCCCTGTCTCACACTGGCTACTACTCAGATAATACAATGCGAACAATTTTACTACTTTCGGAAGTCAAAAGTTGCTTTTAATGATTCTACAGATATTGTGACACGTGTTTTGAGTGGTTTAACCTTAATTAATTGCTACTCTGTAGAAATTCCATTAATCGATAAAATATATTTGAGTACATGAAAATATCGGTCTCTAGCCTATAGTACTTTGAAATAAAGCGACTAATAACGTGAAATAATAAAGTCAAAATTTATCTTTACAAAAAGATATCTATGCTGTTTTCATCTTGCTGTTCTCAAAATTATTTTTTATTTCTTTTACTTTTTAATTTTTTGAAGAAGTACGCTAAAAGTACGTTGTATATGCTATATTAAATACAAAAAACAAAGGGGTTTTAATGGTTCTTGTAAGGAATTATGATTTAACTTTATGAATTTATCTATGAAACAATTATATTATCATCAGTGAATAACACAAAGTATTTTACAATATATTTTTATTAACTATCAAAACTACATTACTTTTACAGAATTAAAAATATTATCTTATAAAAACTTGTTTTCATAAACCTTCAAACAACTTAAATAAATATATAATCATTGGATGTTTCTGGAAAATCAAGAAAGAGTATTCAAAATTACCTTTTACAACAACAAAAATTGTTATTGCGAAACTAGCGGAAGTTTTCAATTTAATTCTACGAATCGGTAATTAAGTTCCATGATGTGCTAGAGGAAGGTCTGTAAATTATCTATATGCACATCAGAGGCTAAGGTCAACCATAAATGTGCTAAACGGTCGAATAGTGCAAACAGAGGTCAAAACGAGGTCAAAGGGCTTGCTCTAGGCTGACGAAACGACCGTAAGGTTTGAGTCACTGCAGTTAACTGTCATCATAGATGTGTTGTACCATGAGTTAAGTACGACGAACTATGGTTAGTAATGGAACAGTCGATAGTTTTTGACTAAAGCAAAAAAGGAAATGGATAGTGAAATGAATACTCAAAATGTGTGAAGATGTGCGCGCGCGCACATGTGTGTGTGTGTGTTAAAAGGTGATTGAGAAAATGCAATTATTAGGAGCGCTTAAATCAACAGGTAAACAGTATAAATACAATATAGTTTATTATTTTATATGAACAATCAGTTTGATTAGAATGAATAAATTTGAATCATATTGACATGGATATGTCTTAGCTCTGAGGGTGTGTTGGTGATTTTTAGATAGAAAAAATGTAACAGGTTTCCATAGAAACTACCAGAGCTATTGTATTGAATTTTTAATACAAAAGAGTAACACAGCTGTTTAGAAGAACCGAATAAATTCCCTTAAGGCATTCATTATGATGTAACCTATTTCCCACAGGGACGTAAATTCAAACATTTTTGAAACTGGTTTGGCTAAACTCTCGTAGAGTCTTTCCTGTGGGAAATAGCTTAGATCATAGATATGTCTAACGGGGACGCAGATTAGTTTCTTCCAAAAATTGC
This sequence comes from Nephotettix cincticeps, assembly GCA_023375725.1. Lineage (NCBI taxonomy): Eukaryota > Metazoa > Arthropoda > Insecta > Hemiptera > Cicadellidae > Nephotettix > Nephotettix cincticeps. The sequence goes on from CM041788.1 coordinate 56,408,069, forward strand.
AAATTTTAAATAAGAAATGGTTCCAATAATCACTGTAGTTTCTCTTATAAATCATTTCTTATGACATAAAATTAATTATAATGCAACATTTTAGTATTTCAGGGATTTTCTTACAAAGTCATAATAAACATATGAAATGAACAAAAAATTCCGGTCACATGATCAATTACGTGAATTTTTGTCCTTTAGATTGCTTACACTCTCCAAAATTCACGTCAAAATTATTTACGTACACAATCATAAGCACCGTTTTAGATTTAAGTTCCACTGATAACTAAAGTTGTTGTGATAAATTAGAGAGAAAATAATTACCCAAGGTAGTTAGTGTCTTCAATACGTAAAATTAACTAGGCACAGTGTTTAAAAAATCTTATAAGCTATGAATGCTAATTTGGTCAAATTCATGTATCGTGGACTATTAAGGAAATTAAGGGATTTCTTATATTGAACAGATATTTTTTTACCAAAACGAAGGCGTTAAAATCCCTTTCGAATGTTCAAAGCGGCGGGAAAGAATAAATTACAAAGCCCACGAAGTAGACGTAAACTCAACTGTGAGATTGAATCAGCTGTAAAACCACAATTAAACTAACAAACTCACGCGAAAACACTATAAAACTAAAATTAATTCCACAAATTAACAATAATTGCTTACACCTGAATTGTAAATTTAAATCGTTACTACTTCCACATCAACCCATCAATGATTAATCCTGGAAAGAAAAACATCCGTTTCGGACTCTAAATGACCAAAACCATAAATCATAACGCCTACAGCGAAATCTGTGGGCGAAATCGGCACTGAATCAGTGGGCAGTTGTAAAAATGTCGTTAAGTTGGCTAGCCTGTGAAAAAAGGGCGCGAACGGACCAGCTGACAGATGAGGCGGCAGCTCAGGTGATATGTAATTTATAACCGCTAGTGTTTATTGAAGCGTTTTGATCCTATCGCCTAATTTATTTACCAGGTCTACAGTTCCCGCCTATTTCCACAGTGCCTATTGTTCGGGCCCATAACAACAGGCTGTAGGAAACGTTTTTTACCAGATGTGAGGAATTTAAATCATTTACAGATTCAGCTTGCTTCGTGAAATATACACCATTGTGTAATTGAGTGAATATTTAGATAGATAGTTTGAAGTGATTTTTCATTTCACTTTTACGTTGTGCTTTAAGGTTATGAGGTACACATAACGTATGTTACTGTACGAAGAGTTTGTTTAGTAATCAAAATGTTAACTTCGATCATTCTTTATACTAATCCTATTAAGGGAACTCTGTAACTTGTATCCCACCCATATTATTTTTGTCAAATGTATGTACCTTTTTCTCAGAAACTATAAAGCAAAAGAGCCTGAAATTTTTTCCACACGTTTCGTTTACCTTTGTTTGGTTCTTGAAAAAAATGTACATAAACCCCAAAAAATGAAACTTTGAAATGAAAATGGCTTTCTTACACTGCTGCATGATGATGATGATAATGACTATTTTACCTACTTAAATTTCTCAGATCATTATAAATGTTATAATATAATTTTAACCGGAAAGATATGAATATTTTATATAAACTAAAAACAAAAAAATGTAATTTTTTAACTTTTTTGGCAACACATTCCCCTTAAGAATTTTACCTAATGGTGAATGATTGTTTCCAAACCACCCTTCCATTGTTTCAACCATCTCATGTTCTTCGTGAGATGCCTTCGTAGATTTGTTAACAGCAGTTATATGCCTTTACCTGGATCATTTAACAATATGGAACCTGTTGCCTTTGTTCATTGGACTAAAGATGATTTTTTTCAAATGAATCAGCTGTTCATTGTCCCTAAAAAGCTACAGATCTTCAAATCAATTAACTCATATACTCTTCACTCGTATTCATTCAACCGCTTGTTGGCTATTTTTACCACCAAGTGGTTGGGTTGGCGTCTCATGAATAAAAATATGAATCACAAATTAGGTACCCATCACAAACATCAATGTGATTATAGTACAGTTTTACAAAAAATATCTTTAAAAAATTAAATTCTTTCTAAATTCTATACTTTTATACTTTTTAACTGAAATACTTTTTAACTTTTTAACTGAAATGGCGACCTACCCAGGTAGGTATTTTAAGCCAAGTATGAATGAGGAATGAATGTAGGATGATTGTGGCGCGATCTTGTAGTCTTGTTACTGACTAAGACTGACATGTTCCTTAGACAGGACTGTTAATTAATTGCCCAACAGCCGATGGCAACTAATGGACCTACAGTTTAACGTGGAATCCGAACCACGGCCTCTAAATTACGAATTGGTCTAATTATGAGGATGGTCTTTGCGGATTAACGCAGTATTCAATAGTGCGGACGCTAATCCACACAAGAGAACACCACATCCACCGACCATCTCTCACAATTATCCACAATTCGTGACCTCCAAGTAGCTGGATTACAGGACGTCGCTACCGTCCCAGTCAATTTAATTCTAAATAGAAGTAGGATATGACAAACATAAGACCATTACAATCATAAATTTACTGTGTTCAATAACTTGAGGCATCATTGAGGCTTTCAAGAGCATTGCATTATATACTTATCTTTCATCAATTCTTTGATAGAAAGCTGAGTAGGTTATTTAAGAAATAAGAAGTCCTATTAAAATAGGAGAATTAGGTTAGTAATAATTTTAATAGACAAGTCAAGACGTAGTATCACCGTTATTTTATGCAACGCATTTCCAATTGACTACCATTTTAGGACGTAATGTTATCTGCAATAAATTCGAACACACTCATTTGCTGTTCTATTTTCTCTAACTGAGCAAAATTATTAACCAATGGAGATATTAACTATAAGTAGTGGTCTGGAACTAGCCTCAAGCTTTCCGAGGGCGAGGCGATAATTTATTAAAATAACTTAAACGACTGAAAGTCGCCGAACGAAAAGAAAAAACCAGTGAAACCCCATTATGCACTAATTAAGTTATTATTTTCAATAAAAATCCTGGAGTGTAAATTACGGCAGGTATATCCGAGAACAGATTACATCGCTTTATTTGGCGATAATGTAAGTGTAGGTGAATTTAAATCTAGATGGCGCTGGAGATAACGACGACTAAACGGCGACGAGATTGAGAAGGCCGTGGCGATGGCGTCGCTTGATTTGGCATTCATAGGAAGAAACTGTAAACGTTATTAGTTTTGTAATTTAGGTTAGCTCTGTCCTATATATTCTTAAAGAAAACTGTCGGGCAAACCACTAAACTCATGATTGGATCTGTTGGAATTGCGAAAGCTGTTGAAATGTGAGTGTAAAGTTTAAACTTATTTATATAGAGTTATAGTATTTTATATGGGATGAAGATATTTGCATTGTAAGCGTGGGTTGGCACGACTGCAACTGTTGGTATTTTAACTAGGTCATGACAGGTAAACACTTGGATTGAGATAACAAGGGAATTAGCAACACAGCTGTTATTTGCAGTTTCATTTTATATACTACTAGCCAAAGTACCCGTTCTTCGCACGGGTTAAAAAGGCTGAAAGGTGTAGGCTCTACTGATACATTTAAGTTATTGTTAATTAATTCTTCATTGTTTACAAAATGACAAAACACGAGTGTCTACTACATTTCAAAGTAACATCCGTCAAATATTGGGAAAGGATAAGGAATGTAATAGAGACAGTCGTCGTGAAAAAACTTAAAATCTACCATTCCATTATTTCAAATAATTCACTAATTTCGATCCAGCAGTTTATCCAAAAAATCAACTTTATTTCTTCTTCTTCCCGAACTGCCAAAATTTAGTGCAAACGGATGTTGTCATTAAAAAATGTAAACATTGAAACCTAGGACGGTCACGGCAGCTCTTTCTTCTTCTTCTTCCCGAACTGTCAAATTTTAGTGTTCACAGCTGTTGACATTCAAGTAATTTTATGTTTTCATTCTTTGAAAATGTAAACATTGAAATTTAGGACGTTCATGGGGCGTAGCCCGAGAGGATTTTAAGGAAATGAGTATGCCTATGTTTTGCATGAGTTTAAGATCTACCTTTGTGTAAAATTTCAAACCGGTCGGTTCAGTAATTTTTCGCGTTTACTTGCCACAACAAACCCACAAACACACATACAGACACCACCTCTTCTTTATAATATTATAGATTTAGGTAGTGTTTCTTCGTACTCTTAGTGAAAGTTGTAATAAAAGGAAAAATATATTGCAAGTAAAAATACTGAAATATGATTCTGTCAATTCCTAACGGGTCGCTATTATACACGTGAGGAAGCCCCCACGTCATATGGGAAGATGTGGTCACCTCCCTGTAGGCACTACTGCCTAGAGAAGGATCAACTTTATCGTACTTTCTCATCATGTGTGTGCGTAGAGAAGGCTTAGTTCTACAGTTTGATACCATTGTTTTTTTCGAACCACTCATCGGTAAACTTGTGATACTTAAGTGTTTCGTCAGTGGCTAAATATTTAGTTTTAGTCCTACAGAAGCAATGGTAAATTTGTGACAAGATTACTCGCTACTAGATGAGGTGTCCAATTAAAAACGTGGTTATTTAGTGAATTACATTTTTTGAAAATTTTCATCACGTTACTGTTTGTTTAAGGCTATAATTGCGTGAAAATTATACTTTTTCAAAATATTAAATAAAATAAACGATTTCAGTTGGCTGAAACATACTTTCTCCCTTAGTTAATCTCTGACTCCTGTCGCCTCAATTATAATTACAACCCTTTAATAAAACAATCATGTTCGTGATGAAACAGGCTACTTTTAAAAATTTATTGTTTAAAAATCTTCAAATGTGTAAAACCTAACCCCCTCCCCACGAGAAAATATCAAACTTTACTCCCTGTACTAACATGGCTATGTCTTAGCTCTGCGAAAGATGGCAATTTGTAAGATGAAAATTTGAAACATATTTATAAAGAAACTACTAGGGTTATTGTATTGCATTTTCAATTTAAATGAATAAGAACAGCTGCTTAGAAGAACTGAAAACATTCCCTTTAGATCTATATATCCATGATCTAACCTATTTCACACAGGGAAGTAAATATAAACATTTTTGATTTCCCTAGATAACCAGTACTACTTTAATTTGACACCTCAACCATATTTGTACGACTATCGTGTTGACGGTATTGCTGTCGAAAACTTAACTTTACTCTTATGGGACTAAAGTAGAAAATACTGTAGTGACACTGACAATAATTTATGGAACTTGGCCGTTAATGCAGCCCAAGCATGTAGTTTTTCAACAATGGTTCCATTTTGCATTTTCACGGCTTTTAAAATGATTTTTGGGGTCGAAACTTCGTTAACCACAGTACGTTGTATGTTGGGCTCCAATTTTAATCTTATGGAGAATAAGGAAAAATCAATATTTCACTTATCAGTAAATATTTTTAGATCAAACTTGGTATATTTACATTCATGTGGTTAATATCTTATGCTTCAAATGCTTAAAAATCCTAGTTTATGTGATTATCATAGCAGCTAACCTGCATACTCTTTTCCCATGTTAATCATATAGAGAATAAGCAAACTCTTTTATTCATGGACAGATGTTTATGAAACATGGTATAAATGGTAAAAATAAATTTTTTTAATGCTAGAAATGCCTACTTTCAATATACCTCACAGCAGCAAACCTGCATACTCTCTCATTTTAATCTTATAGAGAATAGGCAAATAACTCTCATATTTCTCGAGAGATATTGATAAAACTTGTCATATATCATTATTATTATTATATTAATGATTTGGAAATTTTCTGAGTCCGCAGGTCTGCTGTGACGAGGGTAGTACACCTCTTGAGGGAGTCATACATCACAGGTTCTTGTATAATGCAATGGCATGGTCAAAATCACAGAGCGGTTCATCATGTCGGAATATCTATTTCTGGGCTGGTGATTGCCCTCCGTATCAGTTAACAGCTGTTGTAGACGATAACACGTTACGCAGATCACGCAACGCTTGTAAGACACGATCGCAAAGGGTCATTGGTTCTGAAATCACTTTTAAGCGAAAACTTAACAGTTTACAGGTGTTTCCGAGACCAAAATATTTATTTTATTTTAATATTATCTATACCAATGTCATTTTTCAACGTTTTAATTAAAATGTTTTTTAAACATTAGACATTTTACTATCCATCGTCAACCTTTATTTTTGTTTTAGTGTTTTTCTATGCCTTTCGAAATTTTCTACATTTTGATGGGGAACCGTCTAAACCCCGGTAAGGAAGCGTCATTGACTAATAGCCCTATGACGATTGGCAACTGGGTTCTACCCGGCGACCTTCAGTTTTGAAGGCGGGTACTTTAACAACTCTGCCACCCAGCCAGTTCATTATCTTTTACTAGCCAAAGTACCCGTTCTTCGCACGGGTAAAAAAGGCTGAGAGGTGTAGGCTCTACAGATACATTTAAGTTATTGATAATTAATTCTTTATTGTTTACAAAATGACAAAACACGTGTCTAAGTATATATCTAAACATGACAAAGTAACATATGTCAAATATTGGGAGAGGATAAGCATTAACGTAATAGAGACAGGCATCGGGAGAAAATTAAAAATCTACCATTCCACTATTTCGAACTAATAATTCACTAATTTCGATCCAGCACTTAATGTGTAAAAATTAACTTTATTTCTTTTTCTTCCCGAACTGTCAAAATGTAAAGTAAACGGATGTTGACATTAAAAACTGTAAACATTGAATCCCAGGGTATTTATAGCAACCATGTCTTCTGCTTCTCGAACTGTCAAATTTAAGTGTTCACAGCTGTTGACATTCAAGTAATTTTATGTTTTCATTTTCTAAAACTGTAAACATTGAAACTTAGGACGTTCACAGGGCGTAGCCCGAGAGGATTTTAAGGAAATGAGTATGCCTATATGTTGCATGAGTTTCAGATCTGTCTTTGTGTAAAATTTCAAACTGTTTGGTTCAGTATTTTTTGCGTTCACTTGCCACAACAAACCCACAAACACACAAACCCACAAACAAACATACAGAAACCACCTCTTCTTTATAATATTATAGATTAGATAGCTAATAAAAAATGCAGAATTATTAATTAGTATTATTATTATATCCTATAGCATTTAATTTACACTCTAGGATCGTTTTTGCTTATTTTGATCCAATAAACCACATTATGAAGTTTGGCAACGGACTTTACAGACACACTGTAAGTTATTTTATAAGTTTTAATAGAAACCCACATTAATGAAAGACTCAAATTAGGCCTACCAAAATTTTCTACTGTCTTTTGATGTGCGTTGTTAAAAAACGAGATATAAAATCTAACTCTCAATTCAGTTTATAACCAATTAACAGTTGCCAACTCTTCAAGTTAATGACTGCCAAGTGAAGTTCGCCCTAGTGACTACAGTCTGATTGATCGAATGTTGCAGAAATTGAGATCAACTAGTGACAATTACAACTGATGTCTCTTTAGACAGCTGATGCATCTGGACAGGTCCGCTGGATTAAAAGTTATCTTTCCCAATTCGTCTTGATTTCTTTGTAACACTTTATTGCTTAGTTTCTACTTTTTAAATTACATGGTTCAATGTCACGTTCTATGAATCAAACAACCCACCAAAAATGTAGTTTAGGATCATCCTTGACAATTTTGTTCCTAAATTTATTCTTCATGTAACATTTTTATTTTCTTCCCTTTTAGCCTACATCAAACGAGCGTACGTCAAAACCTCCGAGTTTGTGTTGAGAGTGGATATATCCGTTTTGAGACTACCTGAATCCAAAAAAGTTGTTTTCGGGATGACGTCAGTTTGTTTGTGTATGGACCCCAAGTCCACTTAGATCGTCTGATTGTTGTGGAATTAGATAACCGGGTGCATATCTCCACACCGTTTTTCTTTTTTCTATTTTTGGTCTTAAACGTGTTTGAACTCTTAAAAACTTAAAAATAAAACTTTCTTAAAATCCACTCTGACGATTTGGCTCCTAATAATGTGACACCACCTGCATGTCTGTAAAACTAAAATCTTAAAGGGTAAAGGACTGTCAACAAATATTTCTGTTAACCTTTTGGCAAAACAATGATTTTTAAAATACTTGAACTTAATATCGCGGTAACCGTTTGAGATGGAGAAAAACTTTAGGGAACTAAATTGTGCAGTTTTTTAAGCTAATTCTAATGGTGAGCGATAAAATTTAAAAACATTTTAAATTACATATGAAAAACGCAAAACCCCAATTTTTGAGTACAACCCCCCCTCCCAAACTACTTCTTCTGAATGACCGATATGTCTGGTTTATGAGCTCGACCGAGCAAATGTAGGAATACACGTCTCTACCAAATTTGGTTTCGATCGAACCATTGTTACGAGAGTTATCGTGTTCACAGACACATACACATACACACACACACAATAACATGGTCCCTAGCTTAACTCTTACCATGAAACCTACTGTAATAGCTTCTTCCCTATTTGCTATGAAATTCGCTAAAAACTAATGTAGAAATCCCACCGAGGAGTCCGAATGAGTAAACACAATGTATTGTATGTGACAGAATAGATGATATCATTCACTCCATTCCTGCCTCTATTCGCAAGATGAATGGTTTATCATAGACACAATAGCGGCGCGGCGGCGGCGCTCGTCAGCGTCACAGTACAGAGCATTGTAGGAGGTATTTGCAGCATTGGCAGCGAACAGAGACGGGAATAGCACCTCTAGAATAGCGCCATTGCCTCTATTCGCAGGTGTCCTACACCGGTCGTTCACCATGTCTTCCTTCCTCAGGGCGTGCCTCGAACTTTGGAATGACACGAAACTTATTGAGGCGAACATTAGGACCACATGAATATTTCTTACAGTTAACCTGTCAAAAAACTAATCAAAACAGCAAAAATAAAATTAGACCTAATTGGTAATAACAAAATGATTCATAAAACACAGAAAAACGTGATGTACAAAACATTCACCACCTGGTACGGTCACAGCTGACCGTCTTTGGAATTCCCTGCTTTCTGTTATTTAGTTAGTTACTGCAATGGCAACCTACCCAGGTAGGTATTTTAAGTCAAGTATGAATCAGAAATGAGTGTAAGATAATTGTGGCACGATCTTGTAGTCTTGTTACTGACTAAGGCTCCTCAGACAGAGCTATTAATTAATAGCTCAACAGTCAATGGCATATCTAAGGGACCTACAGTTTAACGTGGAGTTCCACCCACTGCCTCTGAATCACGAACAAGTCTAATTATGAGGATGGTCTTTGCCGATTAACGTAGTATTCAATAGTGCGGACGTTAATCAACACAAGAAATCATTACACCCACCGACCATGGTTTACAACTATCTACAATTCGTATACGCATTTACAAAATCATAATGTTTGTGAACATTGAAAAAAAGAAAGTAAAAATTCACAGACGCGGTTATTGTTTAAGGCTGTACATTACCATCCTAGAACTGTCTAAAGAATTGTCAGAGACAGTTCACATTAGTGGATTGCGAATCAAATCAAATTAAAATGTGCTTTATTTATAATATTTCAAGAATACGTAGAATAGTTTTAAGTTTATACTAACCAGTGTTCTGCTGCTTTGGTAATACATTTTAGTGGTATTGACAGGTAGTGTGTTTAAGGCATCAAGACACTCTATGAGTTTTACAAAGTCCAAGACCAACGTGTTAAATGTACAATTATCGTAAAGTATCCTAAATTCTTAAAATACAGAAATGTGTGTTTTTTACGAATTGTAAGGAAATATTATTTATGTAAAGAGTGTGCCATGAGTTTGACATAATGACTAATTCCTAATTAACGTAACTTATTAGTTAGGCAATTAATTAATTTCAAATTAAGTCGAATCTAAAAATAAGCCATTATGAGAAATAACTGAGGATAAACTTTCAGTTCTAATTACGCTTAGAGATGTTTTTTTTCTATTAGCACGTTCATTTGGACCTATTCAAACTACACAACGGTCATTGACCCAATAACTAAAGTTCGCTATCGCGGGATGGCGCGATAAGTATGATAACCTTTGTGGATCGCGCGGCTTCATTAACTTTCCAACTTTGTTGCATTTAAGCGTCAATGGATAAGAGTAGTGTGTGAACTTTGTGGTAATTATTAACACAATTCATATTCATACGGATCGATTATTATTTTACATCATTGTTAAATCTATTATGCTATTTAGATTTTTATGTAAAACAAAGTTTCACGACGTTTCGGGATCTAGAATCTGATCACGTCCTCAGGTGAACTAATATCTAAAACATAACACAATTACACATATTTCGGACCAAGCCGGTATAAAGCTGGAAACATAAAAGCAAAAAAAAGCATAAAAGCCAATACAAACATAAAAAAACAAAAAACGTCCACTCGTCACGGAGACTCAAAGACAACTTAAATGTCCGCAGTAAAAATCTAAAATCTAAATCACCATCACCAATAGTAAATTTCAAACAAAGTAAATCTATTATATTATATATAATAGGTGTTCTGTATATTTATTTTTAGTTTGCTTGTTTGTTGAGGAAAGTAATCACGAAAAATACTAAACCGACCGGTTTGAAATTTTACACAAAGGTAGAACTCAAATTCATGCACTCGTAGGCAGATTCATTTCCTTAAAATCCCCTCGGGCTACGCCCCGTGAACGTCTTAGGTCTCACTTTTTAAATTTTCAAAGAATGAAAACATAAAATTACTTGAATATCAACAGCTGTGGACACTAAAATTTGACAGTTGCTGTAAATGACCTAGGTTTCAATGTTTACGTTGCCTAATTTCACCATCTGTTTACACTACTTTTTACAGTCCAGGAAGAAGAAGAAAGAAAGTTCATTTTTACATCAACTGCTGGATCGAATATAGTATTGCCAAAAATTGTAGATTTTAAGTTTTCTCCCGATTGTAATGAATACAATTTTAATTCTTGTCATTTAAATTTTCTTTTATTACAAGAGAAATACAAATTCCTAATATTTTATAAAAGGAAATCAAGGAACTAGAAAGGATGACGTCCAGTACGTTAATCCTGTAACGACACACAAAAACAATTGTAACGACATCCTATTTATTTAAAATTTACTTTCAAATAAAATTTTTGTAATTAATTTCAAATAGTGGAAACTAAATCTTACCTCTTACTTGAGGGTAGCGAGAGAATGCAGTGGACAACAGCCATTGACACGAGCATAAGACCAAAAGAAAGAAAGATAAAGAGCGCGGCCCCAACTCCCACCTTTTCAAAATTAAATTTCCCTTCTTACAATTTCAAACAGTGAATTTCCCTTAGCATAACCCACTTATAGATATTTATAATCGGTACACGACGCCTGTCTCTATTACGTTATTCCTTATCCTTTCCCAATATTACTTAACAGGTGGTACTTTGTCATGTTGTAGACACTCGTGTTTATACATTTTTGAGATCGTGTTTATTATAAAATACTATTAGTAAATACCTATTTTAATGTGAATAGTATTTTACCTCGAATAGCACTTTTCTAAATCAAATTTTCATGTTTTGGAATATCTACTTTATTCCGAAGAGAAAATGTAACCTCTCTCAAAAATGTTATAAAATGTCTTCAACTGTAGAGGGGTAATATTTGGTATACAGCTTACCTATACCATCCATCATAGTAAACAAACATTATTTAAATCAAAAGTTTTTCGAAAATGTGTACAAATAGGGACGCTATATCAATTTAATTATTCTCCATAAGATTAACATGGGGATTGACTATGTTGGTTTGTTGCCATGAGAATCATAGAAGTTTGGAATATTTTTACATAAATTAGTATATCTCAACTATTTTAAGCTGTATACAAAGTTTTGACTTGATATTTAAAGTAATAACCGTGATATTTAATTTTTTCCTTGATATCTAACTAAAATTGTCCAGATAATAACAGTACAGTATAGCCTATGTCAAGTACAAAGGCGTGTCCTTACGTTGTCGGCATGCCGAGCCTATTCCTGTGTCTCTCCAGAGTGCCGGCGCGGGAGGACGCGTCGAGTTATAGGGTATTGTTGGTAATTTGGAGGTGCCCGCCACTGATAAGTGATATCAGGTGACGCGCGACCACAATAACATAAACTGAGCGGCGCTGTGTGGTGCTGGTGGTGGGTGGGACACCCAGATGTAACGGCAGATACGGTAAGCGCACCGACACGTATCTATGTAGGATGGAATGTGATAGTGCTGGACTAACAAGCTGAAAGGTCAGTGTGATATTCAAATAATTTTATCACATCTTTGATTAAATTGATATGACTGTAGCGGTAAAGGTGGATCCTATGAAATAAGAAACTCATATTATTTTTAGTTTTTAGCGAATTTCCCATAGGGAAGAAGCTATTACCGTAGGTCTCATGGCAAGAGTTAAGCCCGAGACCATGTTATTTTGTCTTCTTTAGGTGCCCAGAGACCAGTAAACAAAATACATTTTAGTATATATTATATATAATATATATGTGTTATATATATATATTATATATATATAATATATATATGTTGTGTGTGTCTGTGACACGACTAACAGTAAAAATGGTCGATCAAGAATTTGGTTGAGCTGTATTCCTACAAATGCTCGACGAGTTGTAAAAAATTTATAAATTTTTTAAAATATTTATTCTCTAACTAAACACAAGCAAAAATAAACAAAAAAAAAAAAAACAAAAAAAAAAATAAAAAAAAACATTATTTTTTATTTATAAAAAACTACACAATTAAGTTCCCTAAAGTTTTTCTCTATCTTCAACGGTTACCGAGATATAAAAAAATCTAAACACAGTACGTTGTATTTTGAGGCTCCAATGTTAATCTTATGGAGGATAAGGAAAAATTAATTTTTCACTTATTAATCAATATTTTTGGATGAAAATTTATATTTAGCTTACTGTGGTTGAGGTTCATCCATTTATGCTTAAAAATCATAGTTTATGTGTTTTTATCATGGCAGCAAACCTGCATATTCTTTTCCCATGTTAATCATATGGAGAATAGGCAAACTCCTTTATTTATGGACAGATGTTGATGAAAGTTGGTATAAATGTTAAAAATAATTGTTTCCACTTGCCTTGTCGTATATTATTATTATATTATTGATTTGGAAATTCGCTGAGTACGCAGGTCTGCTGCGACGGGGGTATTATAATTTCTATCAATTTCTACTGTCTTATTTTGCAATTAAGGAGTACAGTCGCAGTAACCGGGTATCTTCCAGCTTTCGTCCATATTTATTATTCGTGAAAACGACCCATTTTGAATGATATTTTAAGGTAAATTTGATTAAAAGAGGAGTGTAATGAAACAAAACTCATTTGAGGTTTTGGTACCAACAAGGACATACTGATCGATTTTCCAGGATCATTAAATTGCTGATATGAGTGCTGAAATTCCTCTTTAAGTTTGAATGTATGTGTTTTTGGTTGGACGTCACGAATAATTGTGGATAGTTATGAGCGATTATTGGTGGGTGTGATATTCTCTGGTATGAATTAACGTTCGCACTATCGAGTACTACGTCCATGTGCAATAACCATCCTAATAATTAGACTAACTGGTAATTCAGAGGCAAAAATGGTTCGGATCCCACTTTAAACGTTAGGTCCCTTAGACGCCATGGGCCGCTAAGCTATTAATCAACAGTTTTGTCTAAGGAACATTACAGTCTTAGGCAGTAACAAGACTAAAAGATCGCTCTACAATCTGCGTTACTGCGTTAATCCGCAAAGACCATCCTCATAATTAGACCAATTCGTAATTCAGAGACCGTGGTTCGGATTCCACGTTAAAGGTCCCTTAGTTTCCATTGGCTGCTGGGCTATTAATCAACAGTTTTGTCTAAGGAACATTACAGTCTTAGGCAGTAACAAGACTAAAAGATCGCTCCACAATCATCTTAAACATCTTAAAATTTCTCATTTAAACTTGTCTTAATATACCTACATGGGAAGGTCGCCAATTCCAATAGTAATAATAATATGGATTTTTGAAGTCAGTTACTAACTTAAAAGTGAAATGCAGAAAATATTTTGTTTTCTTAATTTAATTTTCACCTATTAGTGTCACAACGGATAATACATCGTAGTACGTCACAATCATTCACACCGCTCTGTGACAGTAATGGGCCTCCCTACACGCACGGACACACGGACAATGAGCTACTAATTGGAAGCGATGCCACACACTGATGGGACAAATTGTCTCGTATTAGGAGAAAATATCGGAGTCCGACCTGCATAGATTAGAGACGGAGGTTCGTCGTTCGGTTTCGAATCGTCAAGCAGTTCTACTCAGCCAAAAAATGTGTTTCTGGAATTTTTGTGACCTACTTGGATTCTAGAGAGATTATTAGGAAGATTATTAAGAGATTATTAGGGAGAAAACGCTCATTTCTATCGTTAAATTGCAGAAAAAATATAATCTTATCTAAAAAACTAAAAAAAAAAAAATAAAACTCTAAAACAGGCACTGTCCGGGAATTTTTTTTCTGTTGAAGGAGGTCTTTCGTCAAAGTTATTGTTTACAAGTTATTGTTTTTTACATGTATACGTGTTAGCTCTGCGGGGGAGGGGGTGTTGGTGATTTGTAAGATGGAAAGAGTAACAGGTTTCCATAGAAACTAACAGAGCTATTTTAGCTAATTTTTAATATAAAAGAATAAGAACAGCTGTTTAGATTAACTGAAACCATTCCCTTTAGACATATCCGAATTGTGAATAGTTGTGAGAGATGGTCGGTGAGTGAAGTGTTCTCTTGCGTGGATTAACGTCCGCACTATTGAATACTGCTTTAATCCGCAAAGACCATCCTCATAATTAGACCAATCCGTAATTCAGAGACCGTGGTTCGGATTCCACGTTAAACTGTAGGTCCCTTAGTTGCCATCGGCTGTTGGGCTATTAATTAACAGTCCTGTCTAAGGAACATGTCAGCCTTAGTCAGTAACAAGACTACAAGATCGCGCCACAATCATCCTACATTCATACTTGGTTTGAAATACCTACCTGGGTAGGTCGCCATTTCAGTTAAAAGTAAGTAAGTAAAGTAGCCATGATCTAACCTAATTGTCTCGTATTAGGAGAAAATATCGGAGTCCGACCTGCATAGATTAGAGACGGAGGTTCGTCGTTCGGTTTCGAATCGTCAAGCAGTTCTACTCAGCCAAAAAATGTGTTTCTGGAATTTTTGTGACCTACTTGGATTCTAGAGAGATTATTAGGAAGATTATTAAGAGATTATTAGGGAGAAAACGCTCATTTCTATCGTTAAATTGCAGAAAAAATATAATCTTATCTTTTAAACTCTAAAACAAGCACTGTCCGGGAATTTTTTTTCTGTTGAAGGAGGTCTTTCGTCAAAGTTATTGTTTACAAGTTATTGTTTTTTACATGGATACGTGTTAGCTCTGCGGGGAGGGGGTGTTGGTGATTTGTAAGATGGAAAGAGTAACAGGTTTCCATAGAAACTAACAGAGCTATTTTAGCGAATTTTTAATATAAAAGAATAAGAACAGCTGTTTAGATTAACTGAAACCATTCCCTTTAGACATATCCGAATTGTGAATAGTTGTGAGAGATGGTCGGTGAGTGTAGTGTACTCTTGTGTGGATTAACGTCCGCACTATTGAATACTGCGTTAATCCGCAAAGACCATCCTCATAATTAGACCAATTCGTAATTCAGAGACCGTGGTTCGGATTCCACGTTAAAGGTCCCTTAGTTTCCATCGGCTGTTGTGCTATTAATTAACAGTCCTGTCTAAGGAACATGTCAGCCTTAGTCAGTAACAAGACTACAAGATCGCGCCACAATCATCCTACATTCATTTCTCATTCATACTTGGCTTGAAATACCTACCTGGGTAGGTCGCCATTTCAGTTAAAAGTAAGTAAGTAAAGTAGCCATGATCTAACCTATTTCCCACAGGGAAGTAAATACAAACATTTGTAGCTGTAGTTAACTAAAACAGCTGATTCATAAACTCGTAAAATTCTCATGAAAACCTCATAAATTCGTTAAAAACAAACGCTTTTGAAACGACATGCGAATAAATGATTGGTTAGTTTGAAAGAAACGTTTCAAACTATATTCTAACAAAAGTAGTCTTACATTGGTTTTGGCGTTTACTAATTATCAAATTTGATCAACACCAAAACTAGTAATGTAAGTGTAACCATAGAAAATGCTAAATACTAATTTGCAAACACTCAAAATTAATTAGTGTATTTATATTGACAATACATAAATAAAATACTTTAGACTTTGTTACGTTAAAAACAAACATTAACGCATCTTTTGTTGTTATGTGTATTGTGAGATTTACAATATATAGGGCCTTACTATATCACAGAAAACAAAAAAGAATGTTTCCTTTCTTGGGGGAACTTTAGTGAGTGAAATAAAATGCAAAATCTTTCAACATTTTAAGTATATAATTCGAGTGTACACGAAGCACATCCCTGTTTTGTAATGGTTTTAGGTTTGACATTTCAATAAAACTAGAAAACTGACATGTTGGACCATAATGGGCATAATTTAGGATCTTGTTTTCGAAAATGGAAGAATGATTAATCTTCAGTGATCAGTATCAGAGACACAGGCCGCCAAGCCGACACAGAAGAATCTGGAATTGAATAATTCATTGGGAATTTCACAGTTCCGAAGATTTACAGATTACGGACTAAATCGGATCAGATTAAAAAATAATAAAATCAAATTTTTGGAAACGAAGTCCATTTCTGTATCCTTACTTTGCAGTCTCTTGTCACAGTTGTTGAGAAAACATCTGATTTCAAACAAATAAACTATGTTTCGGTAAATATATTAATTAAATGAAACGATGTAACCTTACATACCTGTACATTAAAAGGAAGAAAAAAGTTCCAATGGAGGTATGGCCTAAAACGTTTATATCCTCAGATATCCGCCATTTTGTATTTTGTCACAAAATACTTTTTATTTCAAACATTTTTTACGGATTATTTTCAAATTTGGTATGTGTTTTACACTAGTAGACTAACATTACTAAAAATATTAACTAGCATGAAGCTCAAAATCCAAAATGGCGGCCATTGTATTTTTTACCGTTTTCTAACTATTTTAGTTTTAAAATTTTACATGGCCGCCATTTTGAATTTTTGAGTGTTGATCGTGCTAGTTATTTTTTAATAATTGTAGTCTACTAGTGAAAAACACATACCAAATTTGAAAATAATTCGTTCAAATGGTTTGAAATAAAAAAATTTATGAAAAACAAAAAATTGCGGATATCTGAGAAAATAAAGGTTTTAGGTCATACCTCCATTGGAACTTTTTTATTCCTTTTAATGTACATAATCACTCGTCAAAGTCCTAAAACGTTTTTCATGGACATTCTGTATATGCATTCACTAAATTTTTCATAATCCTAGTTCCAACAAACTATTAGATATTGAATAGCAATTCAAAATTTGAGTTGCCAAAAACCGTAGTTTGGGAGATATATACCTAAAAAACCTCTTTGTATTTATTTCCCGGTGGGAAATATATTAGATCATGGATATGTCTAAAGGGAATGTTTTCAGTTCATCTAAACAGCTGTTCTTATTCTTTTATATTAAAAATTCAATACAATAGCTCTAGCAGTTTCTATGGAAACTTGTTACATATTTTCCTTCTTAAAAATCACCAACTAAGAATCCTAAGAATCGCCCAGAGCTAAGACCACCCTTAAGTAAGCCAGAACTATCTTGGGTTAAACACTTAACCTAACTGTACAATGTGGATCTCTGATTGGTATTCACCAAGCACCTCCCCTCCATCTCGCTCTCCCCCCTCACCTAGACCGCGGGTTGATAACGTTATCAAGGTAGATGAAACCGAGGCCGCCACAACCCACAGACAGCTCGTCCTAGGTCTAGGTTTACTGCGTCGTAAAACTCCTGATACCATCGACAAGATCACCCCCGGCCGCTGTAAATAACTGGTGATGAAGTGATCAGGCTCCGGTGAGGGTGGGGGTGAGGGTGGTACGGCTGACGGGGTGGCTGGGCAAGGGGTGAAACCGACGGTGAAAATGTTTCAATTATTTTTTTAGAACAACATTGTGACTTCTCCACAATTTTTGATCGTATTTATTGTTACCAATAAGAAACAATTATTTGTCACCAGAGCTATAAAAAATCGACATAGTATTAACTTCTACAAAAAAGCATAAGTTTAGAATAGTAATTTTCGGATAATTAAGTCTAAAAGAGTATAAAATATGAAAGACACAAAATGCCTAAACAAAGTTAGTTTTTTTAACAAAAGGTTACGAATTTTTGAGTTTAGTAACGTTTTTGTAAAATAATTAGTCAGTATAGTGAGAAATTGTCTCCAAAAAGTAAATATGAGTCTTATAAGAAAGAGTTATTAAGAGTCTTATAGGAAACCAGTTTAAAGAATAGCTCAATATGTTAGCATTCGGGTGATGTACAGATGGTTTAGGGAGACGCTTTAAAAGTGGTTTATAAATTAAATTTTAATTAAAATTATAATATTAATTAAGTGTCAGGTTAATTATAAGTATAATTTGTTATTATTAATTATAAAAATTTGAATTAATTCCTTTAAAAATTGTACACTCTGTAGAGAAGAAACGCAATAATTTAACTCACAGGAAATTTGCACCTCGACCAATCGAAGAGTGCGCAAACGAGAGTCCGAGTGGGAATTTGGCACCCGAGCTGAAGAAACGAGCGAAAAACCAAGAGTGATTAAGACAGGGGCTGTTAAAGACTGGTAAGTACTTCTAAAACGTCGAGCGCAGCGAAAAAACATCTGGGATCAAAGCGTTACGTCAGGGGAGATACGATCGTGGCACAGGCGGCAGCAGACGACGCGACGCAGTTAGTAAATCTCCCAGCTGATGAGCGACCGCCGACGGACAAATAAATCAGCTGATTACACGATCACCTGATTGGTAGCTTCTAAATATTCAACACCCCTTCTCAAAAGACCGATAAAATAACAATTTGCGGTTCAGTCCGAGGAGGGCTCCGTCTGAATTATTCAGCCTCAAATCTCGCTCATCTCGCGCGATCCAGTTCAAATTAAATTTCGCCTTTGTTCCGACTCCCGGTAGACCGGCGGCTCCTTATGCGGTGACGGAGATGGCCGACTGATATTGGTATGGATTTCAAATAATGCAGTTATTTATAAAACAATTACAGGGTGTCTCTGAAATATATTTAAGAAATATTTCTAGATTTATTAGGTTACAAATTGAAAGAAATTGTTAAGAGTTTCAAACCTCTTTGATTACTCGTGTACCTGCAATGTATTAATTTTAATGAAACATTAAATTATTATTATCTAAAGGATATCAAATAGGAATAAAATATATGTAGATATTTTTTGTGTATATACAAAAACAAATGGAATCCATTTAAATAGACTTACCGATCCGTAGACGATTCCACACGGGTCCATGCAGAGGTACATGCAGGTCGCCACACCCTGTATCTTGACCTGCCCGACGGCTACTGATTGACGCTGCAGGATCGCTGGAACATATTCGTCTCGGTTAGGGGTCGCCTCACTACATTATAGCCTGCCTAATAAAGATATTAAAAATTAAAACTAATATTATATTTAGGGTTCAGTATAAAGTTCAAAATGGAAAAATAACATTCAAAGAGTTTACTATTGTCTTACTATCTCGTAGACGTCTTCGTTTCTGTGTTCAGGAATACCTTGGATTTCCAACGCATTACTCCTGGAGTATTGCTCACCTTCCTCGAGCCGGAATTCCAGATCAGCAATTGACTAGGAGGAACATAGAACTGTTAATTGGCTGATCAAAAGTTTTTCAAATAGTTTTCTTCATCCTTTACCGCTTCTGTTATATTATTATTATTATTATTTTGTATTTTTTATTAAATTAAGATGTGTTTTATTGTCTAGTTTTTTGTTGACCTTTATATTTATGTACGGTACTTTGTTTTTTTTATATTAAGTGTAGGTTGTTAGTACTAATAGTTTGGATGTTTTAATGTAATAAATAGGTTTTTTATATCTCATATATTGTTTAGTGATTTTTGATTCATCTTCATTTGCTTCTGATAAGCGTTACATGTTTTAAGTTTCACTTATGCATAGGCACTAAATATGTAGACCAAGTATTAATATTTTATATATATGGTATCAGTATTGTACATAATCCAATGGGAGTTGCCGGCACACTGCACTCTTTTTCGTGATGCCACAATTTTGCAAAGATGTGGCTATCCAAGTTGTACAATTTTATTTATAGCTGTAAGATGCTACATAAGTATGTATAAACATATGTGATTTTACAATATATATTTACCATTAATATCTTGTAGCAACTTAAGGGGAGTCTAAGATTAAAAAAATCTTTTTACGGAAATTTAGGTTTTTGTTTAATATTATTCTTCGATAAATCCTCTTTTCAACTATATATAACACTTTATATGTATTTCATTGTAAATCTCTGCCAAAATATACTAATTTTAAAGTTTGATGTCATTTTTCTCAGGCCTCAAGAGACTTACATCAATAAAATTTTTACCAAGTATTTTTTGTACTTTACTCTAAAAAAAGACACAGGGTTTTTTTCATATTCTGCATAGAATCTTGTAAAACATGTTTTTAATACATTTTTAAGGTAAACATTGCAACGTTGCAATTTAAAAAAATTTCAAATTAATTTTTTATTGTATTTTAGCAATAAACTTGTGTCTGTGTATATTAATTTAGTTAAACTGAAAGCATAAAAAGTTTCAGAGTCCTAACTCTTGTATTACCTGAAAAAAGTGGCATTTAGCTAACATTACCAAGCATAGGAACTCGGACTCCCCTTAAGAGATAATGTGAACCGTTAATGTACACTTTGGAAATAAAGAATTTATTTGTTTATTTATTATTTCTTGTGTTTATACGTTGAGAGAAAAATACCGATTATATTTAATATTAAATGTTCATTAGAATAAGCTAAAAGGTGTGTGGAAGATCACTATCACTAAACTGTCACTAGAGAACAAAAAGTAATGGACGGTTTTCTCCAATTTAAGTAAAATACAATTATCAACTGAACCGAAAACAGAACTCCATAAATCTTTTAGAGGAAAGTGCACTCTGCATAATTAAACACTTCGGACAGCGAATAAATCTGCGAACACGTCGGACCACTTATTGACGAGATTAAAATATTTCGCGATCAATTAAAACGTTGGCGCTCAGCTGGTCATTAGCGATAGTGGCGCTATCTGTTATCAGCGACGCGCCGCCGACACTGATAATGAGACGGGAGCGTCTCATTGTCTCATTACTGGACCATAAGTCATGAGACGTGTGAAAGCATCGCTACCAGCTCACTCAAGTTCCGACCAAGACGCTTTCACTTTGATTACAATCAACAAGAATTTATGTGGCTTATTGAGTATAGGAAAAATAACAAGGACGAGCCACATATACAGAGTGTCCATGATAAACGTGTCAGGACTTCGGTGAGTGATTAGGTACATTAAAAGGAAGAAAAAAGTTTCAATAAAGCTATGGCCTAAAACAATTATTTTCTCAGATATCCGCCATTTTGTATTTTTCACAAAATATTTTTTTATTTCAAACATTTTCAAACGGATTATTTTCAAATTTTGTATGTGTTTTACACTAGTAAACTACTATACAAATACTACCATGATCCAAGCTCAAAATTCAAAATGGTGGCCATTTAAAATTTTAAAACTAAAATACTTTGAAAACGGTAAAAATTACAATGGCCGTGGTTTTGGATTTTGAGCTTCGATCATGGTAGTTATTTTTTTAATAATAGTAGTTTACTAGTGTAAAACACATTCTAAATTTGAAAATAATCCGTTAGAAAAGGTTTTGAAATAAAAAATATTTTGTGAAAAATACAAAATGGCGGATATCTGAGAAAATAAGCGTTTTAGACCGTACCTCCATTGGAACTTTTTTCTTCCCTTAATTGTACCTAATCACTCACTGAGACGGTTTTCATGGACACCCTGTATATTGATAAATTTAGAGTTATGTCTGAACATTGTGTCAAATCATGATATTTTTGGTTATTTTTACATTTTATAGCCCTGAAAAGCCAAAATGGGCCTATTCTAAAATTTTGTCTGTCCGACTTTCTGTAACAATAGACGAGACATTTTTGTTCGTCTTCACCGTCAAAACCACAGCACCCACAGTTATGAAACTTATTTTACTTTTCCTATATTAAAAAGAATTGTATACCTAAAACTATGATAATGAAATAATAAGTTTTCATGACTCTAGTTTTCAGCAATATTAGGCATACTGTATTCCTTTTAAGTTCTACAAAATATGTATATTTTATTATCTTTTTGTCAATAAGGCTTACTTTTGTATGATCTCTTTTCTCATCTGTGGTTGCCTTTTTAAGTGATATTGCTCTCGCCCGAATTTTTCCTTTCAGATATTCTTCTTTATAGTTCTACAAAAGATGACGTGATCTCGTATATAAGTGACTAGCTTTGCTCGCCCCAGGACCCCGTTGTTGTTGTCGGCAGTCCTTAGCAATTAGAATAAAGGTTATGGCGGTGTAGGAAATGTGCGTGTGAAATTTCATACCGTTACAAACTAAAATAACGTACCACAGTAGCAAAATGTGCAGTAAGAAGTTACAGTTAAAAAATGTAAACTGTTTAGTCACTCGCATAACCTTAAAACCAACATGTAAACAAAATAAAAACGTAAACAAATGCAAGTGCTTCAATCTGTTGAGTATATCTTCAACTAACAGATACAGTAAATCAATTAGCTGTTGAAAAGGAAGTAGTTATCATGTAAACAGAGTTCTGGTTCCATACTATGAGATCCTTTTTGGGCTTCTAGGGAGAAACCCAATTGAGCTACAACAAAATTTATGATCCATAAACATTATCCATGAATTTTTGAAATGAAACACACACACACACACGCACACTATTGTTTTTGGCCTCTGGGCCCCTAAAACCGAAAAAATAGCATGGTCCTGGGCCTAAGTCTTACCATGAGACCTACGGTAATAACTTCTTCCCTATGGGAAATTTGCTAAAAGTATATCCATGTAGTCTTTTTATGATAAGAAAAAGCTAATTTTACAGCTGAAACCAATATTCCTAGCCGTAATAGAAGAGACCCACCCACCAAACCCACGCTGAGGCAAGTCCCAAATTACCTCTTTGATAGCGGATGGACTCGACAGTTCGGATATGTTCATTTACCCAGCTGCGACCTTGGAGCGATATTCCCTGTTTGGCGGGAACCTCTGTTTGTTTGGCGGGAATGTTTGTTTGTTTCGCGGGTTAACGAACTGTTTGTTACTTACTGTCAGCGTCTCACTCACCTGGCTATTATAGTGCAACATTGTGCAGACAATATTGCACTCCGGCTGCTTTGCAACACTCAAACAAACTTGCTACTTTTACTCCAAGTGCATAATATGGGAGATTTTTTTCCGAAAAGATTTTTCCTGGGATGCAATGCACGTATTCCCAAATATGTACAAATTTTCCCACCACATACGTAAATAAATATACAATCAATAATTGATCACAAAAACATTAATTTTAAACCCAAAACCTTAATTTCAGCTCTTAAAATCACCTGAACTTTCTGTTCTGATGCTGTAATCATTAGTCGAATGATAAAATTTATCACGTTTCTCTGATAAAGTAGGTTTTCAGTACTATTTTTATTTTGACATGGATATGTCTTAGCTCTGGGGGGGTGTTGGCGTTTATAAGATGGAAAGTGTTTAACAGGTTTCCATAGAACCTACCAGAGCTATTATATTGAATTTTCTCTCTCTCCTTTCTTCAAGAATTAACATTTTTGAATTGTCTTCTTCTGGTCACAATTTATACAAAATTTGAAGTAAATATAAATACAAATGTATTATCATTAGACCAATACAATAGACAAAGTCAAACATACATTCTAAGGTCCTAATTCAAAGGTAAGAGCTGTCTTAAA
Source organism: Nephotettix cincticeps (assembly GCA_023375725.1). NCBI lineage: Eukaryota > Metazoa > Arthropoda > Insecta > Hemiptera > Cicadellidae > Nephotettix > Nephotettix cincticeps. The sequence goes on from CM041788.1 coordinate 56,432,072, forward strand.
TACTAATAATTGTGGTATAAAATATTCATGGTATTATATTCCACAGTACTTACATGGTAATATAGAGTTAAAACAGAACTAATAAGAGTGGAGCTGTTAAAGACAATACACTTTACAATGACAAAATAACACATTAAACTATGACAATATCACAACTAAAATATTGATCCAGATTATAAAAAGGATTACAAGATAGCCAGTTTTGTAATTTATTCTTAAAGACATTTAAAGGAAGGTTTTGAATTGATAAAGGTAATTTATTAAACAAATTTTTGGCCAATCGTTTCATAACTGTTTAATACATTTGATAACCGCTAATACGGAATGTATAAGTGACTTTTGAATCTTGTATTGTGGGAGTGAATATTATTTATTGACTGCAACTCCAGTAATTTATTTTTAGTGTAAACTACAACAGAGAATATATAAAGAATAATTACTGTAAGTATTTTATGTTGAGAAAATAAAGGTTTACAGTGATCTCTATATGAAGCTCCAGTGATAGCCCTAATAGCTTTTTTCTGTAATACTAATATTCTATTTACATGACAAGAGTTTCCCCATAAAAGTAATCCATACAATAATGCTTTGAAATAATGCAAAGTATGAGGACTCAGTTCCTGAAGCTCAGTCCCAAGACAACTTGGCATCAACAAACACTTCTAAAACTTAAAACAGGTTGGTGGTTGCGCTATTAATGCACTATTAATTCAGTACTCTGATTTCACATTGCAAACTCAATTTACTGTTAAAACAACTTGATGCAATATTCCATAATATGGATAAACGTCAATGTTGAATACTACGTTCGTCTATAAAGACCATCCTCATAATTAAACCAGTTCGTATTTCAGAGACAAAAATTAAAGTTCGGATTCCACGTTAAACTGTAATCCCTATACGGGCCATAGGCTGCTAGGTTATTAATTAACTGTCCTGTCTAAGGAATATGTCATCCTTAGTTAATAACAAGACGAAAAGAGCGCGACCCAATCATCTTAGACTCATTTATCTTTCAAACCTGGTTTAAATGGGTAGATCACCTTATAAGAAATTTAATAATAATACTAATGTAGATTTTATTCGTTTATTAAATCTATATTGACATGGATTGGTCTTAGCTCTGGGGGGCGGGGGTTGTAAGCAATTTGTATGAAAATTTGAAACACATGAACAGCTGTTTAGATGAACTGAAATCATTCCTTTTAGACATATCCATAATCTAACCTATTACCCAGAGGGAAGTAAATACATACATTTCTCTGTCCCAATTCAATATTTTGTTGTATTAAGTGTTTAATTATTCTACTTCATTGATAATTATACATATATTTATATTTTTGAACGAGTTTTGAACACACATTTTGAAAAAAAATAAAAAAATTTGACTGTTTTACTCAATTTATCCTCGTGGTTAAATTATTGATAAGAAGTATTTACAAGAGTCATAACTGAATGAGTAGTCATTTCAAGACGCTGACTCGTGAAAAATGTACAAAATTTTTAATTACGTTTATTGTTAAAGCTATTTTATCTTTGAGCACTAATACCAATGACCTTCTAAGACCATAATTGGGAACCACTTTAACGTCTTCATTCAAAGAAGAAGCGTTGAGAAAAAATCGCTTAATGTAGAAAGCCAACGTGCTTATTCAGTGACCGGAATTGAAGCACGAGTGAAATTTCGCGAACTCGAGGCCCAAATGAACTGCATTAACGGCTTGCGTCATTATCAGCCCTCGCGGGACAATTACAGTGATTTACGTCCAGCATGAACATTATCAGTCCTAACTAACTGGTGGGAGATAGGACTTTTGAGGTAATGTATGTTAAAATAAAGAAAATACGTCAAGAATCCAGTTCGTGTTTACAACTTTAAACTTCTCATACACAGTAAAAAATAGTATCTGAAGAAAGTTAATTAGGAGGACTTTTAACCAAATACAGTAACCATAGATACGAGCGTACACTAGGTAGAGTGCTAATTGAATTTGATTTTTTATCGAAAAGGAATCCTTATTGTTTTAATAACACACACATTTGAATACAATTTCATACAACTGCTGAAACAGTCATCTCCTAGGTGACCTGTTTGTGGATTTAACATATTCATAGATCACAACACTCAAAGATATATAGGTGGGTACCAGGGGCAAACCAGTCAAAATATATTTACATCTATATAAACAAAATTAGAGTTTTGTCTGTACATTTCTCATAATTATACATTTTTTAGTTATTTTTACGCTTCATGCGTTAGAGAAGCCGAAACAAGTCTTATCTCAATTCGTGTCTGTGACGCTCCAAAAGGCATTTTTCTCCGAAAAAACGGGAGAACCGATAACAATGAAACTTATTTCATACGTTCTCTACATTCCAGAGAAGGTTTTTAAAGGCTTAAAATTGTCCACCGACACTTTAAAAGTAAATACCGAGCATTTAAAAATCCACTTTTTACGCGATATTATAATATGCATTTTCAATTCAGACTTGTATCCGTAGCAACCAGTTATTTTATACATAAACACTAAACTCCAAACCCTTATAGGTTGGGGGAGAAGTGAAACTATTTTTTGGAATTTCAATAATTATGTATACATTTAAGTAAAATAAAAATTATATGTTATATATAAAGGGCACCTCTAGTTACGTTGATAGCATTAAAGTATTGATCTTACGAGAGTTTGTTAGCTGATATAGTTTTAAGGTAATAAATTCATGGTCGACCGATATGGTAAAAGTGTTGTTTTGGACCCATTAAGGATTCTGACTGAAAAGACTTTATGCCTGTGATTTTATAATTTAATTACTTGATTATATGAAATATATTTTAAGTGCGATATGCAATATGAATTATTATGTTTTAAAAAGTGTGAAGTTACAAAAGGACACTATTTTTTTAATAACGTAAAAAACTCTTATGGAATAAAACTTCGGTTATTTGGAAGTAGCCGACTTAAATATATATTTTTAGTTACATTAATAAATATGATTAAAAGCATCAACTCAGAGGAATATTTAATAATAATCAATTATATTTTTAATGCAACGTTAAAATATGGACAATATACTCAACAATCAAGACTAAACTTTGTCTCCAGCATAATTAATTCAATTGCCGAGAGTGCATGTTCCGTTTAAGAGTAGTTGAGTTGCAAAGTTTCGCAATTAAATAAATTGAAGACTGAACGACGAGAAGTTTAGATTGCTCGTTCTATTACTTCCTTAACTGAAAACTATTGTCTTTAACTTGAGCAATTTTTAATTAAATACAAATCCAATTAATTTGCCGCATTCAATATGTTAATCCTCGTCATGTTTTTAAAAGAGTTAAATACGAAGAAAAATCGTTCATTGTATTGATATATTTATTATAATTAATTGTTATTTGAATATTTTAAAACAAATTTTAGCTGCTGATGGCTTGTTTTAACTTAAAAGTTCTTTATGTATCTAGCTGACACGACAAATGTTAAAATCACTGTATTTTGTCATGGATATATCTTAGGTCTAGGTTTTGGCAATCTGTTCCATCAAAATTTGAAACGAACGTGGCGACCATATTATAAAGACAGGTTTTTAGAGGAACCGAAAACATCCTCTATATACGTATGGATCCATGATCTAAGCTATTTTCCAAAGAAAAGTATATACATTTTTAACAGCATTTTAAAAATTGTAACGTTTTACTCTGTGAGTAACAGAAGACTTCAGGATGATTTAAATGTAATATCTATATGTTGTACTGACCAGAAACAATAACTGAACAAGTTTGTAAAGAGTTCTGAAATACTCTGTACATTGAAGACTTTTTGGAAACAAATAAACTCAAGCTGCACACAGAGACGACGAACATAAAAATGTTGAATGAGTATACAATACACACTTCCTTAATTTTATTGGAACTGAACCATAAATGTTTCAATGCGTGAGTTAGCATTTGCTGTTCCTAAAACCACAAAACACCGAACAAACTTAATTCAGAAGGAACCTGAAAACGCATAACGATCGGTTTTAACAACTTGGAATTCCAGGCAGGTATAACATTACCGGGACTGGAAGACGTTTATACCACTGTAAATTACTGCGGCTAAAAACAAACGAGATAAACCTAATTAGTGGTCGATTTTCGAATTTGCCAAGCGGCGAAAGGGGTAGAAGGGGGGGAGGGGTCATGTGAGTTTGATTGTTATTTACGACGGCTAAGGTGCCAAAGCGGCACGAGTTTAGAAGTCACAAGGTTGGCGCTGCTCACAACGACCGGTCGGTTTTATAGTTCACCGGTTGTTGCACACCGAAAATTTATTAATGGAGGAAAATATCCACTTGTATTTTATGTCAGAAGTGTTCGTGAATTAATACGGACGTTAAAACGGCACGTGAATACACGACTGAGCTATATTTACACCGGAAAATATGTTCAAAATGTTATTACCTGCTATTAATAGTTTAACACGTTCTCCATGTTAAAACCATAACAGTATTACTACCTAATTAATTTCATATTCATATTTCAATCATATTTGGCTTAAAATACCTACCTGGGTAGGTCACCATTTGAGTTAAAAGGCAACTTTGGTTCTTCCTTGTATCTACTAGCTATGACTTCCTTGTTTAACATGGACTTCCTGAAGGAACCTGAAAACGCATAACGATCGGTTTTAACAACTTGGAATTCCAGGCAGGTATAACATTACCGGGACTGGAAGACGTTAATACCACTGTAAATTACTGCGGCTAAAAACAAACGAGATAAACCTAATTAGTGGTCGATTTTCGAATTTGCCAAGCGGTGGAAGGGTAGAAGGGGGGGGAGGGGTCATGTGAGTTTGATTGTTATTTACGACGGCTAAGGTGCCAAAGCGGCACGAGTTTAGAAGTCACAAGGTTGGCGCTGCTCACAACGACCGGTCGGTTTTATAGTTCACCGGTTGTTGCACACCGAAAATTTATTAATGGAGGAAAATATCCACTTGTATTTTATGTCAGAAGTGTTCGTGAATTAATACGGACGTTAAAACGGCACGTGAATACACGACTGAGCTATATTTACACCGGAAAATATGTTCAAAATGTTATTACCTGCTATTAATAGTTTAACATGTTCTCCATGTTAAAACCATAACAGTATTACTACCTAATTAATTTCATATTCATATTTCAATCATATTTGGCTTAAAATACCTACCTGGGTAGGTCACCATTTGAGTTAAAAGTATATGCAACTTTGGTTCTTCCTTGTATCTACTAGCTATGACTTCCTTGTTTGACATGGACTTCCTTGACCTGTAATCCAGCTACTTGGAGGTCACGAATTGTGGATAGTTGTGAGAGATGTTCGGTGGATGTAGTGTTCTCTTGTGTGGATTAACGTCCGCACTATTGAATACTACGTAAATCCGCAAAGTCCATCCTCACAATTAGACCAATTCGTAATTTAGAGGCCGCGGTTCGGATTCCACGTTAAACTGTAAATCAATTAGTTGCCATCGGCTTGTATTTCTTACTTGAATTACTTGTCGAATGTAACTTAAATTAAAGAATCTGTCGTTACAGTGCAATCTCGGATTTTTCTAAAGCGTGATTTTAGATTTACAATGGTTTCACTGATTTTTATCTTAGGGTCGGCCCAGGTGTAACCTCAGTGAGGTTTGGAACCTTACTAACCCAGTAAGCAGGGGTTAGCAGGGTTGCCAACCTAAAAAGGGCAAATGGACATTTTCTTGCCTAGCAAATTTAAAATACAGGCATGATTGGTGGTTGGGCTATTAATTAAAAGTCCTGTTTAAGGAACATGTCAGACTTAGTCCATGCACAACAGTAAAAGATCACGCCACAATCATGTGACACTCATTTCTTATTCATACTTAGCTTGACCTACCTGGATATAAATGTTAGTATTTACTTCCCTGTGGGAAATAGGTTAGATCATGGATATGTCTAAAGATAACGTTTTTACTTCATCTAAACAGCTGTTCTTATTATTTTGTATTAAAAATTCAATACAATGGCTCTAGCAGTTTCTATAGAAACCTGTTTCATATTTTCCATCTTAAAAATCGCCAACACCCCCCTCAGACCTAGGACGTATCCATGTCAAAAGATAATAATAATAATAATAATTGCTTAGTCCTCTTGAATAACATAGATCCACCTCACATTATTTGAATTATAACTTAAAACATCGTAATTTCCTATAACTACTCAAATTACCTTTTACAAGGCCCTACAATGATTCGAATTTTAAGAGCAGTTGCTAAAATTAAGGCATTCACTAGGCCTATTCAGTAATATATTATTAAGTAATTAAAAATGAAATATTATTCATCATAAATACCTAGGATAATGAAGCTTGAATTAAAATCAAACTTCAAGATCTCTTACACCATGGTCGTTAAGAGATGGTTAAGGTGTCAAATTAAATGTAAAGTGAGTACTAGAGAATTAAGATAAAATATTTAACCATTTATTTTAAAAAAATAAATGGAAATGTAGTTCTCAAATAAATACTTTATCTATAAAAATAAAATTTGAGTTTTGTCTATTCAGATTTATTCATTTTTTAGTCATTTTTTCGTTTCGTGCGTTATAGAAGCCAAAACAAGTCTTATCTCAGTTTGTGTCTGTCTGTCTGTTTGTCTATGACGCTCCAGGAGGCATTTTACGCCGTCTTCTCCGAAAAAACCGGGAAAACTGATAACAATTAAACTTATTTCTTGAATTCTCTTTATTCCAGGGAAGGTTTGTCAATGCTTGAAATTGTTCGCCGCGCTTTGAAAAAGAAATAGCATTTAAAAAATTAAATATTGGTCGCATTTTGTTTAATATCAGAATCTATTTAATATCTTTAAAAATTTAATATGAAAAAAACATAAATCAATATATTGTTTTTATTGTCTATTTTGAACCCATTTTAAATTATTCTTATAAAATGGTTTAATTGTCGGAAAATTAAAAAGCTGAGATTATACTTGAATTTTTTTTATAGCATTTTGTTTAATATTCTTCAAGAACAAACTAAAAAACATACGTAGTTTAAATTTATTTTATATATTGATTTAACACAAAATGTATAGTTTAAATAATTGTTGTCTTCTTTATTAATTAATAATAATTAAAACAAAATTAAAAAATTTGTAATTAATGTTCTAGTAAAGTATTATTTATTTTGATTATGAAATTGTTAAGGAAACAAATTTAGTCAGTAACAAATACAAAGGAAATATTAATTTTTATTATTTTAAAATCCTACGGTATTTATTTTATATTTAATATTATGGTTGAAGCGTCTATTTACAACAATCGAGTGATCGGTAATGCTGTCACAAAATCAACATTGTTGTTATTGGACTAAAATACAAGATGGCGGATGTACTGCAGAATCTTAACTCACAGAAACCTTCTGAAACACGGTGATAATTTGGTATTTAAATTATTTTCCAAAAGAATCTCTTTTTAAATTAATTACGGGTTATTCGAGTGGTGGTTCAGTTAGGCCTACTCTAACAATTTTTGACTGGGACGGTGGCGTCGTCCTGTGATCCAACAACTTGGAGGTCACGTATTGTGAATAGTAGTGAGAGATGGTCGGTGGATGTAGTGTTCTCTTGTGTGGATTAACGTCCGCACTATTGAATACTACGTCAATCCGCAAAGACCATCCTCATAATTAGACCAATTCGTAATTCAGAGGACGTGGTTCGGATTCCACGTTAAACTGTAGGTCCATTAGTTGCCATCGGTTGTTGGGCTATTAATTAACAGTCCTGTCTAAGGAAAATGTCAGCCCTAGTCAATAACAAGACTACATGATCGCGTCACAATCATCTTACACTCATTCCTCATTCATACTTAGCTCAAAATACCTACATTGTAGTATGGTTGTCATTTCAATAATCTGATCTAATATAGCTAATACCTTCACAGTTATGCAATATAAGTATGATATTGCAACAGGATCAGTGTAGTAGCCCTGGCAGCTACTAGTAGGCTGACGCGAGGCGGCGTCCTTAGAGACCTGAGTGCTCGGGTTTACTGAAGGCGCGTGGCCACGCTCGCAGCATCACTCTCTCTCTCTCTCTCTCTCTCTCTCTCTCTCTCTCTCTCTCTCTCTGGTGATCTCTTTCGCAACAGATCCCCCGAAGAACTATTAGCTTAGAGAGCTCGACAGTAATTGAATGAAGCGGCGATCGGTTTAGTTTCGGCTGTTCTTTTAGGCAATTTAGATGTTAAGATAGACATTTCACTATTGTCCAAGATGATATATGACTAGATGAAAGATAATGAAGTGTTGGTCCACGCCGGGTGTGTTTAAATATCTGGAACAATGGTTATATTCAGCCACACACGGGGTTGTTAGCAACATCGGCTGAGTTGCAATTAATTGAATCCCTAACAATAAACTTTTAATTCAGTAAGTCACCTGACTCCTGACTCGAGGTAAAACTTTTAACAGCAAAACTCATTGAAATTCATTCAGAAAGTAGACGATTTAAAAATAACTTACCGTTAGAGAACAGGTAACTAACATAAACTTGATAAGAAAATCTCTTGTTGGTAGTTACTATATTTTGATACAGTACGTTACAGTTAAAAACGTTTTTATAAATTTGCAGCATTGGTGTGTTTATTCCAGTTTTAACATTAATTTGGTGTATAAAAAGTTATTAAGCTAAACAAAAGGCATAAATATTTGTTTTTAAACAATCTGTTTAGGTGTATTAAATTTTTTATTTAATGGATTTTATTTATTTTGTAAGTTAATAACACATAATATGACTCAAAACTAGTTTAACCAAAATTAAATACTTGCAGTGCTGTTTTGATTTAAGGTTCGTGTTTGCTATTAGACGAGATATCTTAAAACTCACACTACTTACTGATGAGTGTACCTACCTTTATAAAAAATAATCTCATGTTTTTACTTCAGAAATCTACACTAGTAAAGCCTTACCTAAGTACACTTATGTAAAATGTCATGGAGAAGGTCCATGGATAATAAATTTTGTTGTAGTTCAATTGTGTTTCTCCCTAGAAGCCCAAAAAGGATCCCATATTATGGAACCAGAACATTGTTTACATTATAGATATTTTCTTTTCAACAGCTGATTGTTGTGCTATATCTGTTAGTTGAAGATATACACCACAGATCGAAGCACTTGCATTTGTTTATGTTTTTATTTTGTTTACATTTTGGTTTTAAGGTTATGCGAGTGACTAAACTTCTTCTTGCACATTTTGCTACTGTGTTACGTAATTTTAGTTTATAATGGTCTGAAAATTCACACACTCGTTCCCTACAATTTTCAAAAATGAAAATACAGTCTATTTCTAAAAAAGGAGTTTAACGGTATGTTTTTGAATCCTGGTTTTATGGTCTAGATAAAATATAGGCGTTTCGAATTACAGCGAACCTTTCAAACGGTGATAATGTATGTAGGACTTTTTGGGCTCTGCTGACATAATGGAATAGTTAAAAAAATTATCTATTGGATCGTAATCTTTACCTCTTATGATTGCCGACAACAACTGTAGGGGCCTGGGGAGGCCTCAGCGAGCGAAGCTAGTCCTTTATATTTATGTTTTAAAATTGTCAAATACAATTCTTGAATAAAAAACATTTAAAATGCCACTTTTGAATTAATAATCTGTACAGCCATCATCATGTACAGCCTGATGAATGTGTAATGCACTGAATCATTCCACACTTCGAAGTAGGCACCAAATATTGTCACTCAATCCTTTGTCATCAATCATTCCAAGTGGTTTCATAGCATTGGTCTTCCGTTATTTTTAGTATACAACAATCACTACTATGACAGTAAAACTGTCACTTAAAAAATCAGTAGCTTGGTTTTTACGAGTAAATGCCTTTATGATAAATACTGAAAGTCTCTTGATAACATCTTACGTATTATCATTTGATAGTTAGCAGACACGTTTTTCTATCATGTGTTCAAAAACATCCGCTACCTTAATCGCATTAGGAGCTAGAGTAAATATGCCGATTGAGAAAAAAAATTAAATTTATTACTAGTCAAAAACAGTACAGATTTATCTCGTTGAAGTGTAAGGTAAAATTAGGAACGTTAATTTACATAATGAATTAATTATCAATTACAACATCGCAAATGGAGACAAATAGTCTTTCAGTGAAAAAACAACAAACAACTCTATAATTTAATGGCCATGTAAATCAACTGGACACCTGATAAGTTTTTACTGACGATACGACTTAATAATTAAAGCTACACGCTGGATTGTGCGATTGCCATGTTACTTTGGCAATAGCCAATCACAAGGCCGGGCGGCTTTTTGGACCGTTCGCTGATTGATTTAAAAATAAACTCCCCTTGACGGCTTATTTTCTCGAGAAGACACTTAATTAATTCTGCAGTGTTGGAATAATTAAGCTAGTTTTTATATTACCCGTCTACAAGCAAGTCTGAGATAAGCGATCTTGAACAAAAACTGTCGTGTGTGTGTGTGTGTGTGTCGTCTAGTTCTTTGCTTGGATGAAATTTGGCAAAATTTATTCGTAGTATTAAAATTTTTAGTTTACACAAATTTTAAAGCGTCGTTAAATAATGGTATAAGATGTATTACTTGTAGTCTGGAAATTTTATGAAATGTATTAAATTACAAAAAAAATTAAAGGAGTAATTAAAAAACTTAAAAATTTGTATAATATTATACTTAAATTAATACTGAATATAGTTTTTGTCAGACGACCAGACAGACTTCGTTAAGGTTATCGTATTTCAACCTTACAACAATGCTACCATTATTGGTGATACAATTTGAAAATGGCAATTCTTCCTAGAACTTCACCATGTAAATACTTGGATTATTTCAACTACAACTCGTCACCCACTTAAATCTGTTAAATTAATATTAAAAATTAAGGTGCTTTAACTTTGTCAAAGGTTTTGAATATTCAAGTAATGAAATGATTGAGCTAGTGGTTTAAACAGTAAAACTATTTATGGAAACGTTATTGAAAATTTTTTTAAACGTAGTAAAATACTTAAGTTGAAAAATTTCCAATTATTCTTGAATCTCCTTTGATCCTTCTGAGAAAAAATGCCCTAAAAGGGTGTAAAATCCCTCAGATGGTAGCACTGCTGATTACATCCACTCTCGTGTTCTCCGCTCTGTCATTTGTAGGTTATGTGCCGACTAGGCTACCGACAAGGAAATTCGCAAGTCGGTTTATTTCGCGGTCGCGAAAGGTGCGAAATATTCGCGAGGTATGCAAAAACCGGGCGCGCTCATGTCGTTCGGCACGTAGGCTCGTTGTAACAGCTGATCGCTGATCAGCTGATCAGGTGTGCCGACCTCCACAGAGTAATCACAAAACAATGGGATATGTAAATCGTGTCAACAATTCTGTGACCGAACCGAGACAGTCTACCCATTCATGCTTGACGTACTTTCTATTTCGTAATATTTCGCGATTTCTCTTCTGTTTAATTGTTGAATTTTATGAGGTGTGTAATTAACCTGGATAAATTATGTAGGTTGCACAACTACCGTTTGTGCAATTATGTGAAATGTGAACGAGACTACAGTTGTTACTCTGATTGATTGGGTTTTCTATTTTAAATCATTATGAGGTTCGAATCGTCTTTGTAAATAAGATTATTGGAAGATGATTTGTAAATAGTATTATCTGATATTGTTTCAGATATATTTTATAGCCTGTGTCAAAACATTGCATTTGAATTTTTTTAGGTTACAAAAATAGAAATGAAATGATGTTAGGATGATGCAAATATTATAAAAATTAGCGCCAATTTGTGTCTAACACAAACATGTTGTTTGATACGTGTACGATATTTTTAGGTTATCTTTTAAGATAACCTAAAAATATCCTGTAAACATTAAAAATTGATGACGACTTTAACTAAACCTCAAATTATGTGGTCTACTTTTATTTGATTAGAAAGTTTTTTTTCCATAGTACATGTCTTGGAACTTTCTTCATGCTAAAAAGAGTCACTTTAGCTCCTACCTATGAAAAATGCTATTACAAGACGTCCCTTTTATATAACAATTTTATTCGATTGTATACATGCCCGTTTGCTGTTTTTCTGATAGTATTTTTTTAAACTGAAATGCCGACCTACCCAGGTAGGTATTTTAAGCCAAGTATGAATGAGGAATGAATGTAGGATGATTGTGGCGCGATCTTGTAGTCTTGTTACTGACTAAAGCTAACATGTTCCTTAGACAGGACTGTTAATTAATAGCCCAACAGCCGATGGCAACTAATGGACCTACAGATTTACGTGGAATCCGAACCACGGCCTCTGAATTACGAATTGGTCTAATTATGAGGATGGTCTTTATGGATTGACGTAGTATTCAATAGTGCGGACGTTAATCCACACAAGAGAACACTACATCCACTGACCATCTCTCACAACTATCCACAATTCGTGACCTCCGAGTAGCTGGATTACAGGACGTCGCCACCGTCCCAGTATTATTTTATCTGTAATATTGCAGTTAACAAATAAAGATATAATTTATTTTATTTAATTTTATGGATTCCATCTGCAATGAATATCCTTACAACTGACCCGTCTGGCGCGCGCTCTCCCACACGCACCGACATATATATGCGGGCCGGCGCCGCGGCGGTGCTTACTCCATGGAAAACCATTGTTGCCGCCAGAAAGCATTGAACAGATGATTGACGACGCGCCACGGATACATTTGAGGTTCGTTTGTTTCTTGTTGACAAAACAGTCTCATGGTTTATGATAACGGCGGTGTTCTGAGGGCGGTAAGTAGGCGTAAAAGGAGTTCCGTTAGGTAAATGTACGACCGTTTACGACATTATTGTTTGGCGACTTAGCCCACTGGACCATAATAACACCCTCAAATGGAATGCCAACTGGAATGCCAGTTTATGAACAACTTATGACTTCATGTCTTTAAGAAGTCATGATGTCTTTACGTCATTGTCCTTCAAAAATCGCTATTGAACCTGTAAATCAAAAACAAAACACTGACTTAATCGAAGGTTAGAAACTGTTCAACCCTGTATTTCATGTTCATATGTTTGAGAGATCGTAGCAATAAGTGTAACCAAGGTAGCTCAAAATATACAGATTTTAATATATTTTAAAATTTGGTTAACTTCTAAAATATGATTAAACGATATTTTTCTTTAATTAACGTGTTTAGCTGTTGTAAATTGCCTAGTTGTTATGTGTTAGGCTGTAAAATAAAATATAAGGGTTTCTTTCGTTGTTAAAAAATAGGTAATTGTAAAAAGTATTAACTAATTAGGTTGGAATCAATTATCACGACCTTTATAAGAATTTGACATTTCTGGCAGCTGGAGTGTAAACATAAACATTTCTGTACCAGTGACGTCACCGGTTTTGTTTACGTGGTCATTAGCTATCTGTATATTTCTAGTTACCTTGAGTGTAACCACTATTACAAGGCGAATATGAGTGAGTGTGATTGATTTTATGATCTGTAGCTTTAGTTCCTGACAAAGGTGGCTGATTCGTTTGCTAGGCTCATTAATAGATCAATGAAAAAAACTCAGGTCTGGTATCGAAAAATTACAAAATTATAAAAATATTTTGCTCAGGTTCGCCTTTGATACGGAGATAAAAGGATGTAAACTGGATCGGGAATCACCGGTTCGTCATTTATACTGAGGAATAAAAGAAACCCCTCCATCTGCCCTGAACAATGGACTATCGTAGACGTGAGTTTCATAGGCTAGCCAAATGCGAACGCTCATTATCTGACAGGTGTCGTACGCTACTGTTTTTTAGTTTTGAGCTACCGGTATTTTATGAAATTTATATAAAAATGTTATTCTTGACAAGGGTTTGGAATAAAACTTACAAAACGTACAATTTGGTCTAGACGTAGGTTCTGCAAAACCACGTTAAACTGTCCAACAGCTGATGGAAAATAAGGTCCCTTAGTTTCCACATGTATGTTTTGTCACCATTTCAATAATCTAATCTAATCTAATTTGTGTATTACCATACCACTTATTCCCACTGTCTACTGATAACGTGCTCAACTAAATAGCCTAAGTATAAACAAGACTACAGTGTACCCTATTCCACAAATCCCAGGGTGACGTGGTATCCACGCTACACTTTCGACGCGGTTTCGGTCAGCTCATACATAATTAAACCTCTTCAACAAGATAATAGCGGAGCCCGCGGGCGGGCTTGCACTAATTAAGTGATTACCCGCAGTTTTCACGCGGAGTTAGCGCTTTTGGCGGCAATTACTGACGCGCACGCGGGTGTCCGAGGACGCTAGCGGCGTCCGCTGTGGCATTACCAGCTGTTACCTGGCTGGCTTTACGAGCTCCGATGAAATCTGAATATTGTGGGTGTTTCTGGTAAAATGTTAACATGGACAGATACTTCCAGAGGTTAGCGCCCGTCGTCCTGAGTTTTTAAAAGCCACGGTTTCATTGACTAACTAAAAATGTATTGAAACATTATTAGTACAAATTTCTTTTATTGCTTGACAATACAATGTCGCCCTTATGATAGTTCAAACCGACTTATTAAACACTTTTAACTCCTTTATTACTAACTCCTCTCACATGTAAGCGTTCATACCCGTGGTCTTTTGGTGACGTCATTTGGTTAGTGACGTCATATGGTTAGTGATGTTATATTTTGGTTATAAGAACAGCTGTTTAGATGAACTGAAAACATTTCACCCCTTTAAAACCCTTCAGACATATACATTATCTGACATATTCCCCACAGAAAAGTAAATACTGTACAAACATTTTGACATAGATACGTCTTAGCTTTGGGGGTGTTGGCAATTTGCTCGACAAAAATTTGCATCAGTTTAGTGATGTAATATGGTTAGTGATGTCATATTTCGGTTATTTATATTCTGATCTATGAATTTCATATTCTATGTAGAGCGTTAAAAATAATTTTTCACATATAATTATAAATTAAAATGTTATATTTTATTCATGTGAAATAATGAAAATCATCACTTCGCGCTAAGTTTGAAAAATAATTCTGCTACCAACTAAAAAATATGTTTCATTTGCAGTACAGATTGTGGATACATAAGTAAATTTAACATGTTTGTACTTGCTTCCCCGTGGGAATTAGGTTAGATCATGGATATGTCTAAAGGGAATGTTTTCGGTATATCTAAACAGCTTTTCTTATAACAAAATTTTTAAAAATATAATACAATTTCTCTGGTAGTTTCTATGAAACAATATCTAAACAAATGCTCCCGTTACAATTTTTGTTTCGATACGCAACAACGCTTTCACCAAACCCCCCAGAGCTTAGACATATCCATGTCAAAACTAGTTCAAAATGTAAAGCCAAGTCGTGTTTCTAAGGAGCCCTTTACGCAGCGCATGCGCAGATTTCACACAGAGGTCGACGAATAGCTGCAGGACCATAACCTCTATGTGCGCGGTACACCGTTCGTGTCAGCTGTTACTGCCATCGGTCATGACGCTGCGTCTAGTTGCAACTCATTACTCTATGGTTTATGACCGACTTCCTGTTGTTATGCGTGGTTCCCTTGTGTACACAACTTCAGTTGACATCGTGATTTTCTAAACAAATTAGTGTTTCATGAACTTTTCTGCCATGGATATATCTAAGCTCTTGGAAGAGGGTGTTAGAAATTTGCGAGATAAAAAATTGATATATTAATTATTAGAATACTGGTTAAAGATTTTGTGGTTTAACTGAATGTCAAGTAAAAATTTTAGTTAATGTTTAGTTAATTAGTTTTTAATTAATGCTAGTGCTATTGTATATCTGTTGGTAGAATATCAAGACAGTAAATAACAAGCTTCGAGCAACCATGAGTCGCTGCATAAGTGGCAAAAGATTTAATCTTACTTTATCTTACTCTGAACTTTAATCTTACTTATTTTATAATTAATAATAAACAACTTACTTATATAAATACAGTAATAATGTAGATTAGATTAGATTATTGAAATGGCGACCATACAATTAGGCACAAGGTAAGTATTTTAAGCCAAGTATGAATGAGGATAAAATGTTTAAGATGATTGTGGCGCGATCTTGTAGTCTTGTTACTGACTAAGGCTAACATCTTCCTTAGACAGGACTTTTAATTAATAGCCCAACAGCTGATGACAACTAAGGGACCTACTCTTAACGTGGAATCCGAACCACAGGCTCTGAATTACGAATTAGTCTAATTATGAGGATGGTCTTTGCGGATTAACGTGTTATTTAATAGTGTAGACGTTAATCCACACAAGAAAACACTCTACCCACCGACCATCTCTCACAACTATCCACAATTTGTGACCTCCGAGTAGCTTCATTACAGGACGTCGTCACCGTCCCTTCAAACACTACAAACTAAAACTACTTCGCCCGTATCTTAGACATTTTATAACATTATAAACAACTCAAAGTTCACACTCGTTATACAAACCGCACTATGCATTAAAAGTCGTGAGAGGTTTTAAAATAAAGAAATTATGTTTGAAATATATTCAGAGGTTATAACCATAAAATATAAATTAATAAAATTTCCCGCTGCCCGTCTTGGAAGTGAAGTTCGCTGGGCGCTTCTGGCGAACGAAATTAATATAGAACAATAACTGTCAAGGCAAAAATGCCGAAAGTCGGTTGTGTGATATGCATCTGGTGGCGATGGGATGAATGGAATCGTTCAACGAAACTAACTGGTTTGTCATCTGGAATTTCACCATTCATCAGTTCAATTTTATAGTAACCACGATTCTAAAAAATTCTACAGGTTATGTCCTTGTCTACATCATTAGTCCAAAATCTTTAGCTGAACAGCTTATAACTAACGTCACAAGAATATTGAAGCTTGCAACATCATTAGCAAAACTTGCTTCTAGTCTTCTACCAACGCCGGCCAAGTTTTTATTATTTTTTATTCTGTTTTGCCAATGGCAGGCTCAGTTTAAGCTATGCAGCCTCGAAGTACACTATATTTCATGGAATTCCCATCCAAATTTTGTGGCCATCCCGGGGAAAACCCGGCCAAGTTATTTTCATGATAATATAGGAAAACATTGTTTATATGTGTTACTGTAGGCCTACATTATTTGGATATTGTAATACGATATTTTTTGGATGATGTTGAACGTTTTGGCAATAATACACTTACAACGAAATTTGTAAGCGACTTTTATTGTTATTTGTGCCAGAGACATTTTAATGAAATCACAGGGTGATTTCAGGACGACATAAACACTTTTTGGGAAAGTGGTCAAAATGGGCATCCCGGGATTTGAACCTGTGAACTCTCGACTAAAGTCCAACATGCTAGTAAGACAACCGAAATAATGAAGTCACATAAATAGTTAACTAATTTTGGGAAACTTAGGCCTACGGTTGTAAGGAAATAGTCTTTTTACTTTAAAATTCAAAGTGCAAAGTAAAAGGGTACAGGTTGTATTACCTGTACTTTGCCCACCTACACAGATCTGTACGAAGGACGTGTCAAACAAAGATAGGGAGACACATTTCATGAAGGACAGTGCTTATAAAAAATATTATCAACTCTGGGATCCAAATTAGAGAAATCGCTAAGGTTTGAAGTCCATCACACTACCAAGCGTGCCACCAACTCATCAATGGACTAGTCACAAATATAATAAAAGAAACTAAAAAGGCTACCTGAAATCACTTCAAATTACTATATTATCGATTTTTGTTTCATACTTTTCACGTCAGGTAAAGCAAACCCCTGACACTTACTATTGTGTGACGGGGCAGAAGGGTTGTGAGCTCCCGTCAAGGGGGGTTAAACCCGCTAATCCGGATGTTTGGATAACCGAGGGCGGCGTCTGTGGCGGTCACCCGCGACAAACGAGAACAAACAGACAAACACGGAGGTGTCAGATGCCCCCCAGGGAACCATCGCAAACACTGACCGCGTCAGGACTGTTGATGTTCTGTTCTGTTGAGGTAGGACTTGCAGAGAGGCAGAACTAATATTTACTTGAGAAAACTCATGTGTTTTTAGAAAGAGTGGTCAAGGTTTTCTTAAGAAAGAAATTAAATATGATTTTTTTATTACCTTTTGAAATGGCGACGTACTCAGGCCAAATATATGAGAAATGAGAGTAAGATGATTGTGGCGCGATCTTGTAGTCTTGTTGACGACTAAGGCTGAAATGTTCATTAGACAGGACTGTTAATTAATAGTCCAATGAATCCTAAGTGACGTACCGTTTAACGTGGAATCCGAACCACTTTTGCCTCTAAATTACGAACTAGTCTAATTATGAGAACGGTTTTTTGCGGATAAATGTAGCGTCTAAAGAAAAGTGGATAATACATCTATATTTTAAAATGTCTTTAATAGTAGCTGGATTACTGAGTAATATATTATAATGAGTAATATATAATATTATCCCCTTGTTACAGAACGATATTGTACATAATTTACTTATTTATTAACTCTACACTTTATAAACCTAGATAAAAAGGTTATTTGTGTTTTAGCCAAGCGCTCAGATCTCGATTCTTCATTGACAATAGAATGTTATTTGTTTATATCTGTGATTATGTTGTTTTGAGTATAATTTGTGAATACGTTTTTAAAGCAGAAATTACAATTTTATTTCATTGGGTTTACCCCTGGAACCGGCAAGTGAATTTTAATCAATACATTCTGAAATATAATGGGTTATCACTTAATTTACTTATAGATAGGCCTATGATTGAGAAATAAAAAACGTCTATACCTTTTATATGCGTGTCTAAAAGTAAGGTGAGCAGGAAATTTGAACTCGTGTTTAACCTCTTATAAGTATTTCATGCATTTTTTTCAATTTTTGATGAAACATTTCTGATTATCGTGACAATGAAAACCTTTTAATATTTAAAACGGAGAAAAGTTACAAGTTGATGAATGATGAACATATTGCTCTTCAGCCCTTTTTTAAGGGCTAGGTCTCAAAGAAATACATTGGTATGTGTGTTTACCACCCTGGAATGTCCCATGCTTTGAACACAGACTCGGCGTACCCCAAGGTAAGGTGTATTGCACCCATAATTTTTCCGAAATCAAGATCGGCGTCAGCACGTTGTGGGAGGTGGGGCGGGTCGCTGGGCCGAGCAGTAATTACTAGCCCGACAATGATACCTGTTTGTACAACTGGTTCTGGTTTATCAACAAGTCTAATATTGATCCTACCGAACGTAAATATTGCCTTATCGGTAAGATCTGAAGGAGTTTTATTCAGTGTGGGATTTTCACCGACACTGTTACATTCCATCGGGTGAAAGTTTTAATAAATTTATATGAGATCAGATTATTGAAATTGCGACACTACCACAAGGTAGGTATTTTAAGCCAAGTATGAATGAGAATTGAGTGTAAAAAGATTGTGGCGCGATTTTGTAGTCTTGTTACTGACTAAGGCTGATATGTTCTGGTATGTATGTCAGAGGATGTTTTCAATTCCTCTAAACAGCTGCCGTTATAGCCGTATGGCGTTACAAATTTTCATCTTACAAATTGCTGACCCCCTCAAAGCTGAGACATCAATTTAAAAAGTCAATATGACTCCTATCTCAATTAGATTAGATTATTGAAATGGCGACCACAAGGTAGGTATTTTCAGACAAGTATGAATGAGGATTGAGTGTAGGAATCATCCTACACTCAGTCCTACACTCAATACCAGCCTTAGACTGTAACAAGACTCAGTAGCGCGATCTTGTAGTCTTGTTACAGTCTAAGGCTGACATTTTCCTTAGATAGAACTCCTAATTAATAGCCCCAAAGTCAATGGCATATCTAAGGAACCTACAGTTTAACGTGGAGTCTGAACAACTGCCTCTGAACTACGAACTGGTTTAATTCATGAGGATGATCTTTGTGGATTAACGTCGTATTCAATAGTGTGGACGTTAATCCACACAAGAGAACACTACACCCACCGACCATCGCTCACAACTATCCTCAATTCATGACCTCCAGGTAGCTGGATTACAGGACATGCCACTGTTTTCTTCTTCATGTGAAGGAATCAATTCCCCTTCAAAACAAATCTAATCACCCGAGAGAAGTGTGATTATCCAAGCTGGATCACCGCCAATGAAAGACAAGGCCCATTGTGGAGGTCCACTATATTTTGTTCGAAAGTAAGTTCTCAAGGACGGTCTGCTTTTTGGCTCCACGAACATCCTCATTTGGGTCTTATCTTTGATTGCTAGCTCCAAGGTCTCAAGGTCTGAATTTAAATAAAAGGGAGATATGATTATGAGTGTAAGGGTATAAAATATAAAAAATATTCATATTGGCTTCCTGTATTAGAAACTAAAATATCAGCTGTGAAATAATTTAATAAATTCGTGTGTTCTTTTTTTATTATGACGAAACTAGTAAATAAAAGATCGTGAGTAATGTTGAAATCCTATTCTTAATGTGTTTTACTAATACTAATTTCTTTGAAAAAATGTGGTGGTTGCGGTGGGATCTCGAAGTCAAATCGAAACCTCCGGAAGATTCGGACTCGAGTGTCGTAAGGTAATCTTCTGGCTTCTTCTCCCATTTTGAATTTATGAACTTACATGCCTTTTTTGAAGAGAGTATCACTGTTTTAAATAAGTTTAGAAATTTTCAACCGATAATTGTTTGTATTTGTTTTTAATTTTACATATTTTTTGTACCTTGAACTTGTGTTTGTTTCTTATATACCTCTAACCAAATAATTCAAACAAGTTAAGCAATTTTCAACAGATAATTTTTTGTGTTTGTTTTTAATTTTACATACTGTTTGTACCTTGAACTTGTGTTTGTTTCTTATATACCTCTAACCAAATCATAAAACACGATGGCAGTACACTGTAGAACCAAAATGCCTCTGAACAGAAGGACTAGAAGATAAAAGATGTCAGACAACAAATGCAAACCCATTTAACTACTGTAATAATAATAAAGTCAATCTCCTTCTGATCTACCTGCGTTTTTCATTAATTTCAGTATATAGGTCGAATTGAAAGTTTAGATTTAAAAAGCATAGGTCAGGAAGTGGCTAGACTGAAAAGTCCTAGCATTGATAAGCTAAGTAACCACTTATAAATAGATCCTGACATGACCCTTAAAGAAGCAACTAAATTTATTTGTTATGGAAAAAAGTAAAAATAGAAGAAATTTCAAAAAATGTGCAGTAGTGGCTCAAACGTTTGAAACCGATGTTGAAAATGAAAAGTCGAGTCACTATAGGGATTTTTAAATCCCACAAACACAATTCTGAAACCGTAACACAATGTATCTGGTGTGGCGAATCATCCCATTCTAGAAGAATATGCTCAACCAACTCAGTTACGTGCACCAAGAGTCAAATGTTTGGACACTTTCGTAAAGAATGTCGATCGAAATTTACCGAAGAGGTGGAACTAGACGAGGGAAGACAAGTCAGTGACTAACTCTATGGATAAACGAGTATGTATAAGCTACTCTTCAGAGATTTTTGTGGATGGAATAAATAGTGAGCAATGGAAATTAGGGTTGTTGTTTAAGGGAAAAGCATTGAAATTTAATATTCAAGAGCAAATGTAACAATGAAAGAAACTGTATTCAAAATTGTTAAAAGAATATGAATATGAATATGAACAATATGAGGAGGAGGTTCCAAAAGACTAAAATACCGCTTGTCACTTAATTTAATGCATTCAAATGGGTTTTATTTGTTAATTATGTTTTATTCAAATATGTTTGAATGTATTTTATTGTGAAAAAGTAAATAAAACGTTTTGTGTTATGTTGAAAAGCTAATCTGCATTTTTATTAATTAGGGCTAATGAATTGCTCAGGCGTAGCGACCTGTGAACGTGAGACAAGGATGTCGATATTTTAAATTTTGGAGGAAAAGTTTTCACTCAAACTACCATGTAAAGAAGTAATTTACTCCCTGGAATTATTAAAGTACTACTTTTTATCCTACAAGACTCTGACATTTTTAATACCAAGGGGGGAAAAGTAGACAATAATAATACCTGGGGGAAAGGTTGCACTGTGACCTATGAGATCTATTGTAGTACCAAGGGACAAAACGTAACATCGTTGAAAGGAGCGAAGGATCATTTATGAAGGTAAATAGCCAAACTTAAAGATCTAGTATAGGTCTAGTTAGGAGTAGATAAATTAAATATATATAAATTACTTAAACCTATTGTTATTTGTGTTTTGATAAAGGAAAAATGTTATGTGCATCGTAGGATTAAATTTTTTTCCTTTCACTTAATCCATTTTTTCACAATACTCATAGTTATTTTTTGGTTACTATTTTTTAATCAATTTACACAGATCCGTCTAAATTGGTCAGGGAAAGTCTATTTGATAGATAGGATCTTACAAAAATATTTAAGTGTCTACAATTAATTAATGTACTATTCTTTTTTCAGTTCCCATTAACACACTCATATTTTTATGACTTATGCTTTGAAATAAAATACTTGTTGTTTTACTTACTACACATTATGTTATGTTATTACAAAGGTTATGGGTTATATGACCTGCACCTGTACCTCGGTGCAAAGGTCATGGGTTAAAATCCGGAGTGCACACCTGGATTTGGACCTCTGCTAATTAAAAAAAACTAAGAAACGTAAAATTAGAAAAACAAGAAAAAATGAGTATTTTATTAAATTATTTTACCTCATATTCCTTTGTTTATGTATCGAAACTTTGTACTAAACAATATAAAACAGACGAATCATGAATCACAATTCACACAAAACGTATTCATTAAAGTTTCCGCCCACGTGCCCGCAAGCCCGAGGACATCATTACATCATTACAGCCCGAGTTATGATAATGACCGCCACTGTAATGATCGACCTCAATCGCTCGTTTAACATCTTAATTGCATCGACTGTGTGGGCGAGAATGCGATCGATCCATCGAACATGGGACAATTCGGTTGAATGTGATAAATATGCATTAATGAACCGATTACTGTATCAGGAGTTACTTAACTTGCAATACGATCGATTTATCGAACCTGGGACAATCCGGTTAAATATGATTAATGTTCCGGATTAAAGGATGGATCACTTTGTCGGGCGGGGGTTACTCAATCCCAACTCAGCGTCACTTTCAATTTTGGACCCCGAATATCTGATCTCCAGAAGTAGTCTTGAGGCTGCGATAAATCTACTCGAAACTCGATGTTTATTGTAGGAGGATCAGACGGCACCCATTTGTAATCGAGGATTAACGGAATGTTTTTATAAATTACTCTCAAGTGTAAATATTTTGACTAATCTTTTATTACAGAATATGAATGTGTTTGGGTGATAAATATTTAGTGAGCTGTGAGCAATAGAATTAAGCCTACAATTTAGGTAGTATTTTTTGAACGGTGGTTATAAAGTGTTATATGTGTGAAAATCCGTCATTAATTATGTACAACTATACTGAAGGTTTTTAAGGAATACTAAATGTTTCCAATGAATAAATAAAGATATAATTAATTATTTGTAAAACATGTAACCTACCAGTTAGAGTTAGGACCGGAAATACTCAAAAGGATTTTGTTTTTAATTATCAACTCTAATAACGATTTTTAACGTATTCAGAGGGAACAGTTCAAACCCTGGAACAGTATTTATAATCAACTGGTGTCCAATTGTGAATGTAATAAGAGCTGAAATAATTGAACAAGAAGTTAGAAAGAATTTTCCCACAACTTTGGACCTGAAATGTTTCAAAGTTTCTCAGGACAATTTTATTTAACTACCATCGTGCATGGGTATAAACTTTACAATATTACAGGTTCCCAATTTTTCTATTTAATGATTAAATTATTATAGAGATTTAGTAAACTATCGAATAGAAAATAATAAAAATGCAATAAGTAAAATATTACATTTTACTTAAATTTATATAAAATACATTGAAAATTCTTTACCCGTGTATAAGGTTCCAAGAAAATACAATCCTTTACCAAGGCCAAGATTTATTTCGTCCTGCTATTATTTTCTCGTCGGGCAGTTCTCCAAAATTCCGCCCTAAAACCCAGAGCGAAAGGGCTGAAATGAATTGATCAACAACATTGATGCGAGATACAATTGGTGTTTGTTGACTCAGTTGTATCTTTGCTCATTTTCCAAAGGAAGTGAAAATCACGAATTTGGTAATATAAACTAATATTTTTTAAATTGGTAAACGATAATACTTTATTCACAATTTGTATCTTTCTTGAGTACTTGATGGTTAAGATTTTCAAAAATTTTGCAATAATCAAACTCGTCGAATTGTCCTTTAAGAATTAATTGTTCTAGAGGCTTATAAAAATGTCCAAAAACTTTCATCTACACTTACTCCAGCCGGTAAGGAATTTCCTTAACAGAAAACAACTTCATGTAGACGACCTGTAGACAAATAAACTCCAAATATTTACGGTTATAGGGATATAAAATGTTATTGCTGCGGGCTGTTATGAGTAATAAACCAAAGTAAAATGAAATCCGAGCAACTCCTGGAGAAGTTTGCATTCCCTTTAGTACGACCTTAATAAATAATTGAATATTATAAAATTGAATTCACATCCCTACTTATGGTTATTGATTATGGCTAATTATTAGGACTTTTTTACTTTTTCAGTTTCGTGAAAAATGTCACATCACCAGGTCATCTTCCTCTAGCGTTTTGTCTTTCGTCTATCGAGACCAGGAAGATAATGCGTGCACATACCGCGAAAGGAGTTTGTTTAGGGGCCCATAGAGTATTATTTAATGTAATATGTGTAAGTGTTTTTAGGGAACCCAGGGGTTCTAAGTCAATTTGAAACAAGAAGAACCGATAGACGAGGATGACCTGGTTATGTAACACGAAACCGTAAACTCCACTACTATAAAAAGGATATTCAAAAGGTAGAAAGTCCAATTACTTAATTAGAATTGTTAATTTGAAAGAAAAAACAAATTCATCTAACAGTTTTCGACCCACCATGGTGGGTATTTTAAGGTGAAATAGATTAGATTAGATCATTGAAATAGTAACCATACTACAATGTAGGTTTTTAAGCCAAATATGAATGAGGATTGAGTGTCGGATGATTTTGGTGCAATCTTGTAGTCTTGTTACTGTCTAAGGCTGACATGTTCCTTAGACAGGACTGTTAATTAATAGCCCAACAGCCGATGGCAACTTTTGGACCTACAGTTTAACGTGGAATCCGAACCACTGCCTCTGAATTACGAATTGGTCTAATTATGGGGATGGTCTTTGCGAATTAACGAAGTATTCAATAGTACGGACGTTAATCTTCACAAGAGAACACTACACCCACCGACCATCTCTCACAACTATCCACAATTCGCGACCTCCAAGTAGCTGGATTACTACAGGACGTCACCACTGTCCCAGTCCCAGAATATGAATGAAGAGTGTGTATGGTGAGGGTAATGCATTTTGTTGTATAAGCTATGTTGCTTTGTTGTTTACAAAAATCAGCTGATTTATTTGTCAGAATCATTAATGAAAAAATACATCTGTGCCCTGTATTTACTCAGGATTCAACGGAAACTTTCATACTATGAATCCGGTAGTACAACCACTACCAATTATTAATCACTCAGTCAGTTTTCAGAACCTAGTTTCTTATTAGGCTACAACTAAATTTTCAACAAATATATTTTTGTAAATTATATCCCTCGAGTTTAAAACCCCTTATAACTCACTTCGTATCAACCTAATTATGTATGTGATGTTCTCAGGTGTGAATTAACGTTCGCACTATTGAACACTACGTTCACCCACAAAGACGGTTCTAATAATTAGACCAGTTTGTAATTCTGAGAAAAAATTGTGTTCGGATTCCACGTTAACTCTTAGATGACATTGGCTGTTGGGCTTTTAATTAACAGTGATGTCTAAGGAAAATGGCAGCCTTAGTCAGTAACAAGACTACAAAATCTCACCACAATCATCTTACAGTTATTCCCATTCATACTTCGCTTAAAATACCAAACTGGGAAGGTTTCAATTTCAGAACGGTAATAAAACAGTTTTATATTCCATCGTAAATACCTAAAAAGGTTTCTCTCCCATGTTAATCTTAAGGAGAATAGGCAAACTCTCTTATTTATTACGGATATCGATCAAACATGTTATACATTATTATTGATTTGGAAATTCGCTGAGTACGTAGGTCTGCTGTGATTGGGGTGTTTTACTTATAATACAGACTATACTAAAAACAGATTATACAGTGGAGTTTGAATAAAACGCCTTAATCACTTCGGTGAATGGCTCAAATCTTCAGTCGAGATCTCAAACCTTCGGATGGCATTTCGTACCCGAATGTAACTCTAACGGGAAATCTGCTTTGGTTTTTGCCATTCTTGTGCCGCTAATTACCCAGCATCGGATGACGTTGTAAAAACCCACCAACTGGATGCTTTTATTACTCTTGATTGCTTGTAACCCGCCAGCAGAGTTTATCATCAGCTGATGATGGCTGTTGAAGCATCAGATCACACTGTAGAATCTCTTTACAGCGTTTTGTGGAGCGTTTCATGACTGTCTATGGTCTACATATCTTTGAGTTTGTTTTGTGCTTGAAAAATAGTTCATGACATCTATCTACTTTAGGCCAAAATCATAACTACAATACGAGAAATAATTCTAATTTTGCTTTTATCCGTCATAAACTTCATATGCTGGCATTAAATTCTTCAACCGTCTTACTCAAGACATCAAATCAATAGATAATTTTTGCGTTTAAAAAAGCCTAAACAGCTTTTAATTAATAAACCTTTAGATTCATTTAATGATTTTTACAGTAACTTCAACTCTTTTGTAGACTGTGTTTTTTTGTTTCATTTTGTACCTTTGTTGAGTTTTTGTAAATATCTATAATCCATGTTTTCTAGCCCCTGAGCCCTAACTACTAGCTATAATTACCTCGTCAACAGCTCAAATTTCGTAATATTTAGTTACGGCCGTTTCGGCATTAAGATGCTATCTTCAAACAATAATGTTCAGCCACTTGGCGTCGTTAAATTTAATCACATACACATACAACACTAAAAAACATTTACCTGAAGTTACCTGAAGCAACAAACGCTTATAAGTAAGCCAGTCATCTAACCTCAAATTCTATTTTGACAATTCAATTCACTTTATAACCTTTCGTTTTGAAACTCGACTTTCAGCATCAATATTCTCAAATATCAATCATTTTTATTAAACATTATTTACTACTCTTTTTTGTATTTTCTAAACTTTTATTAAACTTTTGCTAGTCTACAATCAAGAATTCGCATTACGGTGTGAGAAATTTCAACAGAACTGATTATTGTATTTTTGAACTTTCAGATATAATAGGTTTAGGAGGGATTGGATTTATATAAGTTATTTTTTATTTTTCATACGTTATTATTAGGGTGTTTACGGAAAAACGTAAAATAAAAAACATAATAAATTTTAATGTGCAATATAATGTTTTAAATTATATAACCTTAATTTATAAAATCGCTATTTTAAAAGACAGTGGACGTCGATACGGTTTCTTAGGTGCAGTGAACACAATGTATTTCCAATCTTGAGACCCCTACAGGTCGCCATTGTTACTGCTGTGAATCCTTCCAAATTGGTAGGAATCCGCCCCAAAACTCTTGAGATGAAAGGGAGTGGCCGATAACAGGGGCGGCTGGGATGAGAATAAACACTCGATGAGGCAGAGAGCGTGATGGCCGCTGGTCCGTGCTGAGGAGCTGAGGAGACGAGGGTAGACGACGACGACGACGTCCTGTCGGTCCTCCAGGATACTCACGAGGTCCTCACTAGTGATACTCGAACATCCGCGTAATGGGGTGGACCAACTCAGCGAAAATGAGGAATCTATTCGTTAACATCTTTGACGGATCTTTTTCGCTACACGTATACACTGAAACCTCCATAAATCGAACCTCAATTATTCGAAATCCTCGATAATTCGAATTTTTATTTCCCGTGACCCACCCTATCTTTGTAATGTTAATTTTACCTCTTCCAACCGAATGGTTCACGAGAAATACTTTGATAATTCGAATTTTAACAGTATTTTTCGACGTTAAAATACCTCTATAATTCGAAGTTATTGTCCAAAAACCTCTATAATTTGAAATGATGCATTCACTGCACCTCTATAATTCGAGGTAAAGGCAAAAATCCCTCGATTATTTAAAAGTAACATATGTAATATCAAAATATAAGTCTAAGATCTTAAACGGATATGTTAGGGCATTGTTCCTGGGTAAGAAACATATCTAAATATCATATTTAAATTGTCCGGAAGTCCTTAGTAACTCACACAGCCTCCATTTTGTTTTTTTCACATATAGTATTTTTTCTGAATAATGGTTAAACGCACAGAATTGAAACTTTGCACAAACATTTATGGCAAATAAACAAAGCTACAAAAAATTATGACAATTTCTCAAATTCATAAAACAAAATGGCGGCTATTTAAAATTTGATTTCTCAAATAACTCGTGAGCCGTTGATTTAAAAGAAAATTTACAAGAATAACCTTTTTTAGGTAATGTAATTACAAATCGATTGATACCAAATTCTTTTAAATTAGACAAATATTAACTGAGATATGGTAGCTTTAGTGATAGGTGACCGCTAGAGCTGAGTTGCAGTGCATGTAAAGGCATGCGACTTGAGTCTGCCACAACAATGCAACAGTCTCCGCCTGCTTACTGTCATTAAAATTCTAGCGGTCACCTATCACTAAAGCTACCATATCTCAGTTAATATTTGTCTAATTTGAAACAATTTGGTGTCAATCGATTTGTAATTACATTACCTAAAAAAAGTTATTCTTGTAAATTTTCTTTTAAATCAACGGTTCACGAGTTATTTGAGAAACAAAATTTTTAATGGCCGCCATTTTGTTTTAGGAATTTGAGAAATTGTCATAATTTTTTTGTAGCTTTGTCTATTTGCCATAAATGTTTGTGCAAAGTTTCAATTCCGTACGTTTAACCATTATTCAGAAAAAATATTATAAGAGAAAAAAACAAAATGGAGGCTGTGTGAGTAACTAAGGACTTCCGGACAATTTAAATATGATATTTAGATATGTTTCTTACCCAGGAACAATGCCCTAGAATATTGGTAGGGAATTCTGAAACACCCTGTATATTGTATATCATATAATAAATCTAATCTTAAACAGATAAATGCAAATTAAAATAAATTCTCACTAAAATATTGAACACTAGTTTAAATTAGAAAAAATATTTACTTCTTGTGGAAATAGGTTAGATAATGGAGATTCTAAAAGAATGTTTTTCAGTTCATCTAAACAGCTTAATTAAAATGTATAATTAATAAACATATGATTCGAAATGGATTTAAAATCAATGACAATAAAAACTAACTAATATCTTGACAGCTGATTAGTTTTTATCTATTAATCTAAACTACAAAGAGCATTTATTATCAGTAGGTATTCATTAAAAACCGAATCAAAATGCGAGTAATATCGCGTAAAATTGTTTTTGTGTTATTACTTTTCAAGAGGCTATCAAGCATTTTTCCTTCTCTGTGTTTTAGAATACATGAAAATAAGTTTCATGTAAAAATCTCCTGTTTTTTTTTAAAGACGGTTAAAAAATGATGAGCGATAGACAAACAGACAAAAATTGAGATAAACCATTTCGGTTTCTAACGCAAAATAAAATAAAAAAAATGAATAATTCTAAGCAATGTACAGACAAAACTCTAATTTTATTTATATAGATAACCCCAAACAGTGTTCAGGGAAATCTTAATCAATTTCTATCAGACAAACATAGTCCGTTATTATGAATTGAACGTGGAAACTTCAAATTATTTTCTAATCGTAGGAACAAAAACAATTTCGGAACGAAGGTTAATCGCGTCACGGGCTGGCCGTCGGCCGCGATAACCCTCGTAAAACTTTGTGACCCGCCAAATTTTATCTTGTACGGGAATAAACATTTCGAGTAATCGGAACGCCTCTTCTTGAAGTCGTTAGTTTTTACTTTCCACAAAGGTTGGGGAGTTCTTTTAAATCGGTTTTATTGTCTTCAAGATTTTCGAAATCGGCTAATATACAGGGTGAATCACGTAAGGTGTCCAATATTGATTCCAGACAAACCGTTGATTCTACAATGATGAAATAAAATTCTTTCCTACTAAACCAAATCAAAGGAATAACGTAAAAATATTGTTTTATTTTTTTAGTACAGAGTGTTCCAGTAAATGAGAGTCACTAGTTCGAATCTGGGAAATATCAAATGCAAACATATATCATGTTACGCATCATATTACAGCACTCGCTAATACAAACATTTTGGCACAATCAGATTTGGAATATTTCGATTCATTTCAAAATGGCGGGCCTTTTAGTGAAAAAATCCATTTTTTTTAAACTATGCATTTTTCTCAAAAATTAACGTCCGCACTATTGAATACTACGTTAATCCACAAAGACCATCGTCATAATTAGACCAATTCGTAATTCAGAGGCCGTGGTTCGGATTCCACGTTAAACTGTAGGTCCATTAGTTTCTATCGGCTGTTGGGCTATTAATTAACAGTCCTGTCTAAGGAACATGTCAGCCTTAGTCAGTAACAAGACTACAAGATCGCGCCACAATCATCCTACATTCATTCCTCTTTCATACTTGGCTTAAAATACCTACCTGGGTAGGTTGCCATTTCAGTTAAAAGTATAAAAGTATAAAGTAAAGTATAAGCTTTATTCCGATATGCAACACTACAATACTATCTCGAAAACAACAATTTTTGAAAACATGTACGTAGCTAAAACTCAAAAGTTTCAAATATCTTCATCTTATAGGGTCCACTTCATAATCTAAAGGTCATCTAAAGGTTCGATCCTGGACAAATTCTTGGCAAAATTTTGTGTTAAATATTACACTCAGTAGGCTGAGAGTATAATTAGTTTGTTTTTAAAACTCTGTGAAGTAGACTAGATTAGATTTAGACATATAAAGGTTTAATATTGAGGGTATACGACTTACAAATACAAGAATACGTTCTAAATTTAAATAAATAATGGTTTAAGTTGTCTGGAAATCAAAACGAGTTTTACTTTAGAAGGACATGATTAAAAAGCATAAGTAGCATCAAAACTAAATAAAACTACAAATATTTTATTTTTTTTATTGAGAATGACAACCACAGCTGTTTGATACAATAATTTTATTTACATACAATTTTTATGTCCAGCTCTATCTCACTCGTTTTAGTTCTAATGATGTTTTGTAAATTAATTTATTAATTTTTTTGTCCCTATTTCTTCTAAAAAATATAAAATTGTAATAAAATGTATTTCCTGCTGACAGTTCCTGTAAGTTCAGTGACTGCGCACGTCTCACATGATGTTTAAGACCCTATTTTGTAACGGCACGCGAGGTGATTCATCACGGACTGTGATGTTTATAATTTACCGCTCCTCACGTGTGATTTATTCACACCAAAGTGGCCGCTCCTAACCTACTACGTCGAGAGAACTAATATTTCAATTAGTTTCTACGGTCTCAGAAGTCCCGACTAATCCACGGTTAGCCAGTCGTAAATATGTTAGTGCCAGGTTAGGTTTAGTCTCAGATAACGGTGCTAGTACGTTCACGCGGGATTTATTACGGGATAATGTTTGTACTAAATACTATTGTGAAGGTATGGTGAGTGTTTAAATTTACCAGAAAAATACCCCCGTTGCAGCAGACCTGCTTACTCATCGATTTTCCAAATATTATAAGTTTAATAAATATGTGTTAATAAATGACTTTGCCTATTCTGTGTAATATTAACTAGGGAAAGAGTATGTAGGTTTGCTGATGTTAGGAACATTGAAATTAGAATTTTTTACCATAAACAGTATTTATTTTACATTTATTTCATATTTTAATTTACATATGTCAAAAAACAAAGTAGTTTGCCTATTATCTGTAAGATTGGTTGGAGTCCCAAAATACAACGTACTGTGTTTAGACTCTTTAATATCTCGGTAAGCATTGGAAATAAACAGTAACCATTGGAGCAAAACTTAACATATTAAATTGTGTATTGAGTTGTTTATAATGTCATTAGTATTGGTCCAATAAGATTTTTGTGTATTTTCCACGTCAGTTAAATTTTTTATCTGAGCTGACCAAACCCTGATCTAACGTCGTGTTACCGACGCTTAGCCAAATCTTTTGATCAGTATAAATCTTGGACTTTTAAACCTCAACTACCTTGGGGACCGCACTGGTCTAGGGGTAGAGCGCAAGGCTTTGGTACAAAGGTCTCGGGTGGGGGGCTTTTCGCTATGTGATAATGTCGCAACCAACTAGGTCTAGTCTGAAGAATGTGTAAAACGGTTCTGGGCGATGGTCTAGTTCAAAAAGTAGGATGAGAAGGTAGGACAAAAAGAAAACCCCTATCCCCATATGCCATCAAATTTAGGTACCGGCAATACAAAAATCCCTGCGTGATGTTAGTAGAATAGTCTCTCGTTGCTCTGAGACACGTTGAAGCATTTATTTAAGGTCCAAAACTATGGGAAAATCATTCCTGATTCCTCATTTAATTTTTTAACCCCAACCACCGATCGCCATAGGACTAGGGTCTGTGCGGTGAATTAAGACACAGGTACTGTAATGGCGTGAGTCACATAAACTAGTCAGATGTGACCGCTCCAGAACTGACAGGAGTCGCCGTCTTCTGGTTTCGATCCAGCAACCTTTGACTTGCGTGAGCCCTGAACTATCGAGCCGGTTGTATATTGTCCGAAGATGCTTTAATGATGAAATATATCCAAAATAATTGTTAATTGCTGTTCATTGTCATATTTTATTAAACCTGTGTTTGAACATGTTTGATTTGTTGACACATTTTAGATGAAAAATATTCAGGTTTCATGCTTTTAAATTAGTTTAAGCTAGTATTAGGGTATTTTAGGTTCATTATACATTTTGGATATGTTTCGTGTTATTTTATAAAAATACAAAATTGTTAATCGTATAGCCAAAACTAAGTGATTATTCTCGATCAATCGATTTTAGACGTGTTGACAATAGGTAAAATATTTTACAAGATTTGTAGATTTAAAAAAAGTATTTTTCCTCGCTTGAACGCTTTGCAAGTTATCAAAAGTGAAGACAGATTGGATTGGATTGGATTGGATTATTGAAATGTCACCCTAGACAAGTAGGTATTTTAAGCTAAGTATGAATGAGCATTCAGTATAGAATAATTGGGCACGATCTTGTAGTCTTGTTACTGACTAAGGCTGACATGCTTCTTGGACAGGACTGTTAATTAATAGCCCAACAGCCAAAGGCAAATCTAAGGGGCCAACAGTTTAACGTGAGATCCGAACCACGGCCTCTGAATTACGAATTTGTCTAATTGTGAGGATGGGCTTTGTGGATTAACGTAGTGTGCAATAGTGTGGACGTTAATCCACACAAGAGAACACTACACCCACTGATATTGCTCACAGGTTCCAAGTATCGTTTAAATGAGATATATTTTATTTTACTTGTATATGGCTTAAACATTTCTCTAACTAAACGATCAATTAAAATCTAGAAAATTTTATGGTATTATATAGAAGAGTCAATAGTTCAATTTTATTTACTTAGTTAAAAAATATATATTGATCTATAAACCCGAAGAAAAAAACTGTAGCTGAATTGCTGTTGTAAAAATTTTTTTCTCGAATTCCTCCAGATCCCAATTAGCAGTTATAGCCAGAACCGTGTTTGAAGACCAACTAATGGGGGTAATTGAGAGTCCAGAATCCGACCAGCGACGACCCGGCCGGCAATCTGATTTACAACAACTTGTAGAAAGTGGACCCATCAAATTCCGAACTCATCTCCTTTTTGTGACAAATGAAAGCTGAAGCATTTTAACAATTTTGATCCTAAAAATTTTCAAACGGGTTTAGAAGTATTTTCCATGAATCCAATACTATAATACGAGCAAGGTTTGTATATATATATATTTTTTTTTATTTGCACACGCTCGAAAACGGCGCCGAGAATTTCTTATAAATTTTGGATAACTAATTTGAGTAGAAAATAGTTCTAGATAGGTCTAATGTGGAAAATTCGTGTTTTCTGTAATATTTTTTAAAATCAAAAATTTAACATTAATTTTGGAGAATAAAATGTAAACAATACAAACCAAACAACCGTTTGACAGTTCTTGATTGAAGACTGCGGGGAACAATATAGAGGTTATGCATTAATATTTATTTTATGAATTAAATAAATGCAAAATTATCAGGTTACTAAACAATTTGAAAAAACATAAGATTAAGGAACTTAAGGATAGCTGCGAAATAAAAGCAGAAAAAAGTATTTCCAAAATCTTCCGTGTTTTGATAGAAAACGTATTTGTATTGCTTGAAGCCACTGTAACTAACCAATTAATATGTGTAAATTAAATTTTTTTTGCTTTTCAATCCTCATTCCGTTTATAACAAAATCAGTTGATCACAGGCTAATAATAACGGTATCGATAATTAGACAGTAAATGATCGGCTTTGGCTAAAACGAAAACCTGTCAATTACAAACTCGTAGATTGCGTTGCCTCAAGAACTACTCGAGTCCATTACCAGGGGCGAACTTTTCTTCAGTGCTAAAATGGTGTATTAAATGGTTTTATTTTCAACCCAAAATGTACATTAATAAATTTTTTACATTTCAAAAAACTTGTAATTAACAGAAAAACATACTATTCTATCCAGCAAAGCTGAAGACTTTCTATTATTTACCATACAGGTGTATAATTTATTACTTATTGTTCCAAGTTGTTCGAGAGTTACTAAAAGCAATAAATAGATGGACTTTACTTTAATGTTTTGTATGTTGAGTGTAAAAAAGGGTGAGAACACGGGGTCTTGCCAACAGTTTATTCATTATTTATATCCGTATTGTTCAACCACTGAAAAATAATGACAGTCAATAAATCTGTAGAACATTTCTTTTTGTGGTTCAGATTGTGACTTTAAACGTTAAAAGGTGAACACCACTGCCAAAATTAAGCGATCTCAATTGTGTTTTCTGTGTAAACAAAAAAGATTAATGGGTGTTTAATAACACACACTTTAAAAAACACACATTTAATAAACAAGTGTTTTATTTTATTTTAAACTAGCTGACCCGGCGAACTTCGTAACGCCTCACAGTAAACACATGTTAACTTTAAGATTTGCCATGTTCTGAAGTCGAATAGCAATACGGCTTCATTGTGAAAGGTTATATATTCAGGGTCGCTGCATAGTGAATAACAATACTGAAACGATAAAACATATTAATATCATTCCCATAAAACAAATAAATCTGAGTGGATTAATTCACAATTTTCAAATCCAATAAAAACCTAAACGAAACCTAACTATAATACGGCTTTTATAGGAAAGATATACAACAGCTGATTATTATAATAAACGTAATAATATAAACATTGTAATTATCATATAAACACGTGACTTTTAATCAGACAGAAAATAAAAATATAAATACATAATCCCCCAAAACCGTTAACTATTAACGTGGTGAATAAAGCTGTTCATTTTTTTACAGTACACATTTACTTCATAGTTTAACATTAATGAATGATTCAGATGGCATTGGATAGTAAAGCATACGGTATTGCTAATGGAAAGTAAACCAATCAGCTGTAGCTACGAAATCAAATGTTTTCATTGTAGACAATTTGTAAACAAACTTACTCTCCATAAGGTTAACATTAGAAATTTAAAACGCCATAAAATGGAAACTTATGGGGTTTTCAAAAATATTTTTTTCACTAAAACCTTCCCGGACACATGTAGAGCAACTTCCTAAAATTTCATGGCGATCGGATGAGTAGTTTGGCAACGCATAAAGGACATACAGACAGACAGACAGACATACATTCAATTTTATATATAGAGATTATTTCACAGTATTCTATCTTAGTATTGCGTATCGTTCCTGACATTGATGAATTAATTTCATATTATTTCACAAATTAAAAAATAATAATTATAATTTATAATCTCTCTATATAAAAATGAATGGATGTATGTGTGTCCTTTTTACATCGCCAAACCACTCATCCGATCAACACGATATTTTATGAAGTTGCTCTATATGTGCCCGGGAAGGTTTTAGTGAAAAATTTTACGAAAACTACATAAATTTCCAATTTATAGTCTTTTAAATTTCTACTGTTAACATTATAAGGACTAAGTTTGTTTACCAATTTTCTACAATCAAAAATTTGATTTCTTAAGCAATAGCAATATGCTTTACTATCCAATGTCATCTGAATCATTCATTAATGTAAAACTAAGAAGTAAATATGCACTGTACAAAATGAACAGTTTTATTTGCCAATCGTTCCAGTATTGTTATTAACTATACCGCGACCCAGCATATCTAATCT
Source organism: Nephotettix cincticeps (assembly GCA_023375725.1). Lineage (NCBI taxonomy): Eukaryota > Metazoa > Arthropoda > Insecta > Hemiptera > Cicadellidae > Nephotettix > Nephotettix cincticeps. The sequence goes on from CM041788.1 coordinate 56,468,511, forward strand.
TTCACAACGAAGCCGTAATGTTATTCGACTTCAGAACATGGCCAATCTAAAAGTTAACATGTATTTACTGTTAGGCGTTACGAAGTTCACCGGGTCAGATAGTTATAAAGAAAAGCTATCAAACGTTTAAATCAAAAGTACTTCTTAACAATCAAATTTAACATCCAAGATTAAATTGTTTGTAGGGAGTTACGAGTATTTTCACAACTCGTTGCAAATGATACCTCTCATATGGCTAGGCAGTAGTTAATCTCATACAGTCTCACGAGGTACTAAAATATATTTACTGAATACATGAATTCAGATTACATCATAAAAGTGATATACATCACATTGTATACGGCTACCTTAGAACTAGATTGAACCATCAAAGTGGCAGCGGCTTATTATTTAGTAGCTCGTAACATTCCTCAAGATCACTCTACATGATTGTAACATTCCGTTAAAATATTCTGTTAAATTAAACTTTAATAAAGAAGTACCGTTAGAGCGGTAAAAGGACTGTAAATAATAGACTCTTACTAAGTTGTTCTCTGGTAGCCAAATACTTTTAACATTCCTGTCTGCATTATAGATTAATTTAAAATTAATCTATAATGAAAATCATGTCTAATGCTGTTAATAAGTCTTCCTTATTTATTTGGCAAAGTTCTAATTTGTTGTATACATTGTTTATTGTGATCTCACATAATATTGACCAAGTCTAGGTGGCGTAGTTGATAGCGTCACGGAATTCCAGCTTTGGTCAGCAAGCCTGGTTTGGCGTCGGCTTACCTTTATGTTGTTTTCGTGATACGTGCTAAACAGATTAATGTGGGTGGAATATATGGGCTTATATAGCTGGGTATTTTTGGATCGGCTTTACTTTAAAAAAGGAGATACGATCTTTTGAGTTCAAACTATTCGTTATCATTCATTCAAAAATTAAAAATATATTCTCTTTCACCCTTGTTCCCTCTTGTACTGTCCTGGAGCTAGACTTCCAGCTCAGCCTGACTCTCAGTCTGAATGAAATACTTAGGTAGGGAGAAGCTCTTGGAAGAAAGAGTTTCCAAGAGGAATGTTAGTGACTTGGTGTGCTGTGAGGTGCATGGATTTACCTCGGAGTACGAATATTATGACGAGTAGAAAGAAAGAGCGGAGATTCCCTGGGGTAGACTTTTGCTCTTCGCGGTAGCCTTCAGGATTCATCTTAGTCAGTCTTCTTGGTGTGTGTTTGTGTACTAAACAATGATCTGAATTTATTTGGGGGTTTTGAATATCCCAAACTCTGCAGACCATATTAGACATTAACCTAACTTCTCCGTTCACTAGAAATCCTATCCATTTCGGTGGCTGCACTCAGTAGGACTATGAAGAATGTATTGAAGCTTACTAATCCTTCAAAACATACTTTTTAGCGAATTTCCCATAGGGAAGAAGCTATTACCGTAGGTCTCATGGCAAGAGTTAAGCCCGAGACCATGTTATTTTTTCTTCTTTAGGTGCCCAGAGACCAAAAACAATAGTCGTTAAAATTTTTATATATATATGTGTGTGTCTGTGAACACGATAACTCTCGTAAAAATGGTCCGATCGAGACCAAATTTGGTAGAGACGTGTATTCCTACAAATGCTCGGACGAGTTCGTGAACCAGACATATCGTTCAATGGAGACGGGTAGTTTGGGGGGTTATTGTACCCTCAAAATGGGGTTTTTTTGCGTTTTTCACATGTAATTTTTTTAAAAATTTCTAATTTTATATTTCACCATTGGAATCAGCTTAAAAAACTACACAATTAAGTTCCTTAAAGTTTTTCTCTATGTTAAACGGTTACCGAGATATAAAAAAATCTAAACACAGTACGTTGTATTTTGAGGCTCCAATGTTAATCTTATGGAGGATAAAAAAAACAATTTTTTATTATTACTGTACACATTTAAGTTCATATTTTTAATGAAACTTGATATTTACTTCATGTGGTTGAGATCCATACATTTGTGCTAAAAAATCAGCTGTTGTAGGTGTTTTCATGGCAGCAAACCTGCATACTCTTTTCCCATGTTAATCATTTGGAGATTAAGGCAAAACTCCATATGGACAGATGTTAGAAAGTTGGTTTAAATGTTAAAATAAAATTTTTGATGGTATAATTTTCAGTGTACCTCACTATGCAGCAAACCTACTCACTCTTTCCCATTTTAATCTTATGGAGAATAGGCAAATAATTCCCATGTTTATCGTCAGATTTTGACCAAACTTGTCATATATTATAATTATTATATTATTGATTTGGAAATTCGCTGAGTACGCAGGTCTGCTGCGACGGGGGTATTTATGTAATATAAAACATAAATAAAAATCAACTCCTGCAGTATAAATTCATGCAACAGACCTTAAAGGTAGTACATAGAAACAGTTGGACCACAGTGCCGTGTCCTGTGACAATGCTGCCGTTGGCCGAATTCTGGCCTCTCTCTCAATTATCAGCCATTACCCTCAGCTCGGCATCGGCGATTACCGAGGCATCTGTGGACGTTGGGCCACGACCTCCTACATCACTACATCACGCACTGTCTGTCCCAGTGGGTTTGTTTGGTCCTGGACATTGTCCTGTCACTTAGGTATCTGCTGAGTTAATAAACCCGCCTAAGTCTCAGAACGATTTTCAAACTGGCGGTACAAGATACGAGACTAACAATCTCAAGAGATTTGCAGATTCTTCTGTCTAAACATTGCTAACAGAGACTACAGAACTGCGCATTTAGGAGATCCAACACAGTGGACTGTACTGAGTAGTATCACCAAAACCAGAGACATCACTGCCTCAAACTTGTAGATTAGATTATTGAAATGGTGACCATACCACAAGGTAGGTATTTTAAGCTAAGTATGAATGAGGATTGAGTGTAAGATGATTTTGGAGCAATCTTGTAGTCTTTTTACTGACTAAGGCTGACATGTTCCTTAGACAGGACTGTTAATTAATAGCCCATCAGCCTATGGCAACTAAGAGACCTACAGTTTATCGTGGAATCAAAACCATGGCCTCTAAATTACGAATTGGTCTTATTATGAGGATGGTCTTTGCGGATTAACGCAGTATTCATTTGTTGCGGACGTTATACAAGAGAACACTCACAACTATCCACAATTCGTGACCTCCAAGTAGCTGGATTACAAGACGACGCCACCCTCCAGTCGTAAGACCTCACGCTACCCACCGAAGCAATGACCGAAGCAATTAATTACGCTTTTTCAACAACTAAAAAAGCAAGTAAATTTACTTTTAGCCACAAAATTGGCTATTGAAAAAAGTATAAATAGCATCTAGAATTGTGTACGTTTTTCTGACATTAGACATACGATGAAAAACTTTATCATCTTAGTTCATTCTAGTCTGCGAAGTTGGAAACATAATTTTTACCCATGTAAATGGTCATTTAACATGTTCGCTATTACCATTATGCGAAATTTGATGTGCTGACAGACCAATGACGCATTTATGCGTCTTACTGGGGTTCGTAATAGACCACCACCACCATTTCAGTTTATATTCAAAAGCAACTCAAGTCTAATTTCACATGACCTGTTTTAAGCCCAAATACCTTTGTAGCAGTCCAGACAAAGGTCTGTCACATATGTGCGTCACTTTATGTGAGTTAGGTCTCTCTGACTCTAAGGCTCTCTGAAATTACAAACCTTTGTCCTTAGTCTATTATAAAGGCTAGAGCTAACGTGTTAACCATTTACTTTTCATTTGTATCCTGTTAACTACTCGAGCGAAGGGTGGTAAATTCAAGTCTGAATATTGAAACTCAAACGTGACATTAACAAGCGAAACTATAGAGTATTAATTGGATGGAAAAAGCTATTGCGTGCATCTAACTTTCCTTGCCTGAAGTATCACAACGATATCCATCATGGGGGAGATGATTAACCATCTGGGACATCGCCAGATATATTTAAGGATATACAAGTATATTATTGGAGTTGCTGGTTAATGAGTATGAAGTGCAAACTATAGACTACAGACGGCGTATTGTTATCAGCAGGCTGGAACATTTCCACGAGTTTACAGTTGTAAAGATTTTACTGCATTTAAATGTTCTCACGGTCAGTTGTCTCGAGATGACAAGACTCCTTTGTTAGCGGCAAGTGTGGTAGTCATCCTTCCTTGGAGCAATTTAACACTCTTTCACTCAAAGGCGAAAGGAGTTTTATATTCGACTTGGATTTTAGTAGTATTCTCGGCTACATCACATTGCAAAGTATACTTAATGCATTTAACCGTTTATAAAACTGCCTAGCTATTTTTGACCTTCTCTAAGTATTACCTGATGTCCTGCTCCTTCTATAAAGTGGGTATGTAGATCCATCAGCTATTGTAAAATTCAATATTTACGATACGAAAACTGTTGCCAATAAACTGTATCCATTTTAAAAATAAAGTTATTATTATCAGTATTTACGTGGGAAAAGGGATCTATATCTATTCGAATACTATATAATCGTAAATATACACTTAAACATTTTAAATCACACACAAGTGGTTTTTTATGTTTGGAATATTCAATCGGTCAATGTAGTCGGAGTAAAAAGGGTACAATATTTTATTTGAAGTTCTTGGGTCAAGATAATCTTCACCATAAAAAACTTCATTTATTAAGATTGTTTATTGCTCTTTTGTGTGGTAAACTTTCAACTGTTAAAAAAACTTGATCTTCCGTTACCATGGTAGAAAAGAGGCTACGCGTTGCAATTAAAAACTGTGAGGTACCGGGCGGTGTGAATAACTTGACTGAATAAATGAATAACTTTACGTCATCAATCAAATGATTCGTAAGAATTCATTCATGATTTATTATCAGGATTGAAAACGCAAAACCATTTTATATCATACTATTTCTTAACTTTTTAATTCATGTTAGTGTTTGTGTAAAGAAACAATGAAAAGTCCTTAACAATCAAAAACAAGGCGTATTGTCGCGTCGCCCATTCACTGTTCACGTTAAACAGGCTTGTTCATCAATAACCGAGAGTGTAACATCATCGGTCCAATGACGGAGCCTTGTAGCACGCCAGGCGGTCCGATCAGCCCATTCACCTCAGATAAGCCCTACAAACTTCATCGCCATTGTTTGTAACGCTCGTCCGCTATAAAATGCCTTGTTTACTGAATCAGTTTGGCACGGTATCTCACTTTCGTAGCCGTCTGGTTCTAGAAATAGAGTTCGGGTGGAATCTATCGCGATCCGAAGTAATTGGACTAGTTCTCGTGGGATTAATAAGATTAGCTTAAATAAGACCAACGACATGGCTATGTGGATTATATAGCCAAGACCAGTTTTCTTGTGAAGCCTCGTAAAATAATTTACACTCTAATGCAACATAATTTAATTTTTCTTGCCATAGACACTGATTCTAACTAATTTAGGCTTTCCGAAAACGTGAGATATGAAAACCATCGAGTTAATAACAAGGTTTAAATTATTCGAGTCCAAATAGTATGTTTGAAACTAGCTTGATTTTCTAAAATTTAATATGGTTAAATTAAAATGCCAATGTGTGTGTTTTTAGATAATGTATTCTAGGTGTTTTTGTAGAAATAGACGAATTTCAAAATGAAAAAGAAACAACATATGAATTTAACTTGAAAATTAGTTCTTACTAATCATTGGAATTCATTAGAACCTTAGTAGTTTGAAACCCACTATTCAAACCACTTGGCTGATTCAGGTAATTTAAACCTTGCTATTAATTCAAGTGGTTCTGAGGCCATGAATAAACCATAAGGTTTAAGACTTTTAACTACTCTTATTTTGAATAGTTCCTGGAATAAAAATCGATAAAAAATCGGACAGACTCCCTTAACAATTAATTATTACGTTACGAAGAAATTGCAATTGTTTCAAGCTACCTAAAGGTAACACGTTGACAGAATGTTTCCTATCCAAACCGAAAGTAAATACTTAAATTCTGTCTAAGTTACATGCCAGCCTTAGTCAGTAACAAGACTCAAAGATCGCGCAACAATCATCAAACATTCATTTGTCATTCATACGTGGCTTAAAATACCAACATGGATACATTGTCACTTCATAAAAGTAATAACAAATTCAATTACCTGATAAATGAAGAAATACTGGCCTAGATCGAAGCGCACCTCAATAGAATATGCTATTGTAAACAATATCCACAAAGGGAACACACATTCACTCCATAAATTATATCCGTATCAATCCAGAACATCGAAACCCATTAATGCCCATGTCCAATCACCACCGTGGACCGCTAGGATCGCTAGGATCGCCGATCTAGGCGCTAATAGTTGCGTCTAGGCTGCGAGAATTAGCATTCCAGAAGTGTTATATCAAACTCTCCAAGCCGCCAATATCAATCAGCTGCTCGTTAGCCGCGAATCAGAAGTGCTACAGGGACCGGAAGTCGTAAAAAACTTCGGCAACACCTCAACCCTCGCCTTCTTCTTCTCACCAACAATGTAAACTTTGCAACGTGCCCCATATGTTATCTATTTTTGTCCTTGTTTTCAGTGAGGGGGTCTCCGTTGTAAACTAAGCACAATAGTGGAAGAAAACCTATAATAGGAAGAGCGCAAACGTGTTCTTTATTGACGCCATCAGTAAATTAAATCCTCTAGGTAAAACAATTACTGCACTTCCACCACCTTATCAGGATAAATTGAAACGAGATTTTCCAGATTGAATATAAACATTAACGATATGATTGTCGCGTCGCGTTAATATGTTCTGTTATCACGAAGGCGGTCTGAGCAAGTGCAGTGGTTTGCCAATTTGTCTGAGTTATCTAGATGCAATCATGAAATTGGTAGCTCTTGCTATTAAAATACGGTTTCGAAGATTGTATCTAACAGTAGTGGGAAGAAATATCAGCAAACCATCACCGGGGTTCTCTTTTTGTGACTCGAACTACAGGATTTCTAGTTTGTTAGACACGTTAATCAAAATCAAGTACAATGAATAGTTTAAAATATCTACCTGGTATGTCAACATTTCTGTGAAAAGTATAAGTTTTTTTGGATACGAAAACCAATAATAATTGAGATTGTTCTATTTCCCTCACGAGAGTAGTTTTTTCAGTTCTTATACACTAACTAGGAAGGGTACTTACTTGCACTCAGGGGTGAGGCACTAGCCCTGTAACTCAAGAGTGGCTGGTTCAAATCCCGTGGCGTTCGACACCTGTCAGATCATTAGAGGTAATCTTTGGCAAGCTTCTGCCATGAGTGTGACTTTGACGACGTTTTTATGGCGTCTCGCTGTTTTACCGTATATGACGTATGACTAAGTTAGTGGGAAAGTTGGGGTTTTTCAAAAAAATCTTTCGTCATACTGCTTCAAAAACAGCTGTTTTAGATATACGTGTTGACGAGTAAAATCTGTGATATTATGAATCCTATAGGCCGCAAAAGATCATTGTTGATTATATTTTTGATTTCTGGTCAGAATTCGGTTGTAAATATTCGATAAAGTAACTGCAACAATCATTATCAATGTTTTGTGTATTTGTGAAAATTTTAATCGAACTTTCAAATGGTTGAGATTGAATTGATTGCTATTGAACATTGACATAACCTAAACAACCAATCAGGAATCAAGAAAGAACTGCTACAACGTAAGTAACATAACAGCTGATTTGTGTAAAGCGACATAAATGGTTGATAACTATTGGTACTAAATCAGGTAATAATTTAGGTTCAAAAACGCCCGTTTTTGGTCCTAGTGATGAAATATACTGATTCACCCTCCAGTAGTCTGTACATCTACCACAAATCAATAATACAATTTACAGTTCTTGCCAGGGGTTCTCAATTCTTGGTAATCTAACAATGTAATCTCCATTCATCTTCAAATCTGATGCAGATTTCACATTAATAACACTGTTACGTATCCCTGGCAAAAATCAGTTCCCTCCTGTTCAACTAGCATTTAAAATACTCCACGGTGGAAGGAGTGAATAGCCAGGACCTGCATCCTTGTCCTGGGTCTTCTAATCCTTCACGTCTGACAATCCAACACCAGTGCAAACAGGAGCTTTACGCCTACACTCAAGAGGTAATAAAACCGGAGACTCGACACCCGGCTCAAGGACCGCCCCATCCCCTGACGAATGACAATGGCCGACGCCACTCGAGGTGGAATGTAAACAGTCTAAAAGGGTTTATGCGACGACTGTTGTACTGTCTGTTATTTACTGCATAAACAGGCTAGCCGAGACTACGAAGCACCTGCGAGCGGCGCTAATAGAGCTATAATGGCAGCTCCACCCCCACCATCTGGACTAGGCGTGCATTAGTCTAGCTGTTGCCAAAGCTTTGAGATTTCGCGATGATTTGACACAGGGATCCTTGTTCAATCTGCCATTTATGATCCTGGGTATATTAGTAACGAAACTATGCTATGTTTGTATATTAATGAAAGTAATCAGAAAATAATTTTTCCTACATGTACTATGTAAAGCCGTGTTTCACTCTCTGAAATAGAATACTAAAGTAATACTTTTAGCCCCAAGGGAGAAAAAGTATGTAGTTTTTAGTCACAAGGGAGAAAAAGTAAACTCATTAGAATAACATGAAACATGTAACGAGCCATCGGAAATAATAGCAGCTGACAGTATAATTCTTGAACGGTCAGTTGATAGTTTGCATTGATTTCTATTAGGTTATCTTAGTCAAATTGGAAAATTATAGTTATTCAGGTACTGTATGTATATGTGGAGGAAAAGTTAGTGTGCATCCTGGGATTAAAGTCCTTGTTGTCCCACAAGATATTGTCGCCCTCGGTTACGCCTCGGGTGATAACAATTTCCTTCGTGGACAAAATGTTTCACTTTAATCCCATGTTTCACGATTTATAGTAAAGTAAGATTTTTCTTGTATTTAGCCTCTTTATACATATACTTTACCTGCGTGAAGCCTATGTGCCAATCATAACCCAAGGGGTGAGATGACACAGAGCTAGGTCACAAAACAAAGAAACAATAATTATTATAAAAATTGCCGCGTGCCATCTGTGTCTCTCTCATAAAGTTATAACGTTTTTTGAGACCACCGTCAAAAAAAATCCAGTTAGCGAACAAAAATAAAATGGGACTTGTTAAGCAATTTAAATTACTTTGTACCGTCCATCAAAGAAATATTTCTCTAGCCACCGAGGGAGAAGACGTAAATCTCCGAGAATATAAATAATTTTGCATAGTTAAAGCTTTGTTTCGAAAATAAACCAGGAGTGAAAAGACGTCGTCAAACACTCAGGTGATTTAGAGACAGTTTGTCTCTGGAGGCAGCAAACAAGTAAATCAGAGGTCAGTGTTCTGAGCCTACTTGGCTAGCTAAGGTGTCTACGAGTCTATTTGTAACTGTTAAGTGGTGTTGGGTCTAGCACATAAGGGGAGGAAAGCAGTTCAACACCTTAGGTTCTGTTACATTCAGTTGAGATACATGAGGTTTCTAAGGAGTACACCAAGAGTCCAGTATCGGACCGCTTTTGTTTTTCTCCCAAAAAAGCTTATTTATGAATGGTTCTGTGAACAGTTGAGGTTATTTTTATCATCCGAATCATGCAAGATGCAAGAGGAAGTTCAGTGTCTCACTTATTAGCTAAGCATGTCTGTGGCATCTGATACGTCAATTAATTAGCTGTACCAATTGGTCAAATTGTTCGCGACATCATAAAAGCTGCAACGTTACATTCGTCTGCAGTCTCATTGGTTAAAAAGGAACAAGCTTAATTTAGCTTATTGTGTCTGGACTGTTTTAATAGAGTATAAAGATTGTTGGTTTTATTGATGTATATGAGGATGAATTAGTTTTAAATGGTAAATTTTAAGTTTGGTGTTATTAGTTTACTGTTTTAGATTGTTTTTTGTTTAAGGTAATAACAATACAGAATTTGAGAATAAAGTGTGATCGATGTTTTGAGAAAGTTGAAAAGTATTGCGGTATCAACTCAGACATCTAGTACAGATTTAAGATTGGCTTCAGTGGTGCATTCCCTCATAATAGAATTCCAGGAAAAATATTTACCGAATTTTAGGTTTAAAATTAAATTTGTATGTATATTAAAATAACTATTTATTGACCACACCGACGAGGTCTCCTAAATCGGCGACGGCATTAATATGTAAAATACTGAATGATTCGGAAATTGAGTTTTCCTCGGTGGCTTCAAATTACTTCACGGGATTGAAAATCCCAACATGAATACAAAAACATCATCACCTTGAATACTTACTTTATACAGAGTGTGTATTAAATCTGTAACCAAACTTCATGATATGGTTTATCTTTTTTATCAAATATTTATACTTCAGTTTTATCAAACACTTGGCGGTATTACTAAACGTTTACACAATTTTATTTACAAATTATTACTAGTAATTTTGTGGACACAAAACTAATAACTTTAAATATTCTGGGAAAATCCATAAATCGATAATGCCGTAGTAATAAACCGTTTGAGAAGTTAGGCAAACATTGACAAGGAGATTTACGCGTTTCTAAACATTCTCCCGTGAAATGTTCGGTAGTAAACATCTGCCTCAATAAATACAGGCTTAGACGGTGGAGTCACTCAACACAACACTAACACTGCCACACGGCTACTGTCTCAACTAATTGAGGAGATAATCTGAACGGGTTGATGACGTTTTATCTCGAACGACTATTGTAATGTGTCTTCCGAGGCGGTTGAATGGAATTGGTCTGAATAGAGGTGGAGTAGAATTTAAAGTGATTTTAATGATTGTAATGTGGTTTAATGTTTATTCGGTAAACATATAGACAAAATGTTTGATGAATGTTAAACACTTATAATTATTTTTATGACTTAATTTGTAAATGAATTTGTACGTGCTTTAAATTTACTAACTCTAAATTTCATTCCTCTAGTAAACTTTCCTTTTATCCAAAACGATAATTTTTCTGTTAAATTAATCATGTACAAATACCCTCTTTCCGCATATTTATAAAAAAGGGCCTTTTAAAAAAAGTTTTTTACATTACTTAGTTAATTAAAAGTCTGCATCAGTGGTAGCCATCTTGAATTTTAGTCCCGTAAGAGCAATGTTAAATTCTGGCGGAACATACCTTCACTTTGGCGTCTGTAGTGGCGTTAATTATCAAAGTATCAATGTAAAACTTTGGAAGTACATTGATGAGATGTGGCTCAAGGGCATGATTTTTTAATATGTTCAAATATTTAACTTGATATAAAAACAAAAATCCAGGAATATTTTACAAAATAAATCATTGTTATTTTTTTATTGAGAGCGAAAATAAGAAGATCTGTAAGGTGGTGCCCTGGAGGACTGTAATACATTTAATTTGACACCTCTTCCGTTAATTTATGACAATAGGTCAAGGGGGACTACGGGACTAAAATCCAAGATGGCTACCACTGATGCAGACTTTTAAGGTATTTCTATTTTATTATACGAAAAATTAATGTTACCGGGCTTTCCCATAGTTACCCATTTTTAAGAGGGTGGCATCCTCCTTTGATTGTGTCCTGTATTCTAGCTTCTTGGAGGTAATGAATTGTGGATCATTATGAGTGACGGACGATAAATAATATATTCGTTAGTGTGGAATAATGTCCGCACTTTTGAATACTACGTTCATTTTGAGATTCAGAGGCAAAGTTGTTTTTCAAATCCCACGTTACACTGTAGGTCCCTTAGTTGCAATTATTGGCTGTTGGGCTATTAATTAACAGTCCTGTCTAATGAACATTTCAGCCTTAGTAGGTAACACTACTACAATATCCACAATCAATATCGTGTCACAATCATCTTAAACTCCTTTCTCATTCAGGCTTGGTTTGAAATGTCTATATGGTTAGGTTTCTATTTCAGAAATTCAATAATAATAAACAAGGCCCGACCACATAGACTACAGATCTTTGTGTGGGACTTGCCAGGAAAAAATAGGGGTGAGTCAACACAGTTATACTGTATTAATAAATACCCCATCACAGCAGACCTTTGTTCTCAGCAAATTTCCAAGCCAATATAATAAGATAATAATATATATCACGTTTTATCAATATCTGTCATAAATTATAAAGTAAATATAAAAACAATATTTGGCCCAATCTCCAGAAGATTATCACGCGAAAGCGTATGCAGGTTTGCTGCTGTGAATAACACAAACAGTAGGTGTTTCTAGCATAAACAAATTTTATTTTGTCCAGCTATGCCACGTATCTCCTCCTATTCCTATTCTCTACATGGGAAAAGAGTATGCAGGTTAGCTGCGATGATAAACACATAAACTATAATTTTTAAGAATTAATTGATGAATTCCAATCAAATGTAGCTGAATACAAAGCGTCATCCAAAAATATAGATTAATGAGTGAAATATCAATTTTTACTCATCCTCCATAAGATAAACATTAGAGTCCCAATATAAAACGTACTGTGTTTAGACTTTTTAATATATCGGTAGCAGACACACACACACACACACACACACACACACACACACACACACTTTAACGACTATTTTTGTCTCTTTTTAGCATCTCAAAACGAAAAAGTAAAAGTAATAGCTTCTTCCGTATGGAAAATTCGCTAAAAGTAACCACTCAGATTCCGAGTCCGTTACGCTAGCAACTACGCCAATAACTCGTATTAAGTTCAAGATAAATTCGTCAAATGAATGTTAATTTTGACCTCAGAAGATACTGCTTGTTTCAAAATAGTACCGAGTCAAAATTCCATAGGATACTCTTGCATCAGTGTTACAAACAATTTTCATTGATTACATTCTTATGACATTATGAAATGTCATGTCCGCGAATGCATACAAAAATGCAAACAACCTTTTCAGTAATTAATTTGCTAACGCGAACTTTCGCCACGCCAGGCGGCGTGCGACGCTGAGGTCGACAATGTTATGACGCGAGAGGAAGCTCAGTGGACGTTATGAGCGAACAAAGTGCGAGATAAGAGAGATCACAACCTTGTGATAACACGTGTGAGAGAGCGAGATGTGAACACGACCGGCACGTAGACGGAGATGTGATGAAGCGGTTGCGAAAACCGATTATACACTCCTCTCAGCTGATCTGCAGTTGAATTCATCACGCAAGATGGACGTCAATATCTTCACCATGTTAATTTTAGAATTTCTTTTGTATTTACTCAAAAACTATTTGAAATGTATGCTTGAAAATTTTAAAACAATATTTTTAAAATCTTTATCTACAGTACCAACCACTTTAAAAGATTTAGCTAAAAAACAAAAAAAATTATAATTGTTTCGTAATAAAATGTTTTTTGCTTATTTTTGATGATTTTTTACCCCAAAAATATTCTCCCGATTACTTAAAAGTGGTAGGGGCTGTAGAGTAGGATATTTTGCATAAGTGGTAGTAGTTATTAAGTAATTAGGAGCAGTAGTTCCTGAAAAATACTGATTTTCCCTACGTTCTCTGGTCAGTTCCAAGAATTTAAGTAATTAAAGTAAAGAAAAACGGTATTTTCTCAGGAACCACGCCTCCTATTTACTTAAAACTTTTACCACTTATGCAAAACATCCTACTCAATAGTCCATACCACGTTAAAGGTAAGTAGATACTTTTGGAGTAAAAACATAAATACCACTAAAAAAAAGCAAAAAACATTTGATAACTAAACAATCATTTTTTAGTTTTTTAGCTAATACGTTTAAAGTGGTAGGGGCTGTCGAGTAGTGATAAAGATGTCAAGTTCATGTATAACAAATTTCAAGCATGTTCAAGTAATGTTAAAATCCCCCCCTTGTAAAACCCTAAATTTCAAATTAAGACGGATCAGACTCACGTGTTAACATACTAATCATACAGAAATACTAATGATCACTAGAAAATAATGATCGTTTTAGAGTGTGCTATTATTTTTAACATTAGTTTGTCATATACGAACTGAATAGATGAAATAATTAAAATCATAGTCAGGATTTTCGCGAGACATTATAACGCACTTTCATATTTGACTAAATTCAAATATATGTTATTTTGTTTACTTATAGTTGAATTTCTAACATAAAATTATAAATCCCCCTAGTTATTTTTGCAGTTATTCCATAGATATGCTAATACTTCGGTTTGCCAAGAAAGTCTCAGCCTCTGGTTAAAATTTTGAGAAGTAAATTTAACAACATGTATAGTAAAAATGACTTAACCACAGGAAATAATTCCCAACGAAATTCCATTCCTAGAATGCACCGTGGAGTTTGTGCATGTAATAGGAGCCAATAGAGTGACAGCTGAAATGTTTGAGGGCTGCAATTTGGGACAGCTGTAGCTTTTATATAAATCCGCGACCACGCCTCCATTGAAACTCTTCCGTCGAAATTTGGAAAGAAACATCCCTTGGCGGCGACAATGTATAGAAAACAACCCCACAATGGGAAAGGGCGGGAGTGAGAGGCGGCGCTCCGACTACCACAACTGTCGACCTATTAGTCTACTGTCAATCTGTGAGAAAATATCTGAAAACTTTAATATTCATACTACTGTTACTCTACATTAACACAAGAGGAGTTTTACTACCACCCTAATTCATTTACTAATGTTATTATTCGATAATTTATGTATGAAATGTTTTTCAAAAACAATTGGATTTTACTTGGTTGGTACTTTGGTTTTACTTAAATATATACCGCGTATACAGTATATTAAAACTAAATGTCAGATAAAAAATAAAGATAAATATTTTTAGGTAAGCAAAATTGTATCCAATATTATCGAGGTATTTCAATATTCAGATATTTAATATTCCATATAGTTAACGATAGTGAAAAATATAGTTAAACATAAGGAATGATTCGTATCTTAAATATGAATACTGACCAAAATATGTATGATCTTTATTTAAATAGTTAGGTTTTGCCTAGGAGAGAATGGTAGAAATTGAGTTCAAATGGTTTAATATTATATAAATAAAATCTTAAATCGAAAAATATACAAAATAACTCAACTCTTTGTAGTACTATTTATTTTTTTTCGAATAAACTTTCGATAAGATAAATCTCCATTCCGATCTTTTGCCGTAACGGCTAGATGCCCTTGGATATAAAATAAACCCAAAACAAAAACGCGGGGTCAAATTTCACTTTTCGGCTTTAAGAAGTTCCGAACTATCAATTTCGTAGGATATACTGTTTATCCTCGATATAGAGACAGTCAATAAAACCGAATAAATATATAGTCGCGTGCGGGGGGGGGGTGATTGTATGGAAATGACCCCGGAGCCCCTTGGAAGCGCCGACGCTCGAATTTGGAAATACCAGTTACACCGTGGACATACTAATTTAATTATACTTCGCAGGCGGCCCTGCCACCAGACAGGTGGCTGTCTCAGACAAGGTCGCATCGACGATAGAAAAAAAGTTAATTAGTAGCATTTTTAAATAGCATCATAAGTATTTGATAGCATAACATTCCAATGCCAACGTTCAGTAAGATATACTGATGTAGTAAATACTACAACCTTTTACTTTCAAAATCGTAGCACAGAATATTAAAGATTATTATGTATGTAGTGTTATGCTCTTTATAGATTTCCTCATTAGTAGTAAACAAGATTTTTTAAGAGGTTGTGCCTCATGAAGTCATATATTTTGATTAGAGTTTTTTAAGTTCGAGTATTTTCAACATATAGTTAAAATATGATCGGAGTATATTCTACACACATTATGGAACTACAATAAAATGTAACCAGTATAAAGAGATTTACTAAAAGCTATAGTTAGCTTATACTCTAATGTATAAAAAAGGCTGTTGAAATTGATGTGAAATTGTAAATAACAATAATTAAATAAAATGATTAGTTAATATATGAAACTACTGTCGACGTAAGAGAGTACTTATGACTTAAATTTAAACTCTACCATTCATAGAAACATTTTCACGATAAACTACTCAAAATGTTCCAGAAATAAACGAACAGACTGGAACGTTACTGCGAAATTAATAAAAAAATTCTTCTACACACATTATTAGAACTGGGGAATCTTAGGGTTTCATGAATGTAAATATGGCCTAGCATAAACCGAAGTAGCCACAGTCAGCTGTTTCCATCAACAATGGGAGGCAGACTTCTCGATGACAAATATCCGCCAGTTGTGGGTTTTGGCGTCTTTTCAAAAGTAGGCCACTTATTTCGTCTATGAGGCAGGCAGAGATTTCTACGATTAAATAACGTTGCCTGGATGTCATTGACTTCTTTCTCGTCCTAATAAATAAGACAACCGATACATTTTGGCTTACGTATAACCGGTGGCGTGAGTTCTAAAATAGTAAAACTAAAATTGGAATCGAAAACGTGGGTGGGAAAATCTGTTATAGTATCCTATCACTGACGCTTATTACAAAAGAAAATTTACTTTCAAAAATGCAATACTTCCACAATGAAAATTAAAGTTCACCTTATCAATTCAAGTTCTCTGCGTGTGATATTTATATATAAAGTATATTAGCTTTATATATTCATATATTTGAAACTAGCCAAAGTACTCGTTCTTCGTACGGTTAAAAAAGGCTGATAGGTGTTTGTAGGCTCTACCGATATATTTAGGTTATTGTTAATTAATTCTTCATTGTTTACAAAATTACAAAACACGAGTGTCGACAATATGAAAAAGTAACATCTGTCAAATATTGGCAGAGGATAAGGATTGATGTAATATAGACAGTAATCGGGAAAAAACTTAAAATCTACCATTCCACTATTTCGAACTAATAATTCACTAATTTCGATCGAGCAGTTTATCTGAAAAATCAACTATATGTCTTCTTCTTCCCGAACTGTCAAAATATAGTGTAAACGGATGTTGTCATTAGAAAATGTAAACAATGAAACCTAGGACGGTCACGGCAGCTCTTTCTTCTTCTTCTTCCCGAACTGTCAAATTTTAGTGTTCACAGCTGTTGACATTCAAGTAATTTTATGTTTTCATTCTTTGAATATGTAAACGTTAAATCTTAGGACGTTCATGGGGCGTAGCCCGAGGGGATTTTAAGGGAACTAATATGCCTATGTGTTGCATGAGTTTAAGATCTACCTTTCTGTAAAATTTCAAACCGGTCGGTTCAGTATTTTTCGCGTTTACTTGCCACAACAAACCCACAAACATACAGAAACCACCTCTTCTTTATAATATTACTAGCCAAAGTACTCGTGCTTCGCACGGGTTAAAAAAATACTGAAAGGTGTAGGCTCTACTGATAAATTTAAGTTATTGTTAACTAATTCTTCATTGTTTACAAAATGACAAAACACGAGTGTCTACAACATTGCTAAGTAACATCTGTCAAATATTGGGAGAGGATAAGGATTAATGTAATAGAGACAGTCGTCAGAAAAAAAACTTAAAATCTACCATTCCACTATTTCAAATAATTCACTAATTTCGATCCAGCAGTTTATCTGAAAAATCAACTATATTTCTTCTTCTTCCTGAACTGTCAAAATATAGTGTAAACGGATGTTGTCATTAGAAAATGTAAACATTGAAACCTAGGACGGTCACGGCAGCTCTTTCTTCTTCTTCTTCCCGAACTGTCAAATTTTAGTGTTCACAGCTGTTGACATTCAAGTAATTTTATGTTTTCATTCTTTGAATATGTAAACATTAAAACTTAGGACGTTCATGGGGCGTAGCCCGAGGGGATTTTAAGGGAACTAATATGCCTATGCTTTGCATGAGTTTAAGATCTACCTTTCTGTAAAATTTCAAACCAGTCGGTTCAGTATTTTTCGCGTTTACTTGCCACAACAAACCCACAAACATACAGAAACCACCTCTTCTTTATAATATTATAGATGTTACAAAACGTCTACCAAACTACTACAAATTTCCTTTCAACTATAATCTATAGAACGATCTTAACCAGTCATTGAAGGAATTTCGGATAAGTTATTGACATCTTGCTTGTTGTCAATGTCAAGAACAGACTGACGGACGATATTTAAAAGTTTAAAATCTTCAACCGTTACAAATCCGACCCAGAGGACCAGAACGGGATTAACGTCTTTTAACGTCACGTACAGTTATGCTCGGAGCTGGTGATGACATACAATCGATTGTAAGATTTTCGGTATCATCCGATATTTCAATGAAAACTATAGATTTTTCTGTCTCATTTGCTCAGATTGATTTTATATTAGATCTCTACACAACTGTAGTTGTGCATAATGCAGATTACACCCTGGAATTTGCATTTACAATTTTAAACTATTAGGTCGAGTTTTAAAATATCGACAGATCGGTAGTGACTAGTGTTTTCTATCGGTAGTACAAAACTATCGATATTATGCATTCGATAGCATGTAATCACTACTCTAAACCTCGGGCGGCACGCTTTAAAACGCTCCTCGGGCTATTAATCTATTGACTATCCGATAGGCATTCCAGATAGGTGCGGACCCCGTCGCTTTGAGGCCCGTATTTTCTATTTTGACCCTATTAAATTTTAAGAATGAATAGACGGGAATTTATTATATTGAGCGATCTTTATTTGATATCTTGATTCTTATTGATGGCTGGAAAGACTAATGTGTTTCAAGTCTCGGTGTCATTAAACATTAACCTTCTAATAACTTCATTGGAATTATAGATATTAGTTATTACAAATGTAGATGTAACTTCAAAAATCAAGTTAGAACTTTCTTTTACATATTTTTTTCATACAGGCTGTAATAGACTTTCAAAATAATCTTCTCTTTTAAACCAAATCTGTTCATCACGATCCTAGGGCACGTGCGGTGAATAAAAACATCTTAAAAGTATAGTAACAAATAACCACAAAAAACAGATAAAAGATTTTAGATTAGATTAGATCATTGAAATGGCAACCATACTGAAATGTAGGTATTTTAAGCCAAGTATGAATGGGGATTGAGTGTAAGATGATTGTGGCGCGATCTTGTAGTCTTGTTACTGACTAAGGCTGACATGTTCCTTAGACAGGACTGTTAATTAATAGCCCAACAGCCGATGGCAACTAATGGACTTACAGTTTAACATGGAATCCGAACCACGGCTTCTGAATTACGAATTTGTCTAATTATAAAGATGGTCTTAGCGGATTAACGTAGTATTCAATAGTGCGGACGTTAATCCACATACGAAAACACTACATCCTCCGACCATCGCTCACAACTATCCACAATTGGTGACCTCCAAGTAGCTGGATTGCAGGACGTCGCCACTGTCCCAGTAAACTTCGTTCAACATCCTATCATTACAACTGAATTGAATGACTTTGTGATTTTTATTCACACTCAATAGGTAGTTTTATTTAGACAATTTTCTAAACTTAAAAAAATATTTCTGGTTTAACAAGTCTGAGTGATGTGTCTATCAAGAAATTTTGCTCACAGAGCATGATAAACGTCGTTTTAGATGGCATATGTATTGGACATAATACTTTTTTTACATTTTCTGTTTTATATAACAATTTATAAACAAGTATTTACTCCGACTAAAGATCTTATATTTCAAAAGGAGACTTTTTTAACACAGAGAAAACTGTAGAACGCAACAAGTAAGGGATACTCAAATTAAACTTGCAGGAAAGTATGGTAAAAACTATCCTAGCAGTTCTCACTAATTTAGATAATCAAAACTAGTTACAGCTCGAGAAATTGGTTTACTGTAGTTAAAGTGATTGCAGTAGGAACGTGATTATTTGCATCTACAATCTTGCCTCACGACTTGATTGATTGAGCCAGCGAAAGGAGGAAAATATACTACCCTATTCTCACTATAGTTCGAAACATCGCATGAAAATCATTAAATCGAACCGCATAAATCGAAAAAACCGAATCGATTCACAATTAACAATTTATAATTCGACCCGATAGTGTGATTTTGGTACACGATTTTCGTGTGAATCATGTTAGAAATGTTATGCATCGTGTTAAGAGGTATCATTTTCCATTTCACACAAATCCCAAGATCAAAAATCGTTCAGAGTAAAATGAGTTTCTTTTCCACTTCTGGCACAGCACACTTTTGACGCAAGAGGAAGTGGGTGAATTCCTGTGCATTCGTTGCGAAGTGTTAGCGACAGGACTAATTGTCGAAGCTGAGTTTGGCCACTTGACCGAACTATTAATATCATTGGCACAATGGTCGGACTGCGGCGCCGGTGATTCACCTGCATGCCGAGAGATTCACCTTGTCTTGTACCTGAGGGGTGGAGGTGGAAGTGGAGGTGGTGAAGGGTTGGAGGTGCAGAATAGATGAAGTGGTGAGGATCTGTTAGATGTGGCGAAAACATCAATGAAGTAATGGAGGTTTTGAAAAAGAAGAATCAGAATTTAATGGACAACGAATGTTGTTTTATATTATATGAAAAATGACATATAGGTAATATAAAAACAATCTTATTATTTTAACTTTACCTAACTAGAATAAAAGGAAAATAATAACTATGAATAAGCAAAAAACCAGTTAGTAAGATAGACTGAAATAACAAATTATATTTCAATTTCGTTAAGGTACCAGACTTCATCATGCAGAGAAGCCTCAAGTTAACAGCACATGGATGATACGTTTTCTGATGAGCTGCAAACTGTCCGAGAAGAGATCACAATCGGCCACGACACGTATACTCAATCTGATCATTCAAACCATGGGGCTGTTGAAGTGGTAGGTCGTTGAATAGTGTTTGTGACTTAAAAGTTTTCGGGATCTAGTTCTCCAAGGAACTCTGAAATGTCTCTCATCCAGGTCACTGAATGTGGCCATTGATATGTAATCTTCAACAGAAATACAACATCAGACACGTCCCGACACAGGGTTAGAAGAGGAAGATTCAATGTCTTGAGAGATCTTTGACCGGAACCTGCAGATAATCATAGCCAAGCCAGACCCCAACCATTTCAACAAAAAGTAATGTATTGTTGGCTAAAGAATGTTTAAAGGATGAAATACATAGAAGAGATCAAGGACTGACGACGATGATATTGATATTTGATTATTATTAAATTCCTGTAATGGCGACCTACTCAGGTAGGTATTTTAAGCCAAGTAGGAATGAGAAATGAGTGTACGATGATTGTGATTGTTTCCTAGACAGGACTAAAAATAGGCCAACAGCCAATGGCATATAAGGGGCCTACAGTTCAACGTGAGACCCGAACCAAATTTGCCTCTGAATCACAAGGGTCTAAAGAGGATGATCTTTGCAGAAAACAAATTCAATTGTATTCACTTGTGCGGACGTTAATCCACACAAAAGTATTCCACGTACATCGATCATAGTTCACAACTATCCACGATTCGTGACACAGAGCTGCAGGATTATTTGTTCGCAGCTTTTGAACTATTGTGGATGTTAACCCAGATACTCACCTGCACGATACAGTATGGATTTTACATACTTGAGAGTCCAACATTACAATACTCATTCGTTTCCTAAACAAGATAATTTATGTGAGCCATATTCCTGGAAAACATTATGTTCCAAATCTACATAAATTGAATTTGAACAATTTGATTTACAAAAGTTACAATCCAAACTGAGAACTGCATGTTTAGTAAGTTTGAGGCAACTGTAACATCAAAAACATGACTCGGCAATTGAACAGTTGGAATCTGGCAGACATGAGGACAGTGGCTATAGTCACGTAGACGTCTTGTTACTTCGCTAATTGAAGAGTCGTATATGACTGATGGGCGCAAATCACGATGCAAACTTGATGAATTGCTGTGACTGCAATGTGCGAAGGCCGTAAATCTTAATAAATGTCATCGGGAATTGTGGTTTGATGTGATTTGGCGTTTTCTAACTAACTCGACAAAGTGTAAAAGATAGACACTTGGGTAATTCAAAACCACGATAAATAATGTAAATAATTCATCTTAGAATGTAAACAATTTTGGCAACCACATCCATAAAAAAGTTAGGGATAATCAAACGAGTGGCAATAGTCCATTAATTCACATGTATGCAAATATAAAGATAACGAGTCATTGACACTGCTTAACTAAGATATCTTACAATGTTGCCAAGTGGGTAATCAATGAGTTAATCGACGGTTATTGAAATGTTCATCGGTTATTGAGTCGAGATATGCCAGACAAGTCTACTGGCGAACCGGATCTGCATTAAGTATTTGACAAGTCGTGTTTTTAGCAAATCGATTTGCTAAAAGCACTCCTGCTTATGTGATTTGATTGGTTACCTTTTATGTAATCATTTTACCTTTAACCTTTTCGTGTAATCGAGCCTCTTCTTGTGTTTAAGCTTGTTGTTGCGTTGAACAAAATTTGATTAATACTTAAAACAATTTTTTTATTGGAAATAAACGGAATAATTTCGGAAAGGTTTTATCCTTTGAAAAATCCTGATACAATTTGGTGATGTTTTTTCTGGCTGGGAGGCTTAATGGTTATAGAGTCCGCTTCATAAACTAATAGTCGCCAGTTCAATACGTCAGTTAGTCACTGAAATGGCAACCTCTCCCAGGTATTTTAAACCAAGTATGAATGAGAAATGAGTGTAAGATGCCTTAGTCAGTAATTAGACTGACATGTTCCTTAGAAATGACTGTTAATTAATAGTCCAACAGGCAATGGCATATCTAAGGAACCTACTGTTTAAACTTGGAGTACGAACCGCTGCCTCTGAATTACGAACTGGCCTAATTATGAGCATGGTATTTGCGGATGGATTTAGTATTCAATAGTGCGGTAGTGCGGACATTAATCCACATCAGCAGAGAATATCCCATCCACCGACTATCGCTCATAACTATCCACAATTCGTGTCCTCCAAGTAGCTGTATTACAGGACACGCACCGTCAGGACTGGGTTCAGCTCCCTTTGATCTTTGAACTAAAATTTAATGACCCTAAAAATGAAATGCTGGTCTTTGACAATACAAAAACTATCATCCCTCTCACCCTTCACTCAAATTCAGGTTAAAGTACTCTGAGAGCTTGGGTTAATTTAAAGAACTATTTAATGATAATGACAAACTCTCAGCTGTTTAAATTAAAAGATATACATTGATCAGGGCAAATGAAAGAAAAGCCTTCGTCAAAATACTTACTATTGAGCGAATATGAACCATTTTCACTAAATAGGTAACATGGAGGAACCGCAAGATTTATTCGTAGGAAAGCAAACACATTGACCTACTAAATATACATTTTTAGTGGATGAGAACGTGAGAATATAAACTACTTAGGCCTAACACCATTTTCTGGAAAATAAAGTTCTGCATTTGAGGCACGGTTTTGAGGCTAAGCTGAACTGATGGACATAAAAGCAGCAAATTTGAATAAGGAATCGATACAAAGAGGTAGGTCCAGTCACCAAACTTGGCGGGATGTTTAGCATAACACTGACAAATGTTGGATTCTTCTTCCTCTGAGAAGCCGAATCTTCTCTGAGTATAAAATAGCTCGTGAGTTGTATAATCCTTGCTAGGAACCAAATAAATTTAAAATTTTTAATAATTTACTCTTTATTTAGTCGAATTTCTGGAATATAAAAATAATTGTAAATGAAAGAAATCTAAGTGTAAGTATAATAAATGTTTTAGTGTATTTTGATATGGATATTTCTTGGCTCTGGGGGAGTGTTGGCAATTTGCGCGACCAAAATCTGAAACTGTGACGTCCTTTGATTAATAGCTTGGGTATAAGAACAGCTGTTTAGATGAACTGAAGGATTCCCTTTAGACATATCCATGATCTAACCCATTTCCCCCAGGGAAGTAATTAGAATATTTTATTATTACTTTTTTTAAACATTGATAAACGATTATTGACTATCATGATAATTTACATATGATTATGATATGATGCCTTAATCGTCCTAATATTTACCCGATTAATGGAAACTGTTCTGTCTAAAGCCACTCACAGTAAGATTGGGTCCCTGTTTCTAGTATTAACGAAAAATAAGGGTGGTCACCTTTCCCAGAGAACATCGTTGAAGATGTCTTCATCTTGTGAAGACACCTGAACAAAGAACATTTTGTTGAAGTCTTAATTTTAGCGGATAAGCCAACACAGTACAAGGTGGACAGAACTGATGAAAATTGATTGGTTGACGATTCACCAAGGATCGAAAAAAGAAGGAAAAAGATATTTACCAAACAAGGAAAGCCTTAATTACTTAAAAATAAAAAAAACCAGAGGATATGTACTAAACATATTTGAGAAAGTACCCTTCAGGATAGGGAGATTTCTCTTATCCGGTAGTCTGTGCATGAAATTTCATGTAGCTCACATCAATTCGGGACTACCAAAGGATTATGGATCTCAGGATGATGGCAGCGAGTGTACTTTTCACGATCTTCTAAAGGAGAAAAAATCTTATAACACGTAAGTCAATTTATTTTAGGTAAAGTGATTTTTATTTCACTCTTACTCGTATGTTTTAGTTCAAATTGAATTGTTTTTGATACAACATAGTTAAGACGCTGCTTGCTTTGAACTGAAATATGTCTGTATAACAAAAAACTTAGATCAGGTCGTTGCTGCAGCCGGCAGGAGGACATTGACATGGTGCAAGCTGCGTTAAAACCCTGGTTTTAGCAAACAAAAAAAACTTGAACTCGGACGTAAAAGTAAATCAAAGACCACTAGAATTCGTCTTATCAGTTCAGGGACATACCAAAGCAATGAGCTATTTGCATTAATAAATACATTCCACCCATCCAAATCAACCACAAGTATCTTACTTATTCTTTGTTAGACACCAACCCAACTAGGTGACTAGAATTAAGGAGAGATAAAGTGAAAGGAAAGAGTGATAAGTAGAACTGATTTGATGATTTGTAGTTTTGTTACCGACACAGGTCTTCTGATTCATTTTCCAAAATCATTAATAACAAAGGCCCAATAAACAACGCAATAAATTGTGGATAGTTGTGAGAGATGGTCGGTGGATGTGGCGTTCTCTTGTGTGGATTAACGTCCGCACTATTGAATACTACGTTAATCTGCAGAGACCATACTCATGATTAGACCAATTCGTAATTCAGAGCCGTGGTTCGGATTCCACGTTAAACTGTAGGTCCATTAGTTGCCATCGGCTGTTGGGCTATTAATTAACAGTCCTGTCTAAGGAACATGTCAGCCTTAGTCAGTAACAAGACTACAAGATCGCGCCACAATCATCTTACACTCAATCCTCATTCATACTTGGCTTAAAATACCTTAATTGTAGTATGGTTGCCATTTCAATTATGTAATCTAAACAAACAATTTGTTTCCCAAAAAACTGGTAATGTAACCACTAAATCGTAACCTAAGCGTACTATACAGAATTGAAAGGTCTTTACACCAAAGAGATAGAGAGAGAGCGGGCCCAGGAACAGCGCTCTCGCTCCTGAAATACGGCCTGCATCGCGCATTTGTACCCAGGCCATAAAAGCGAATGTTATTGCGATTTAGAGAACGCCGCGGAGCGCAGCGGCCCAGTTCCGGCATGGCTACTAAAGCAGCTGTTGAACAAAGTGTTCACCATATATCACTACGATCGCCTATACAATACTCTCAGTGCAGTGGTGCTGTATGATTCCTTACAAGTTTTCAGGAATATCTTAAACGACTACTTTTTCACCGTCACTGTGTCATTTGGAAGGCTCTGCCAAAAAACTGGAACTACAAACTGAGCTACAACAATGTTTCATGTGCGATGTAGGATGTATTGATTGTTGTACTACGTTGATCGATGTTTTGAATGCAAAAATGGACTCATAAGTTTATAATGACGTGAATCAAGTGGTTATCTTTGTTTTTTTGCAAGCGTGTTTATTACTATCCCTTTTGATGTTGATTGAAATGATTGTCCAAAAAATTTCCTTTAAAATTCTTTTTCATTTGTTAGTTTGAGAGGTTTTCCATGAAAATCGCTCAAATATACTAACAGATGTCAATATTTAACTTTTGAATATTTTCCCCTCCACTATGGTCCCTAGACCAAAAGTGTAAACGAGATCGCACGCAGCACGCTGGCGTGAGTAGTAGAGCGGATTTCATATAACTTAAATTATTCCCATCATAAGAAAAACACAACGGTAAGGAAAAACACTTACCGAATTTTGTGAAATTATGTTGATATGTTCTCCATAAGAATTACATCGGCAATGAGTACATAGGTTTGCTGCCGTAAAACATATTGAATTTGGGGGTTTTATTGATTTAATGATAAAAAACTAGATGGACTTACATACCAAATCTTATAAAATTAAAAATTTGATTTTTTGAAAAATTATACATGCAGTAATTAAATTGAAACCCCCATTTTTGGGGTACAAAAAACCCCAAAAGTGTAGTTAATGTAGTCCGATTGCGTTGCCCAACGAACCAAAGAGAGAGAGAGAGAGCGGACCCACGAACAGCGCTCTCGCTCCTGAAATACGGCCTGCATCGCGCATTTGTACCCAGGCCATAAAAGCGAATGTTATTGCGATTTAGAGAACGCCGCGGAGCGCAGCGGCCCAGTTCCGGCATAGCTACTAAAGCAGCTGTTGAACAAAGTGTTCGCCATATATCACTACGATCGCCTATACAATACTCTCAGTGCAGTGGTGCTGTATGATTCCTTACAAGTTTTCAGGAATATCTTAAACGACTACTTTTTCACCGTCACTGTGTCATTTGGAAGGCCCTGCCAAAAAAACTGGAACTACAAACTGAACTATGTTTCATGTGCGATGTAGGATGTATTGATTGTTGTACTACGTTGATCGATGTTTTAAATGCAAAAATGGACTCATAAGTTTATAATGACGTGAATCAAGTGGTTATCTTTGTTTTTTTTGCAAGCGTGTTTATTACTATCCCTCTTGATGTTGATTTAAGTGATTGTCCAAAAAATTTTCTTTTTCATTTCTTAGGTTGAGAGGTTTTCCATGAAAATCGCTCA
Organism: Nephotettix cincticeps; assembly: GCA_023375725.1. Lineage (NCBI taxonomy): Eukaryota > Metazoa > Arthropoda > Insecta > Hemiptera > Cicadellidae > Nephotettix > Nephotettix cincticeps. Next base: position 56,495,418 of record CM041788.1, read on the forward strand.
AATATACCAACCGAAGTATACCAGATGTCAATTTTCTACTTTTGAATATTGAATATGGACCTTCCACTATGGTCCCTAGACCAAGTGTAAACGAGATCGCACGCAGCACGCTGGCTTGAGTAGGGCGGATTTCATAGAACTTAAGTTATTCCCATCATAAGAAAAACACAACGGTAAGGAAAAACACTTACCGAATTTTGTGAAATTATGTTGATATGTTCTCCATAAGAATTACATGGGCAATGAGTACATAGGTTTGCTGCCGTAAAAAACATTGAATTTGGGGGGTTTATTGATTTAATGATAAAAAAACTAGATGGACTTGCATACCAAATCTTATAAAATTTGATTTTTTGAAAAATTATACATGCAGTAATTAAATTGAAACCCCCATTTTTTGGGGTACAAAACACCACCAAAAGTGAAGTTAATGTAGTCCGATTGCGTTGCCCAACGAACTCACCCAATATTACAGAAAGGAAAAACTCCACCGAGTTGTATAATAATCACACAATATTTGCAACCATTATCATGACCACATATGCATACATATATTGTTATTAGTATGAAATTAAATAAACTTGAGCACCCTTAAAACATATACATATATGTATAACATTTTGAATGACCCCCAAAACGTGTTCAGGGGGTTGAGTTTTGAACTTTTATCAGAGTGAAATCAGAATGTATCATGTGAATAGCTCACTTTTCCATGGGAAATTCGCTAAAAAATTATGGATGAGATTATTACTACGTTGGTCAATCAGGTAGTGACCGCATTAAGTGCGGTTGTATTCTTGACACTAACAATATTTTTGTTTCTGCTATTGTAGCATTATGTAAATTTTACGTAGTCGTTTTGCAACCGCACTGTCCCGCCGCGGTTCTCTAGAATATTATGACTCCGTCCATGCTCAGTCTCGGTTCCGACTGGTTTGGCTTAGATGCCGCCCGACAACCCAGGTGACGCTGCACAATAACAGCTGATCAATAATGGGATCAGCTGATAATTATGGCGCATTCAAATATAATTGGCTGGTTTTATCGAGATATGCAAGTCGTTCTTGCGGTACGCCTGTGTTACCTTGTCGCGAGATTTCAGAGTTCCGGGGTTTGAGATCATTAATTAAAATTATAATAAAATTAATATTGACATTCATAGATATTAGTTGGTATTTTATGGAATTGATAATGTGTAGATTTGTTACTGAAAAAACAACTGAATAATTTACCAGGATTAATAGCCCAATGAATAAAGGAGAATTTTAGATAGGCAAAATAAAAAGAATTGACATGTATATGTTAAGCTCTGGTGGATTAGCGATTTTTGAGACGCAAAAAGTGTAACGGAAGTGACGTCATATAGATATATGATGAGCTGTTTATATGATCTGAAAACATTCCCGTCATATATATCCATTAGTTAAGCTATTTCCTACAGGGAAGTAAAATAAAATGTCTCAAACTTTCTTCAGAACCAGTTGTAAACTGTCCTAATAGATTTGTATTGGCCCTAAACTCATATCCTATGGTTATTTACAACTATTATTAAACCATTAGCAGCAGCTGAAGAGAGGACGGCGGAGGAGACAGAAATAGAGAGTAGAAATTGTTGAATAGATGTATTTATTACCTGACTGAAGACAAGGCAAATAGCTTTGCTGACAGGCGCCGGGCGGGTACAGCGTGCAATTGGGCGGCGAAATTGCAACATGGACCACACAAAACCCATACCGTTATTTTGAACAAAATTACTGGTGGTTTTTAAGCGCACGGTGAAATTGCAATTACAGTGGCTTAGAATAAAATAATACGATGTTCTATACCTCCTAAACTTCACACTGCAGTGATAGGTAACATCCCGTTTTTCATTGATTTTTAAAACTTGATATGATTTTTTAATACGTAAGTTACCTAGTGACGTCATTGACTAATTGTCTTCATTAGTACTTTTGAATATGATTAAAATTTTAGAAACATTAAGGACAATTTATTTAATAGATAATTTTACTCCAAGCTATAAAAATCCAATAAGCAGTTGAAGAGTATTTGAAATATTTATATAATTAAAATTAATTTTAATAATAAATTATAATTAATTAATTTAATTCGAGGTTATTAGAGCACTACCAGTTAGTAAACGATTTTCCATTGTTTTAGTGGATTGAGGCAGTGGCGTCACCCTGTAATCCAGCTACTTGGAAGTCACGAATTGTGGATAGTTGTGAGCAACGTTCGGTGGGTGTAGGTTCTCTTGTGTGGATTAACGTTTGCACTATTGAATCTGTAATGACCATCCTCATAATTAGACCAGTTCGTAATTCTGAGACAGTGGTTCGGACTCCACGTTAAACTGTAGGTTCCTTATGGCATTGATTGTTGGGCTATTAATGAACAGTTCTGTTTAAGAAACATGTCAGCCTTAGTCATTAACAAGACTACAAAATTGCACCACAATCATCCTACATTAATTTCTCATTCATACTTGGCTTAAAATACCTACCTATGTTGCCAATTTATTAAAATTATAAAGATATTGCATGACGATTTCTTCTTCGCGAATATGATTCAATTACAAGCTTTGAGCTACGAGATGTTCAGTAAACTTGTTATTGAATGACATAAATATTATATCAGTATAATTAATGTAAAACATTGATTTTAAACTATCAACCCCTAGGTCTGCCTGAAAAGATCTTGGAAAGCGAATCAGCTAATATTTGTCGATAACAAAGCTAGGCCTACGACATGTCATAAAATCCATGACATTAGGCTATTCCCACTCAACTTCCATTCATATTCACGTTAAAATACCCACTTTGTCTCACAAATAATAAATAAGAATTAATAAATTATTAAACATTTAAGTAGAAATATCTATAGTTAAAATTATTACAAGTCAACACTACAATGAAGTCACAGGTGAAAATAAAAGCCTCACAGACAGAAATATTTGACAGCTGTTCAATTAGTTAGTGACAATTTAAAGTGAAATTTCAAAATTAGAGTAATGTGTTTCGTGGGAATCACACTCCGCATAGGATCAGCTGAGCAGGAACAGAAGAAGAACTAACAATTAGTCTGCCAGCTGTCAGCTGTCAGCATAGAGGTGTGACCCGACAGATTTCTTGCTGATTGTGACTGTGATGTCATGAGTACACTCAATAATTGTACAGACCAGCTGTAAAGATAAGACTGGATTTAAACTCAACGAGTTCTGGTTTGAGCTCGAAGTGAACTATCCAAACGAATTATAGAAGAGGTGTTTTATGAGTGAAAGTACAGTATTTTTAAATATTATTTTTACAGATTAAGCGTTTTGCTATTATTACCTTTTTAAAATGGTGACCAACCCAGGTAAGTATTTTGAGCCAAGTATGATGACTGTGGCGTGTTCTTGTAGTCTTGTTACTGACAGATCTGTTAATTAATAGCCCAACAGTCAATGACATATCAATGAGACCTACAGTTTTACGTGGAGTCCGAACCACTGCCTCTAAATTACGAACTGGTCTAGGATGGTCTTTGCGGATTAACGTAATATTCAATATTTTATATTTTCAACATTCAGTATTTCGAGCCAGATTTTTTAAGACGATTGTGGCGTAATCCTCTAGTCTTATATGCTTCTAGTATATCGTTTATAAGTATTCTGTCAGATTGAATGTTATCAAAAGTGTGATTTTTGTCTTTTTTATGGCTTAACAAACTATTGTTAAGCCATATAAGGTAGTTAAGTCAATTCTCTTATTATGAAGAAGAATAAAATGGAAAAAGAGTCAATAGGGTTGCTTCCACAAATAACGAGAAAATTTATATTTTCATCAGCATTAAATCAAAAGTGAGATATCAATGTTTTCTTTTCCCATAAGATTACAATTATTGGAGCTTAAAACGTGCTGTGTTTATCAGTTTCTGTATCTCAGTAACCAATTGACATGGAGCAAAGATTCAAAATATTTATTGTTTGTTTTTTGAGCTGATTCCAGTGAATCTAATAAAAATACCTTTTAATACATATACATACAAACCCTATTTTGGGAGGACAAAAAATGGTTATTTAAGAATAATGGAAAAGTTAAAAAAAATATTTTCGTCTAGAGTCAGCTTTATTCCCAATCCTAGTTGATCTTTAATTTGATTAATATTTAATTTGAGTTCCTGTGTTAAATTCTATGGTTTTCCCTTTTGTTAAAAATACAATCAGCTGATTTCAAAGCAATCAGCTGTTATTTTTAAAATGTTTGATCTATCAATATCACATTCACCGACCCTCGCTCGTAACTATCCACAATCCGTGACCCAGTCCCAATCAGAAAGCAGCTATAGATTTACTTAACAATCAAAATAATTGATATTAAACCATTCTAGTGAACAGTGAACAGTGTATGCGTTGTCAATGTGATCACAAGGTGAACCCCTAAAGTGTTGATTCTCTTTGGCAACTATGCACCGCCTCCCCTCCACGCCACCGCTTGGCAGCTCATTCAATCTTTAAAACAACTCTATTTTTAATTTAACTAGTGCGTTGTTTGGGATTTTATAAAATGCTAAAATGTCGTGTGCAGTAGTTCATTATCAGAATCAAATTTTACTTTTATCTTTATAAATTTGTAAAACTTGATTCACCGAAGAATTTTTTTAATTCTCCAAGAATATTTTTCTTTGTAAAGCATCTTTTCCTTATGGAGCACTGTTTGCGATTGTCGATAACTCACACATTTTAAAAATAACAGCTGATTGCTACGAAATCAGCTGATTGTATTTTTACCAAAAGGGAAAACCATAGATTTTAACACAGGAACGCGCTGTCAAATTAAATATTAATCGAATTAAAGATCAACTAGAACTGGGAATAAAGCTGACTCTAGACGAAGAAGATTTTTTTCGAAACCTTTTCGTTATTCTTATATAACCATTTTTAGACATTTTGTCCCCCAAAATGGGGTCTGTATGTATATTTATTAACAAATATTTTCATCAGATTCACTGAAATCATTTCGAAAAACAAACACTAAATATTTTGAATCTTTGCTCCATGTCAATTGGTTACTGAGGTACAGAAACCGATAAACACATCACGTTTTTAAGCTCCAATAATTGTAATCTTATGGGGAAAAGTAAACATTGATCCCACTCTTAAATTCAAATAGTGTGATAAGACTTTGAATACAGCTTCTTATAAGTTTTACAAATGCTGCTGAAAAAGAAAATTGACATATCTACATTGTGTGGCTTAGCAATAGTTTGTATCATGATAAATATTTTTTAATAAATTAATGGAAACTCCTTTAGTATGGATGCAGGTTTGCTGCTACGGGGATAATTTAACATAGAACAATCCTGTATCAGTACAGTTTGATGGAGAAAACTCAATCTTTCGCCTCCCAACACATAAACTAATTATAACACCGAGTTTCTAGAAGTAAGACAAAAAATCACACTTTTAATAAGATCCAATCTGACAGAATACTTATAAACGATATACTGTATTTCAATAAATTGCTATATAAAAGTGTAGACAACGTTCGGCTACAGAAAAGAGTAGATTTTTCACAAGAAGCGATAAAGAAACTGTATCTAATAAGGTTGGAACATTCATTTCAGTGTTATTAAAGTGGATAACCTCTAAGCTGAGGTGTGGACAGATTTGGACACTTAGTCTCGGTTATTTAACCTTGCTGTCGAGGTGGAACGCCCGTCACCAAGCACACCACGGCAGACGCGTCGTCAGGCCAGCGTCGCGGCGCGGCGTGCCGGTTTTGGCGCAAGATTCGCCGAGGGCTTCGACCTCACGGTATTGTTGTACCTGCATGTGACGTCACGTTCGAGACCACTTCAAGAGTTTGGCGTTCGTCGAAAGTGCAGTACAGGATCTTTTTATGAGAAACTCCATTGAAAATATTAAATTTGAAGTCATAATGTAGTAGAGTAAAAATATATACTTTGCAACAGAAAAACAAAGCTTGTACGATAACTTGTTAGATGACATCCATGTCGGTTTTATTTTTTCTTGAAGGCATAACTTGCAAAACTAAATGAATTCTACCATCCCAAAATTCCATTGTTGAACATTGTATGTGCTAGGAAATTTTTACGAGCTAGTTATGGTAGTTGAAATGAGGAAAATATTTGTTTCTAGAACACAGTATTACGAAGTGATAAAGGGGATATGTCACACATAACAAACTATTATCTAAATTGGGATTTTTACAACATTTAGGATTATCTAGAGAGTCATCACAGCATACAAGAACCTCTTGAGGGTCATCACAGTGTACAAGAAGCTCTAGAGCGTCATCACAGCGCACAAGAACTTCTATAGGGTCATTACAGCACACAAGAAGCTCTAGAGGGTCATCACAGTGTACAAGAAGCTCTAGAGGGTCATCACAGTGTACAAGAAGCTCTAGAGGGTCATCACAGTGTACAAGAAGCTCTAGAGGGTCATCACAGTGTACAAGAAGCTCTAGAGGGTCATCATAGCGTACAAGAACCTGTAGACGGTCATCACAGCGTACACAAAACTCTAGAGGGTCATCACAGTGTACAAGAACCTCTTGAGGGTCATCATAGTGCACAAGAAGCTCTAGAGCAACTTTTATGTTGCTCCAGAGGGTTATCACAGCATACAAGAAGCTCCAGAGGGTCACCCTCCAGAACTCTTTAGGAAGATATCACAGCGTATATGTCCGTTTACAACAGTAGCGTGTAGAATTATCTTAAGTATTATTATAACGTACATCAAGCTCTAAAGTGCTATCGTTTAGTGGCTATAAAGAGGCATCAAAGCATACACGAAGAGCTAGAGGTTAATCACAGCGTACAAGAAGCTCTAGAGGGCCAACGCCGCTTAAAGGAAGCTCTAGATAGCAATCAAAGCATGCAAGAAGCTCTAGAGGGACTTTACAGCGTACAGGTAGCTCTAGAGGGCCATCCAATCGTGAGAGACTTACAACGAGACTGACTGACCGGTCGGGCGTGCTAAAATAATGACCAGTCTGGGCTAAGTGAAATTAACGATGAGATTATGGCTGGAGCTGGATGTAATGACCCGCCGCCACCGAACCGCCTCCGCCGAATACCTGCCTCCAGGCGGCTGTCCACGTCGGCGCTCACATCCGCGAGACTGGTGTGATATAGTGCGTTAACTGGAGCAATTCATTGTAGAGCGATTTGGCAAGAATATTGATGGAGATTGATGTAGAAATCCAAACAATAATCCACGTACCTTGTGAACGACGGTTTTTGACATAGATATGTCTTAGCTCTGGGGGGTGTTGGTGATTTTTAAGATGGATAATATGTAACAGGTTTCCATAGAAACTACTAGAGCTATTGTATTGAATTTTTAATATCAAAGAATAAGAACGGCTGTTCAGATGAACTGGAAACATTTCGTTTAGACATATTCATGATCTAACCTATTTCCCACAGGGAAATAAATACAAACCTTTTTTGATATGGATTGGTCTTAGCTCTTGGGGGAGGGGTTTGGCAATTTTCGAGACCAAAATTTGAAACAGTGAAGCCATATGGTTAGTAACGTCATTTGGTTATAAATACAGCTTTTTAGGGTAACTGAAAGCATTTCCTTGAAACATACCCATGATCTAACCTATTGATATGGATATGTCTTAGTTTTGAGCAACTGAAATTTGAAACAGTTAGTGATGCCATAGCTTGGTTATAAAAACAGCTGTTTTTATAACATAGGTTAGTTAACACAGAGAACTTAGTTCACATTTTCCCCACAAGGAAAGTACAATTCTTTTTAGAAACGTACTTGAACATTTGTTGAGTACGAGTATATTTATACTGATGAAAACTGAAGCTCATGGGTACTCGAGTTTCCGTTGCATCGCCTACTACTGCTACTACTGCTGTGAAGATAAATATAGTCAGAGTGGGTTAGTGAAGGTTTCACCGAGCTGGCAGGTGTGCAGTGTAGGCGGAGACAGAAGACAAGTATGCGACGGTAGGCGTACATGCCAGTAGTGACGTCAGCAACTGTCACAGTGGCTGGACATCGTGTGGTTTATGATCCCACTTTTATTTGATTTCCATAGGTCACTACTACAGTAGTAGGTCAAATGTGTACCTACAACTCTACAACTTGGTTTCTAGTTCACATTAGTTATGGATGTTAAAGTTTATGTTATGGTATTCCTCTGGTCTGTTGGAGGAATACCATGTCTTGTCGACTAGTGTGTCATAAAGCTATTTACCGTATTTTTAAACTCATAATAGCGGAGGATTTGTATTTATTTATTTCATTACTTAGTCTTTTTCTTCCGCGTCAAGTATTTAACTACACAACGTTGGAGGCGATTTTGTCAGTGCAAATGTACAGGTATATAACTCAATAACTTTTTATTCAAGCCAGATTGACAATGTACAACTGTATTAGCCAGGTCAAGAAAATATTAAAATACAGCTTATACCAAACAAATCTTAAAATTAAAATATTAGAAAGACATTTTTAGTTGGCGATGCAGTTATGACTGTAGTAGCTTTAACAATAAAAGTTTTTGAACGAGTTTTCAATTTCAGATTATGATTACATTGAATAATTGAATGGATTGTAGAATAGATGCAAAAAAGTGGTTATGGGGCTTTAAGTTTTATTGTTTTAAATGAATACGCATGAAAAAAATGTACAGGATATGAGTAACTAGTATATGTTTGCTGTCTTGAGTGATCTTAAAAACATAATTTTAACGTTTATTTGTTTTATTGGAATAATTTATTCAAGTTTTTATAAAAAAACCTGTTTAGTTGCAAGGTGATTGATTCAAAAATTTGGAGTTTTTCATGCAAGGAGAAATGGTAGACTACTTATTCTTTTGAAGCTTTCATGAAACTTATATATTTAGAAGCAACATAGATCCGTAATTTTAGTTGTCCCTAACGCCACTAGTAATATTAGTCATCAAAAAAGTCAGCTATATCAGCTTTAGTCATTAACAAGACTAAAAGATCGCGCTACATTCATCTTGCAATTGTTTTATTCATTTAGCAAAAATACCTACCTGGGTAGGTCAACATTTCAGAAAGGTAATATGATAGGCTAAGGGTTTCCCATTGTTTGTTTATCAAAAACCGATTCGTAGGAGTAAACACAGTCAATTAGCAAAATAACATAATTCTAATGAACTGAGATAAATATTCAAATAGTAACACATTAAGTTACAACGGTAATAAAACAAAAGAGGATGCTGAATATGAAACACAATACACCGGCCGTCTGTAACGTCTCTAATTGGTGTCATAAGCTAACAGATCAGACAGTTGTGTGACCTTGAAACCCATCCAAGGTCAGACATTAGCTGACACGGTTAGTCACTCGACAGTCTGCCTCGCCGGGTCCAGTCAAAATATGATTTATTAGTGCAAGATAGTATCAAGTCAACAGATTCCGCTATTAAGATAGCTCCGACGAAAAGTGGTTTACAGGAGGAGGAAATTTGTCGTCTCAAACGTCCGCAACAATTTCATCAAAACTGTTTCGTGATGCGGGAAAATATGACTTACAATAATAAAATGTGGCTTGGGACTTGCAGTTTACATTAAAAAATAATTTACTTGCCAGTGGGAAATAGCTTAGAACATAGATATGTCTCAAGGGAATGTTTAAGTTTCTCTAAATAGCTATACCATAACTGTAAGCTTAGGCATATCCATGCCAATAACATTTCTTCTTTATTTGTCTTTTCGATCACTAACTAAGATACTTCATTATTCTTAAGGTGAAATCCTATTTTTGCTACATCCAATAAGGTATGTTTTGAAGGTTACAAACGCGACGCAACAGCTGTCTTTCATTATTGTCAAATCATTTGCCACAGTTTAATTCTCATTGGTGTTACAAGTGTGAAGCGTATTAAGGATTGTTTGTAGTAATTATATGACTTTTTAGTCTATTTTTTTCAAAGGCGAAAAGTATCGTTCAAAACACATCGACAAAGCTCTTTGTCAGTGCTAAATTCCTGATACTTGATTCCTTATTTTTGTTATCTTAATAAACACGATCTCGCAATGGCAAAGACCGCTATTCCATAATAGTAACTTACTTTACTATCTTACAAAACGGAAAATTACTAATAGTAAAACAACACTTTCAAGAACTGTAAAATGAGTTTCATCAAAACACAAAAAGGTAGAATGAAATCGATTCATTTGCCAAGCCAGACGTTCCTGGTTTATAAATATTTCAGCAAACCCAAATTGGGGCAGGAATGCTACGTTTGTTTTCAAACAAAGTCAATTTGGCATGCAAGATATTTAGAGCTGGAACGTCTGCTAGGTTTTGGGACAGACTCTTGCATTTAGACTGTCCACAGTTTAAATGTCGTGTTTTACATTCAATACACTATTAATTCCAAAAACTATATCTTTACATTTTGAACATTTTGGAACGAAAACTAATCACGCTTGGGCGGGATAAAGCCTGCGAAACATGTCATATATTATTATTATTTATTTGTAAGTTCGCTGAGTACGCAGGTCTGCTCTGACGGGGGTATTTTACTCTACAATTGTGGGATGAAAACACATTGAATGCAGATGACTACTTTCCTTGCCACAAATCTGAAATTGAGGATAGTTTATATTAAATAAAATAATAAATCTTTATTCGCTCATCGTCTTTTACAAGTTTTTATAATATCACTCTTGCAAACAGTAACTGAACAAACTTTGAAAATGTATAAATAAAACCTGAAACCTTTAAAAATAATATTTGAAAATCGGGACATTTTGTATGTTTACAAAACAAGAAATATATCGTTACGAGTTTGACAGCGATGTCCGGAACTCAGAATATACGTTTAGGATAAAACCATAGAGACAGAACACTGAAAGATCATTCTAAAGAGCAGAACAATATCCTTGGACGTTGGCAGAAACCCAAAAACAACTCTTCCCTGCGGCGGGGTCTTAACAACTGAACCCTTTGATAAACGACTGACAAGATGTGTTGCGAAACAAAGCCAAGAGCCAAATCTTGAACACAATTGCATTCTTGTAATGTTGAATCATAGTCTCAATGAAACTGGTTTACAAGTACACGTTGTGGTAAGTTGTACAAATTAAAATGACATTACAAGTCATGGCTATCCATCAAGATACTTGACTCCCCCACCTAGTCCTTCTTTATATTAAGAATAAGACGCCCTGGAAAATTTTGTGATGCTGGTAGATAAACTAGGATACTTCAGTACTGCAGTTCAGCTAAATTCAAGGAAATCAATATAATTAGATTATCAAAAAACTCTTTTTATAATGGCAAATCAATTCAATAGTAAGGTTTTCAACCTCAAAGGAGTGCCGCTGTCATGTACCAAAATGATTCATCAATACTAATACGTATTTCAAACTAAAATAACTGAAAAGTGAATGTGTTATTGCATTTTCTATGACGAATAAGCCTCTTAATTCTTGAAGGTGCTAGGGATATAACATATGGTTAAAGTCTGTATCATCTCCTTGAGAGTTTTTAATTCAAACTTGGTAAAAATGGCATCTTTCCGTTAATTTTGTAACGACATTCTCTTTCGTAAGAAATATTCTGTTCAACCAGTGTCTCAAAATCCGTTTGGAACTCAATCTACGCAGGAATGAAATTTACTTCTACTTCTGTTGTCTTTGGCTTCATTATGGTTTCTCTTTACATTTTATAATATTTAGTAATTTTAGGTAACGCTAAAAGTGTTCCTATATTATTACATGTATGTACCTGTAATGCCAGTTTCAGGTCAATAACCTGAAACTCAGGTTGTTTGTAACCCGTCCTCATTTACAAAAAATATTTCATTTTGTTCCAGCACACTACTGACCACTTGACACTCTACAAAATACTTTTAAATAAACAGAATATTTTGAAAGATGCTGTTATTCTCGTACTGTTAAATGGAAACGTGTTAACATGGAATCTATAGATCTACCGTAAGTGTAACCGTAGACTTGAGTAGATTCATGATTTCTGTTCGGGATAAGATTGATTATTGGAATGGTAGATAGGTTGATAATTGAAAGTATGAATGAGGAGTGTAATATAATTATGGCGCGATCTTGTAGTCTTGTTACTGCGAACATGTTCCTTAGACAGGACTGTTAATTAATAGCCCAACAGCCGATGGAACGTGGAATCCGAACCACGGCCTCTGAATTACGAATTGGTCTAATCATGAGGATGGTTTTTGCGGATTAACGCAGTATTTAATTGTGTGGACGTTAATCCACACAAGAGCACACTACATCCACCGACCATCGCTCACTATCCACAATTCGTGATCTCCAAGTAGCTGGATTACAGTACATGCCACCGCTTTAGTCAACAACCCAGGCACAAAGTGACAAGCAGTTGACAATTGTTTCAGGCAAGTTACTGAGCATGCATGGTGGTCCCATTATCAAACGGTTACGAGTCTACACCACCAAGGGTCAGCCAGGTCTCGTAAATAGGCACTCGCGTGACCAGCAACCACTTGTGCCTCCATCATACATTCACTCACGAATGTGAAGTTTAGTCTGGTTACTACAGGTGCAATGTCGTTACTGCAACCTCGACGATCGGAAGGAACGAATGATCTATGTGGAATGTTCGGTGGTTTGTTTGGGCGCCCGCGGACCTCAGTGGTAGTAAACAAATTGAAATACCCCCGTCGCAGCAGACCTGCGTACTCAGCGAATTTCTAAATCAATAATATAATAATAATAATATATGACAAGTTTTATAAAAATCTCTCCATAAACATGAGACTTATTTGCCTATTCTCCATAGAGAGATTAACATGGGAAAGAGTGTGCAGGGTAGCTGCTGTGAGGAACTCTGAAAGTAGACATTTCTACCATAAATAATTTTTATCTTAACATTTATACCAACTTTCATCAACATCTGTCCATAAATAAATGAGTTTGCCTATTTCCTATATGATTTATATGGGAAAAGAGTATGCAGGTTTGCTGCCATGATAAACACATAAACTATGATTTTTAAGTATAAATGGATAGATCTCAACCACATGAAGCAAAATATCAAGTTTTATCCAAAAATATTAAATAATATGGGAAATATTAATTTTTCTATCTGGTTTATGAACTCGTCCGAGCATTTGTAGGAATACACGTCTCTACCAAATTTGGTCTCGATCGGACCATTTTTACGAGAGTTATCGTGTTCACAGACACACACACACATATATATATAAATTTTAACGACTATTGTTTTTGGTCCCTGGGAACCTAAAGAAGAAAAAATAACATGGTCCCGGGCTTAACTCTTGCCATGAGACCTACGGTAATAGCTACTTCCCTATGGGAAATTCGCTAAAAGCATCAAATAGTATCCTAAACTTTTATTGACTACGAATAACGTGCCTTTTCTATGCAACTACAATATAAATTTTCACTCCAATGATGCTTTATTATAATTCTTAATAGACTCGTGCATTTGAATGAAAAGTAATCGATAATATTGAAGGCGAAAATCGATTAATGGTAATGTTAGACAAAACTGATTGTTAATTGCCAATAATTATTGTAAGAATGAGATGAAAGCAAATCGTTCGCCTGTAAAATCTTTGATTCGTACAGTACAGGGTTATTTAAAAAGAATGCTACAAAAGTAAGGTCAATTCAACATGAAGAGCAATAAAGAATTTTTTATCAAATTAATTCATCTGCAAACTTATTAGAAAGCACAATAATAAAACCAATTAATTAAGTAAAAAACACATACACAGCACAAAAACATAATAAAATTGTTTCTTTATTAACAAGTTTTAAGTTACATAAAAAACACAAAAAGCCGTTTTCTCTTTTAATACTGAGGGTAGAATCAAAGTCAATATGTCATATGAAACAGAAAGAAATTTTATAGTCTGGAAGGTGCATTTCAATTTGATATTATTGACACAACACTTAGAAATAGTTGATTGTAATGTATGAAAAACAGGTTATTTTGAATACCTATAACTATTAACAGGAAATTTTGTTTGAAACGAGCCTTAGCTCCAAGACTAGAACCTTTCTTCGTCTATTATTTTTAGATTAAACTTGGTATTTACCTTCATGTTGTTGATACCCACCCGTTTATGCTTAAAAATCATAGTTTATGTGTTTATCATGGCAGCAAACCTGCATACTCTTTTCCCATGTTAATCATATAGGGAATAGGCAAACTCCTTTATTTATGGACAGATGTTGATGAAAGTTGGTATAAATGTTGAAAATAAAAATTGTTTATGGTAGAAATGCCTACTTTCAGTGTTCCTCACAGCAGCAAACCTGCATACTCTTTCCCATGTTAATCTTATGGGGAATAGGCAAATAATTCTCATGTTTATGGACAGATTTTTATAAAACTTGTCATATATTATTATTATTATTATATTATTGATTTGGAAATTCGCTGAGTACGCAGTTCTGCTGCGACGGGGGTATTTGTAAACCCTTGCATTTCGGTCGCGCGGCAGGGGAAGACCGGAGCCATAACTTGAAATTCTGTTCGCTTCTTTTACAATCCGTTTCGCGAACCGGGGTAATCTCGTTTGGGGATTTGCATTTATTTAAATTTGTAATCAAAGCTCCTCTTCTATTCTCGGTAACTAACACTTGTTGTGTGAAGCCCGTTTCATGCAAAGTGGGTCATTCTCCTCAGTTTTGGATGTTTAATCACCCGCCTCCTCGAAGCCTACACGCAACACGCCGTGTCGGCCACCGCCAAGAGATCGCTCTCCAAGGTGGAAAACACATTTCAATGTGTACATGGCAACACGTATGAATATGCAAAAAGGAAATTGACCGGAAAATATTTTACGTAAATTGGCATGTCGTGTCTCAAAATCATTTCTCATCAGGTTTAGCATAAATGTGCGAGTAGGGTAGAAATGCCTATTTCGTAGAATTTTCATCATCGGTGGTGGAGTATTGCGTTTTAGTCCCACATGAAAAATAATAATTTTGTGATGATATTACTAGCCACACTATAGTCGTAAAAAGATGGTTAAGGTGTTAAATTAAAGTTAAAAATTGGTTATCTAGAATTTTTGTATCATAAAGTAAGAAAATTACTAGTTACTTTTCAGATGTAATTGAGTGGTAATTAAGTTTTCCAGGAAAGACTATACAGGTGTCCATGAAAAACGTTTCAGGACTTCGGTGAGTGATTGGGTACATTAAAAGGAAGAAAAAAGTTTCAGTAGAAGTATGGCCTAAAACCCTTATTTTCTAGGATATCCGCCATTTTGTATTTTCCACAAAATATTTTTTATTTCAAACATTTTTTAACCGGTTATTTTTAAATTTGGTACGTGTTTTAAACTAGTAGACTACTATTAGTCAAAAATAACTAGCATTATCCAAGCTCAAAATTCAAAATGGCGGCCAATTAAATCCCAATGTATGACATCGTTTGGATCCAGTATCTAACCTAACAACACGTCGACATGGATAACAAAATAAATTTTCTAAGTGTAAGTTGATTGACGGTCTGATCCCAGTACATTTCCAAAGCATATTTAGCACTTGCCAAAGAGATTTGTCACCAACTGCCACCTCCACCGCGACTCAGAGACATCTGGACACTGGAGGAACATTACAACAACAAGAGCCAATGTAAACCGCCAATGATCCACTGCCCTCTCGCTGTCTCACTCTCTCCCGACTCAGGATATATGTTTCCTCTCGCTCTCTCTCATGGAGATAGGATTTCCCTCTTCATCAGACAAACTAGACAGTTCGGTGGGTCGCCGCCAGCTAGTTACACTAATCAGTTTTGAGACTTGTCCGCACACATTTGTCCACACTTTGTAGCCCGTGTCTGACAATTCAGTGGAAATGTTTTGCTAGTCCTGTTTTCTTTGCGGGCAATTAAGGAAGTATAGGTTTTTGTCACTTAATTTCTCCCTAAATTTAAAATAAAATATTGATTAACCTTATGTTATCTTGTTGAAATTTTAGAACGCGTCCGTGTTATCAACTAAGCATCGTTTTTGGATGCTAAAACTACGTGTTAAAACTACAGTTTTTAAGTGATTAATAAATAGGGTGCATTAAAATCAAAAAGGGAATTACTCGTATTTAAAGCTAAGAAAGCCCTTTCAAGGGTAGTTGAAGACACACAAAAATCGAATTAGAACTAGAATATTAATAACCAATGATATAGTGAATTTCAAAGATGATGTGATAATGGACGAAGTTTTCATTTGGTGTTCCTGACTATTGAATTTTGAAATACGTACCTTAAGAGATGTAGTATCATAACAAACGAAACTAACTTTAAAAATAATTCTTAAAGTTAGTGTTTGTAGATAAACAATTATTGTTCACCAACCTATTTTTGAATTCTAACTTTTTAGTCCTAAAAGTTATACGAAACAGATTTAAGGGGCTTTTTGCACATCCTGATATGATTTAAGATTAGAGATATAACAGGTCAATGTATGTGAAACACATTTCCACGTGGTAGGCCTACCTTTGTGTCTAGACGTAACCGAAATTAAAAGCCTGCCTCTTCTTTAGCCAAATCAAAGTCTAGTTTGAACCAAGCCAACGAAAATATTATCCACTCTCTAAGATACATAAATAGAGCCGGCGTTGATGATCTTAAAAGTTCAAAGTACAGTTGGAGTCTGAAGTATTTGTCTGTTTTATTTTTTATACGAATACGTCAAGATGATTTTAAAATATGTTTTTAGTGTACAGACAAAACTCTAATTTTATTTATATTTATATTATTTTTCTGTAACTTTACAGAAACTGATCGATAATTCCTACTTTAAATACCCACAATTTAACTTCATATATTTCATTCCGTGATTTTGTCCAAGAGTCGTGTTAAAACTGAAGTCAAAGGAAAAAAGAAGCCCAAAATTAACATTCTGGTCCTCCGTGATAGGACATCACAATGCCCAAATTGAGATAAATCATCTTGGAGCGCGGCCTACGCGCCCAATGCGTCATCTAAAAAATGCGTCGTTCTTATTGAAATTTGGCGCTAGTGTTTTTCTTGTGGATTTAAGTTGACAGCATTTTGATGGACGATCTTGTTCGGTCATTCACTCTTGAAGAGGAAGGTCCCGACAGGAAAATCATTCTACAAACTACACAAGTTGTGAAATGTTGGAATGTCTTTCACTATGCGGAAATTGAATGTTTCAAGGGCAACGAAGATACAAATGATACTTTTTTGACATGGATATGTCTAAGCTCTGGAAGGGGTACTAGAAATTTTAGAGACTCTAAAAGTGTAACGGAAGTGACATCATTGTTCATGTAACCGGATTTCTTTTGTTTATAGTAGTCATTTGTTTAAAATTTTGTAAGAAAATTCCCGAAATACTAACTTGTTACATTACATTCCATAATTAATGAAGCAACTACAATGCCATTGGTGGTGAAAAAAAACTATTTTAACGTCTATTTCTTGTATTGTATTGACTATGCTTTGGCATAATTTTTCCAAGTTTTCAGTGAAAAATGAGTTACAGGGTAATTAATTTGGAAATTTGGCCAAATTTGTGAAAAGCGTGTGGTTAAACTACTTTATGCTTTTGAACTCAACTTTTGGCAAAGAGCATGATTACCAAAGTCTTTTCACGGGACGTATGTGAAATTTTGGAAACAGACAAATAATCCATATATATTTTATAAAACATATATTTGAAGCAACATTTAAATCTGATAATTTAAAAAAATGTCATTTGAAGGTCTAAAAATGTTTAATAGTGTACGAAAAACATAATTTTTATCCTTAACAGGCCACTGAAGATGCTTGCATGAATTTCCGTTTACCCTGAAGTCGTTCGAACCGCCTTAATAAACACTTCATATTGAAATTTCTGTTATATTTTTGTGGACTTTCAGAGATTTTTCAGAAACTAGTCTGCGTGTAATGGTATGTCCTCTATAAACGTATAAAGTTTCAGTATTGTATTTGAATAGTATTCTAAATCCAAAGCTGTTAGCTGCATTGAATGGGATTCCTTAGAAAAATACTTTGTCTTTCCTTCCGGTTAGGGACTAAACTAACAACTTAGAGTACTAATAGCTAGGTGTCCAGATATCGTACCTAACTAATAATGTGTTAATTACGTAGGTTAGTTACCTACGACTCGTAATTCTTTAGTAAACTTATTCGTATTTTGGTCATACGTGTTTCGACGACAAATCAATTTGACATCTTCAGACATACGAAAACACAAAAAAATAGTAACACCGATGTTGGTCACGTGACGGTTTATAATTTACTATAAATATACTTTGTACAGTGTATACCTAAAGATGACGATTTGATTCTGCGTCAACATGTGTACGGTATCAAAAATAAGTTTACTACAAAAATCACGAGATGGACCTAAGGTAACTAACTAGTAAGTAACATTTGTTCAAGGAGATTCTGAAATAAAACAAACCAAGATTTAAAAATAAGTCCTGATTTCAAATAAGTTTGTTGAGATTGCTAGGATTTTTTTAATTACTATACAGTACTAAATCAAACTTGTATTCACTGTAGAACATAATTGGTATCTAAAATCCTCAAAGTTTAAAATAAGAATGCAGTATGAATGTCGGTACAGTGAAAAAACGTTCGTCAATCAAGCGTTTCTCCTGTGGGCGTCTTCGGTAACCTCGTACAAAGCCCCGCTGGAGACTAGTTTATGTCCTACACTGACCTGTGACGAGGCTAGGGCACCCAGTATCCGGGGAATGTCACATTTCATAACACGTTCCCGTGACTGCTACACTTTCTACTGGAAATACGAGGAGATGTAAATATTTAGGGGTACATCAACATGGAAATGCCTACGAGATATGATCTTTCAGATCTGGTAGGCTGTATTTGAATTTTGAGGATGGAGACTTACGGTGATACGGGTGCGTACAAATACTTAAGAGTTATTTTCTTTGATTTGAATATTAACTAAAATTTACTTTAATTAGGATAAATTTCCGTTACTAAAATAAAGTAAAATGGTAGATTAAACCTTTAATTAAATCGTTATTGAATATGCAGGCAACTGAAGAAAACTCCAGACGTCTCTAGCACTCATATAGCTGCTTTAACTGCTCTATCAGTATGCCAAACCAAGGTAAAAAATAACAATAGATTTATGAAATACATTTTACTTTGGAAGAACAATAAAATTGCAAAAACAAATATATTCCTACTAGCTGACCCGGCGAACTTCGTAACGCCTCACAGTAAACACATGTTAACTTTAAGATTGGCCATGTTCTGAAGTCGAATAGCAATACGGCTTCATTGTGAAAGGTTATATATTCTGGGTCGCTGCATAGTGAATAACAATACTGAAACGATAAAACATATTAATATCATTCCCATAAAACAAATAAATCTGAGTGGATTAATTCACAATTTTCAAATCCAATCCAAACCCAAACGAACCCTAACTGTAATACGGCTTTTATAGGAAATATATACAACAGCTGATTATTATAATAAACGTAATAATATAAACATTGTAATTATCATATAAACACGTGACTTTAATCAGACAGAAAATAAAAATATAAATACATAATCCCCCAAAACCGTAAACTATTAACGTGGTGAATAAAGCTGTTCATTTTTTTACAGTACACATTTACTTCATAGTTTAACATTAATGAATGATTCAGATGGCATTGGATAGTAAAGCATACGGTATTGCTAATGGAAAGTAAACCAATCAGCTGTAGCTAAGAAATCAAATGTTTTCATTGTAGACAATTTGTAAACAAACTTACTCTCCATAAGGTTAACATTAGAAATTTAAAACGCCATAAAATGGAAACTTATGGGGTTTTCGAAAATATTTTTTCACTAAAACCTTCCCGGACACATATAGAGCAACTTCCTAAAATTTCATGGCGATCGGATGAGTAGTTTGGCAACGCATAAAGGACATACATACATACAGACAGACATACATTCAATTTTATATATAGAGATGTGTATTCCCATGCCGCTACAACACCTCGTTGTCTGTTATTCACAGCAAGGCCCTTGGCCAGTGGTGATTGAGGTTACAAAACGATTATATTCGCTTCCCTACTGGAAAAAGGTGAGATCTTGGAGACGTCTAAAGTGAATGTTTTCAGGTCCTTTAAACAGCTGTCCTCATAACCATGTGACGTCACTAAGCATATGACGTTACCGTTTCAAATTTTAGCCAACCCCCCTAGATCTAAGATGTCAAAAAGTATCAAATAATAAAGCAAACGATAGATATCCGAACTATATAATCGGTCACATCAAATCACATTACAGATGAGATATGATACCTCACGATTTGTACCTTAACCAATAAACATTTACTCATATTTACTTGAAATCTAGGAGAAACGTATGAGTCAGCAATCGTGTTTGCTTATTATAAAAAAACTTTGTAAGCGTTTGCCTTGGAATTTTGGATAAGTTTCTAAAATATAAAAAAATCCATAGAAGATTAAAAAGAAAAAAATCCAATTTTTTTAATCGCCGTTCTTCTTAGAGCCCGAATTTGAACAAGTGGACAGGAAGGTGATAATAGAGGCTATAAAATGACTTCATTAACACCACCAGGGGTATTAAAGAGTTCACCAGATCCGGCGCCTCCCGGTGTTTGCCCAGGGCGATAAAGGAATTAACAATCCTGGGATGCTGGCTCCTAGCCCCTGGCCAACCGGAGACTCCTGTTTATGGAGGACGCGCTCTGAAAACTCAACCAGAAGTTCGAAAATTTACTACTGCACGAACGTGACGTGTTTACAAAGTCTTTTTCAACCTTAATGAGTCGCTATTTCTATTTCGAACTCAAAACATACCTTGATTTGATCATTTACCATGCTCACTTTAAAGAAAAATTAAATTTTTAGATACAATGGAGTCCAATCTTCCTAAAATAAATGATTGAGTGGTTTAGTATTTATAGTGATCATTCGTGTAGTTAGTGATTTATTTAGACAATGTAAAGACATATTATAGCTCTTAAGGATGCAACCGTGGTGAAATGTACAAGTACATCGGGTTCTTCAACTATATTTGAGATCTTCTGGCAAAAAATGTTTATATTTACTTCCCTGTGGGAAATAGGTTAGATCATCTAATAGGTTTACTTCTTCTAAACAGCTATTCTTATGTATCTAAAATTCAATACAATAGCTCTAGTTTCATCTTTTCATCTTACAAATTGCCAACACCCCCTCCCCCAGAGCTAAGACACATCCAAAGTCAATAAATTTCATACATACAAAGGTCTTAAAACTGGACAACTTACAAAATTAGATATTAGAACATGCTGACATTGTTCCTAGGCTTATTGAAATTGTCAATAGTGTGTAGGTTGATCTTTGGCAGTAATAAATTGAAATGTCATGTCTTGGGGACATAAAACGGTCCAAACTACTAAACTTGAACTCAAATAGGTTATGAAGTTGAAAGTCGAAAACATTTTTATCATACAGCTTAAATTGATCCACCTTTGGAGCATTGAACTAAAACACTGTAGTTTTTAATAAGTAAGATAAACTATTCTTATAACGATTGTAGATACATTCCTACTGTTATGCTTTTGAACGCAGTCATTTTCAAGTAGTGTATATAGATCATAGGCCAGACAATACGATTCTTATAAAAGATTCTAACTTATTTCAACTGCTTCCCTTAACTGAGTAATGGTTTGACGATGAGCCAAACAGTTCCAGACTCGATTGGCAACTATAACCAACGGGTAGACGACGGCTACATGCTGAGCTATTGGTAATAATTCTTCCAACGTTTTGAAGAAAGTGTCTGATGAACGTTCCTTTGCCAATTCTGTTCAATTTTTCACAAAATGTGAGACAAATTCGTCGGTGGCTTCGGTACAAAACTGGTTTGCTGCATACCGATCAACTGCACGGAGTTAAATTAAGTTTACAAGTTAGTAATTTATAAAGATGAATACAGATTAAACATAGGCTACACAGTTTGAATCGAGTGAATAAGTATTTAGGCCACCAATTGTCCGTGGATAGTTATGAGCGATGGCTGGTGGATGCAATATTCCCTGTTGTGGATTAATGACCACACTATTGAACAGTACACTCATCCGCAAAGACCAAACTGAAAACTAAACCCGTTCATAATTCAGAGGGAAAATTGTCGTTGGGATACAACGTTAAACTATAGCTCCTTTCGATGCTATTGGCTGTTGGGCAGTTGGACAGGCGGAAGATTTTGCAGATCTGCTAAAGGTTAGAGAAACAACTTGGTGTTGAGAGATTATAAGTGTTTACTACCGTAAACCTGAAGCCATCCTCATGAAGCTATTGGACTATGGCTATTTACTATCTTTCTGGAATTGTGACCTACCTAGGATGGTATTTTAAGCCAAGTGTGAATGGGAAATAAATGCAAGATGATTGTAGTCTTGTTTCCAGAGACATCTAAGGGATCTAACAGTTTTGCGTGGGATTCGAATCACTACGAACTGGTCTAATTATGAGGATGGTCTTTGCAGACGAACGAACTATTCACTTGTTCGGATGTTATTTTCATTCCACACCATCGCTCATAAATATTCTCAATTCGTGACTTCGACGTAGCTGGATTACTGCACACGTCACCGTCCCAGTCTGTGAGGCCTGTAGTAGGCCTAATTCTCACCTCATCACCACGGGCTCGCCTAGACCATCTGTAACGTCCACACCCCACCCAGCCTGTCATCGTCCATCGTCTCCAGCCAAAGTTGCACGAGCGACGCCGAAGCCTACGCATAGACCTTGTAGGACCCACCGGCACCTCGGGCGGGTCGGAATAAATAGCGACGGCCTGATAAACCCTTTACTGTCAGTTTAACCGAGCCTCCGGTCCTGCGGTAATTACAGTTATTACGCGTCTTATTTACGGTCGGTCCGAGTGATATCGTTGATAGTGGTCGCTTCACCTTCGCTTCGAGCTTCAACTCCGGGAGTTGCCACCCACCGAGCGGTTTACGAGACGTCTGTTGATTGTTGGGACAGGCTTGCGCAATGTGGATGGGGAGTTGACTGGCTATTTAAATGTTATGATTGTTCATCTGACATATATTTAAAATAAAATAAAACGAAATAGACGGTGGCGTGTCCTGTAAACCAGGTACTTTGAGGTCACGAATTGTGGCGATGGTCGTTGGATGGGATACTCCCTGGTGAGTATTAACGTCTGCACTACTGAATACTACTTTCATCCGCTAAGACGATTCTCATAATTATACTAATTCGTAATTCATATGAAAAAATGGTTCGAAACCCACGTTAAACTGTAGGTCAAACCTGAAGAAAAAACTTTTTTTAGGTTATTTAAAGATACTTCCCGCGTTATTTAAAGATTGTTTAAAAATCTTTAAAAATTGAGATTACTGGATTTATTAAAAAGTACAAAATTACACAGATATTTGGTGAACGTATCATTTCTGGATATAATTTAATTTTTTTTCTCTGTATTTCGATCTATTATATTTATTATTATAACCTTTTCCATGAGTTTTGACACTTTACCAATAGTACACCCGGTATAAATATGAATTTTACTGATTACTTATTAAGGTTTATTTGCATTGCCTAAGCACCAATTTTCGTTTATTACAATTCACATTATTTAGGTGGATAAGAGAGTTAAACCATTTTTGGTAGGCTATAATTGCCCGCAATTAAATTGAAGAAACCGCAATAGCTAAACTAAAGAGGGGTCCGTGCTGTGTATCATGTGATGACATTGACATTAAACGCTTTGATTGGGCTGTTTCCTGAGCGGCCGCATCCTGACTAGGTGAGTGACCCGCTCCCCTCGCGAGGCTAACTCGACCGCGATAGCCTCGTCAGAGGCGAAATTTGGCCGAACACAGGACTGTTTGACATAAAAAAATAGTCGTAAAAATAAATTGGAGGTGTAAACATGTACAAATGTAAAAATAGTTTACTTCCTTGTGCGAAATTTGGTATTTTCGAATAAAATCAGCTGAAACTACTTCTTTACACGTTTCTAGGCCCAAAAAACATCGTTAGTGTTTTTTTACATATCTAAAAACCTCTATAGATTAGATTAGATTAGAATAGATTAGATTATTGAAATGGTGACCACAAGGTAGGTATTTTAAGACAAGTATGAATGAGGATTGAGTGTAAGATGATTGTGGCGCGATCTTGTATGACATGTTCCTCCTTAGACAGGATTGTTAATTAATAGCCTGACATTTTGCATCATGTCGCCTCATTTCGATCTAAGTTATGAGTCAGAGTAACTTACAAGACATCATAATTTTGTTTTAAGTTGAATTAAATCGAATACTAATTGACCTGCTAGGAGTGTAGTGAAACAATGTTAAGAGATTAAACTCAATTGACCAAACTATATACTTTATCTTATGAATAAGGTTTCAAACTTGTTTTGATATGGATGCTACTAGATTCTGACGCCATGAGATTCTCTTCTACCTACATCGATGTCGACGCAGAGCGTCCGCCTCTGGCTGAAAAGTATTTCCAAGATTGATTTACGACAAATCCATTGGTTCGTTGACCGCCGTGCCCAAAGGCAACGAGATAGTCAGGTTTAGTTATAGAACATAGTATCATCGGTCGTCCATCAACTGGACAGCAAAGATTCGCCGATGCTCCTGTTTACCAAGAGCTAGGAGGCTGGAGAGTGGTGCAAGTCCAGGAGTTTGTGATAACTTAACTCCTTCCGTGTTATAATTACTATTCATATCTTTGTCTTATCAGATACCAAATAATAATCTAACCTTTTGTTAATTCTGACTGGTGTGTTATGGAACGGTAATAACAATACGTAAAAATTTTGAAAAATGTTAAACTAATTGATTTCAAATTTTCTAATCATTTTTATAATCCAAACACGTTTATGATAATCTGTAGCTCACTTACATGCCATCGAATGTTACGCTATTAATTAACAGTCCTGTCTAAGGTACACGTCAGCCTTAGTCAGTAACAAGACTACAAGAACGCGTCACAATCATCTTACACTCATCTCTCATTCATACTTGGCTTAAAATACCTACCTTGGTAGGTTGCCATTTCAATAATCTAAATCTGAATCTAAATCTAATCTAATAATTAGCCATAATCAATATCCAGAAGTAGGGACGTGAATTCAATTTTATAATATTCAATTATTTATTAAGGTCGTACTAAAGGGAATGCAAACTTCTCCAGGTAAGTTCTCCTCTAGTCGCGAGTAAGTTAAAAATATTACAAGTTCGTTGTAAAAGTTTCTTTAAGTTTTTTAAGAGAGTATTTTTCATTTACTCCCTGCATGCAATTAATTTTACTTTGACGAAAATTAACAGTAGAAAGATTTTCCACTGTTTCCTCTTCACATAAAACGAAACATAAAACTACTGTGTCTTAATACAGCAGTAAAGGACAAATATCAGCCTGTAAATCATAGTACCCTTTTCAGTGTTAATTTTGTTATGTTTTTGGAATTCATGTGACTTCTTTTAGATTTACGACAAAATAATGTTTCGAAAATGGCCAAATTGAATAACAACTGGTGTCAGAAGACTCAATAAAAATAAGGATAATTTATTGTGACGTTAATTTTAGAATGTTTCAATCCAGCCTTGAAGAGGATACCCGTTATGGCCTTAAATCGGCGTAAACTATAATTCTGTTCTGCGTAGTTCATAAGCCATAAATTTCGAACACTTTATGAAAGAAACCATAACATCTTTATTAGCGCACACTAAGTTTCCTGTACATTTTGACTCTACTACGTAGGCACCGTTCTAACGTGAGGTTCAATAATTATTGTAAGGCTTGCAACTCTTGGCATTATTGCATCGTAAATAGTTTCTTAAAAGACAGTTTTAAATCTTAATCATCAATAAATTATGATGAATCACCTCTAATGTAATCAGTTTTTTAATTATATAAAAAATAAAACTTATACGTTTGAGTGAATTAGTTTCATTAAGTTAATTTAATGTACAAGGCAGAGGCAGATCTATGACTTTGAAGAGACCAATTTAAAGCTTAAATATCTATTGTTAATAAATTCAATAACTATTATTTTCCTTTTGCAGCTTACACATTCTTCGTTCTACATAGTACGTAAATCTAACTAAAAATAAGATTAAAATTTTTAAATGTGTGTACTTTTTACAATGGTTGTATAGTTTTGCAGGAGCACAAAACTAAAATGCTAGCTCATTAAATGAAACTAATCTGATAAGAGTCCAGTGCCTATAGCTTTCCTATGCGACTCTGCAAAAGTATATTGTTTTCTTCAACTTTCTAACACACAGACCGTTCGTTATTAGGAGTGCAGTTAATTTTAAGGCAATTATGTTCATTATTTAAGTAGTTTCAAGAAAACTACATCTGAAAATGTAATGGTTATGCAGTTCAGAGTCTTCATTGGTTGCAGAATATTTCGTTCAGCTAAGAAAATGCTAATTTTGTGGCAGGTTTACTGGCCACAAGAGAGTAATATTGTAAATTGGTTATGTTGAAAATTAAAATCCAATTAAAGTTACGTGGTGACTTTGTTTTCGAAGTAAAAAAATATATTTATTTCTACCATGTCCAGTAGACATAATGCAGTCTCGAAATTCACATGTTCTAAAAACATTCATGTACTTAATTAATACTATTAAGTATTTCATTTAACCAGTTCGACAAAGCAAAAGTTTCATCAAACGTTAAAGTACGTCCCTTAGATGTCATTAATTGACTGTTGGGGTATAAATTAACAGTTCTGTCTAACAAATATACAAGCTTTTGTCAGTAACAAGACTACAATATCACGTCACAATCTTACACTCATTTCTCACTCATACTTGGCTTAAAATAAATTTTAGGGTAGGTCACCATCAGAAAAAATAATAAGTAAGTAAAGTAAGTTTACAATCAATAAATGAACTAATAAATAAAACAGACGCATCGCGACTCGAAGTGAGCGGTGAGCTAGAACTGCGACAGCGGCGATGGAGCGATAGCGCATGCGCAGCGGACAGGTGCAGTACGCAGGCGCGGTGTAGGCCACTCCCTCCCGCGCACGTGCGACCGATCCACGTATCAGCGATCATTTGTATGCCGCTACCAGCGCCGCGCCGATCACTATTTACGGCGCATTGTTTCATTACTCATAAACATTGTGTCGAGTAGCATCCACTTGAGGACGCGTCTTCATTAATAGGGCAGTTTTATTTTAACGGACATAAAATTTATTGTTTTTATAACCTTCTCCAGCAGATAATTTACTTTCAATTTTTGCACCGGTATTAAAGTTTGTTCACGATGGATATAATTGACACACATCCGTAATCCGCTACTTGACGAATTGTGGATAGTTGTATTAATCTTTAGTGTTCTCTAGTGTGGATTAATGGTTGAAAATACTAATCCGCAAAGACCATTAAATTTAAATTCGTAATTCAGAGGTCATTTCGGATTCCACTAAAACTGTATCCCTTAGTTATCTGTTGGGCTATTAATTAACAGTCCTGTCTAAGGAACATGTCAGCCTTAGTCAGTAACAAGACTACAAGATCGCGCCACAATCATCTTACAATCAATTCTCATTCATACATTCTTTGTTTTATATAGTACGTAAATTTAACATAAAATAAAATTAAAATTTTTAAATAAATGTACTTTTGAGAATAATTGTATAGTTTTTGCAGAAGCTCACAAGTAACATGCTAGCTCATTAAATGAAACGAGCCTGATTAGAGTCCATCGCCTATAGCTTTCCTGTGCGACTCTGCAAAAGTATATTGTTATCTTCAATTTCCCTACACGCAGACCATTAGTTATCAGGAGTGCAGTAAATTTTAAGGCAATTATATTAATTATTTAAGTAGTTTCAAGAAAACTACATCTGAAAATGTAATGGTTATGCAGTTTAGAGTCTTCATTGGTTGCAGAATATTTCGTTCAGCTAAGAAAATGCTAATTTTGTGGCAGGATTACTGGCCACAAGATAGTAACATTGTAAATTAGTTATGTTGAAAATTAAAATTCAATTGAACTTACGAGGTGACTTTGTTTTCGAATTAAAACAAAAAATATTTATTTCTACCATGTCCAGTAGACATAATGCAGTCTCGAAATTCACATGTTCTAAAATCCATTCATGTATTCATAAACGTTCACACTATTAAGTACTACCATCTTAAGACCAGTTCGTACGTCCCTTAGATGCCATTCATTGGCTGTTGGGGTATTAATTGACAGTTCTGTCTAATGAATATACAAGCCTTAGTCAGTAACAAGACTGCAAGATCACGTCACAATCTTACACTCAATTCTCATTCATACTTGGCTTAAAATACATTTCTGGGTAGGTAACCATCAGAAAAAATAATAAGTAAGTAAAGTAAGTTTACAATCAATAAATGAACTAATAAATAAAACAGACGCATCGCGACTCGAAGTGAGCGGTGAGCTAGAACTGCGACAGCGGCGATGGAGCGATAGCGCATGCGCAGCGGACAGGTGCAGTACGCAGGCGCGGTGTAGGCCACTCCCTCCCGCGCACGTGCGACCGATCCACGTATCAGCGATCATTTGTATGCCGCTACCAGCGCCGCGCCGATCACTATTTACGGCGCATTGTTTCATTACTCATAAACATTGTGTCGAGTAGCATCCACTTGAGGACGCGTCTTCATTAATAGGGCAGTTTTTATTATACGGACATAAAATTTATTGTTTTTATAACCTTCTCCAGCAGATAATTTACTTTCAATTTTTTGCACCGGTATTAAAGTTTGTTCACGATGGATATAAAAGTCTAATTATATTTGCTCGGTCCGATCTTGAGCAAAGTCGTAATAGGTTTTTTAGCTCCAGTTTCCTTTGCTGGGCTATTTTTTATTGATCCGGGAAGATTATAAGCTGGCCTTTGTCAGTAACAAAACTAAATGTCATAAAATACATTGCACTCATCTTACTCACTCTCTACTCATTTTCACCTTAAATACTTACTTACTGTAGCGGTTGGGTTGGTGTCTCACGAATAAAAAAATTAAAATAACAATCAGAGTCCAGCTGGTTTTGTCCCACACGATTCTACATAACACAATATATTCAAATATATAGTAGTTTTATCACTGCACTGCTATATTAAACAGTTTTTGAACTATAAAATTATTTTAAAATATATGTCTAGCTAATAAGCTATGGAGAGATATCGTATTTAAATTATAGAAAAAATCAAATGAAAACCTAAAATTCCTACTTTTATTTATTGAAAGTCATCATACTGTTGGAACGCATCAGCGACAACATTGTCAAATGCATTTCGTATCAAGCTGGAAAATGTTAAAATTATTCTAAGAACCTTTCATAAAGCTGCTGTACTTTTAAACGACTGTATATACTTTTTAGGATCCAAAACTGAGGGGTTTTATATTACGAAGTGTTTTACGAAAAATAAGAACAAAAAGGAAAACTGTGGAAGCTGAAATATTCAATTTTATCTAAAGCTCACATATGTTATAGTGTAAAGATTCTTCATCGTGAAAACTTCCGAGAGATTGCCGACAAAAAGAGAAAGAGTTTGGAAATAGGGAGATAAACTGGTCCAGAAACAATCTTCGAAACTGCAGCCCGCCCAATCTTGGCAACTTTATGTTTCTTGAGTTGGGGTGTTGTTTCTCTCAAATCGGTTCGTAAACTTTGCAACTCATATTACTCTCCACATTCGCCACAAGGAAACTTTACTTTTATTTATAAAATATGACTAGGTTTCTAGCTTTTATAGAATCATTTAAGAACAAACCTAATGAAACGCCACAATCTCCTGACTACATGTGAAAACAATTTTAATCCCTGGGTTGTATAAAAAAAGGAATAGAAGGGCCTCCTGCAAAGCCAACGGAAGCCACACTTTTTTGCCTATCGTGAGAGCAGAAGAAGACTTTGCAAGTGCAGCAATCAGCTGTTTTTGTTTCAGCTCCTTGACCTCTATCGTTGGCATCGTGGAGCAACTGAACCATAATGCATACTTTGTAACAATCTCATTGTTTGTCATATGACCCATCAAAAATTACAATATTTTTATAATTCAACAATTTAATGATTTAAAGACAGTTGATTTATTTGTACTATGTTTTGTGTTTGCGGCTGACATTTCCATTTTTGTAAGTTGACACATCAAAATCCAGATTACAATTTATGATTGAAATTAATTTCAAAAACATTATTTAGCAAAATATCGAATTTTTAGCATGATACCAAAGAAATAAACAAATTTATTACACAGTATTTTACATTCAATCATTTTTGGAAACGGAATAACGTATATTTTTCCGAAAAAAAGGAAATCGTCGGCAATATTTTTATATATCAGCGCAGACAACAATGGGGAAAGGAGGATCATGTCGGGGATTCCCAGAAGTCAATGGCAAAAAATCCGGCCCGCTCCAGGTCGGGTGGACCATTCGTTGCGTAGTAAACGGCCAATGATCGCTAAATAACAAGAAGCTAACGGCAGACGGAGACGACACGTACGTAAGGCAGCCCAAATGGCACTGTCCGTTCTGCAAATACGAAAGCGTGACAGATTAAGGAACTATTTTTAGTGAATAGACACTAAAAGGTTGTGAATAACTATTTTTTAATACTCTTCATATGCTCTCCAAAATAGGAATCGTAAGTATATAAAATATTTATTTTGAATATATTGACAGTTTACTAATAACTTTTTTGGACTTTTCCAACGGGTTTGTGTTTTAACTACACAACTTTTCTAGACGTGGAGAAATTCTTCCCGTTGTCAAATGATCACCTGAGTATTTCTTCCATTTCTTACTTTTAATTTAAATGTAATTCATTCAAATTTTAGCTATAGATAATCTATTACTATTGTCAAAAAGTAAAAATATACCTATCTGTGATGCACAATACACGAAAATAAATACACAATGTAAATTAACCACGGCACTCCACTTCTGGGCTAACAAACCAGTGTCATTATGAATTTCAAAGATTCTTTTGATAGTTCGAAATTTACAATTAGGTCTACTTGATTTTAAAAGGCGAAAATCTACAGGCATTTTTAATGAATTTTCACAATTTTTATACATTTTAGAGAAATGATTAACTTTCTCTTTCGTTACGGTTGATTTTGAAATAATTTATCGTGCTTGAAATCAAAACTAGACCTGAAATTCCCCCAAAACTGCCCAAATACGTCACCGTGGGTCTGTATTAATGGACCCACTCTCGATACACGACGCGAGAGATCTGACGAAGGTGTTACACTAACTAGACAAAAACATCAACATCTGTACGTGAACGGAATTGAAGAGGAGAAACCTTCTTACGAAATCAGCTGATGTATTGGGTCTATAACAAATTTCATATTTAAAATAAACGGTACCAGTGGACTGACACATACTTTCTCCCTTAAGTAAATTTAAAAAAGACAATCTGTAATAAAACTATCATGTTCTACAATGTTATTCTAAATATCATTTAATAATTTATCATTCAAATTGTATGGGGGTAATACCGAGCTTTCCGAGCTTTTTGAGCTGGTTTTGTTTGGTGATTTGACCTTACACTTCATACCAAGTTTCATGGAAAACGGTTGGAAAGTAAGGAAGAAATAATTTTTTATATTCTCCATAAAATAACATTAGACAACGTACTGTTATCGTGGACAGTAAATTTAACTTTTCTCTAGAACCGTTAGTCGTGGACAAATAATTCAGAATACTAATTTGTTTAGTTTTTAAGCTGGTTTCAATGGTACCAAACCCGTTATACTTTACTTTTATTGTTTTCGCTGAAAATTTAAAAATTCGATTTTTTTGACATTTAAAAACCCATAACTTTTGAACCGTCATTTTTACAGATATTGGCATCAAATTATTTAGTACTCTGTGCACTATAAACTATAAAATTTTAATCAAAATCGTTAGAGCCTTTTGAGAAATCATTTTTCACGTTTTTAAGGGTTTTTAGTAAACTACTTAAAATCAAAAATTCAAATGAAAAACTATACGGTGACTATATATAAACATGCCAAATTTCATCTAAATCGGACCAACATTTTCACTGTAAATAAACACAGACACACGGACGGACAGACATATGTCAAAAATTTTTTCATACCCCAAAACGGATATATCCACCCTCAACTCAAATTCGAAAATTTTGACGAAAACAATACTTTCTCCATATACTATGTATAAGGGGAGAAAGTAAAACCTACTCTACTAAGCAATTTAAGACCTGCTTATTTTTTATTAAATATTTTCAATTCGATAGATTTTATCAAAAGAATCTATATTATATTTTTATGTGATCAATATACTAATTGATTGACAATATAACTTAAGAACAAAATTGATGATTATAACCGTCATAGAACTACAGCATAGGCTTCATTAGTTTAACAGTGGAATCTGACAATAGGATTTTCCTGTAAAAATCAATTGCATTTGATTTTAGGATTATTTTCAATTAACCAAATCTATGGAATCCGTAACAATGTTATATGAGCTTTTCCAAAACAAAATTATTGTTTTCCGATCATTATTATCGATAAAGAATTAACTTGAACAGAATATTTTAATGTTCTAAAATGTCTATAAATAGATCTTAAACTCATTAAACTCATAGGCATATTCATTTCCTTAAAATCCCCTCGGGCTACGCCCCGTGAACGTCCTAGGTTTCAATGTTTACATTTTCAAAGGACATTAACATAAATTTACTTAAGTTGTGAACACTAAAATTTGACAGTTCGGGAAGCAGAACACACGGTTGCTGTAAATGTCCTAGGATTCAATGTTTACAGTTTCTAATTTCACTATCTGTTTACACTACTTTTTACAGTCTAGGAAGAAGAAGAAAGAAAAGTTCATTTTGACATGGATATGTCTTAGCTCTGGGGGGGTGTTAGTGATTTTTAAGATGGAAAACATGTAACAGGTTTCCATAGAAACTACTAGAACTATTGTATTGAATTTTAAATATAAGAGAATAAGAACAGCTGTTTAGATGAACTGAAAGCATTTACTTTAGACAAATCCATGATCTAACCTATTTCCTCCCACAGGGAAGTAAATACAAACATTTTTACAGATAAACTGCTGGATCGAAATTAATCTGTATTGCCAAAAATGGTGGATTTAAAGTTTCCTCCCGATGCCTGTCTTTATTACGTCATTCCTTATTATTTCCCAGGTGGTACTTTGTCATTTTGTAGACACTCGTGTTAATAAATTTTTGAGATAGTTTTTAGTGCAAAATACCTCTTTTAATGTGAATAGTATTTTACCTCAAATGAAGCATTTATTTCATGCCGTAAAGCAAAGGTGATCTTTCTCAAACCTTTTTTACCCGTGCGAAGGACGGGTACTTAAGCCAGTAGGAGATACGTGACAGGTGAGGTCATTGACCCAGTGAGGAAGTGTGGCGCAGGGCAGACACAATCAAAGGTTCGACAGGTAGTGTGTAATGTGATCATGCAGTATAGTCAGCCTTCGTCCGCCGAAGCCGTGGAAGTGAGCAAGTGACTGCCATGCCATGCCAACTGTCTACTACCAGACGTAGAGGCGGCCAACTCTTAAAAACAGCTGATCTTTGCCACACCGCTAGAGTTACACGGCTGTAAATAAACAGCTGTTCAACTAATTGTTCTTCTTCTCTCGGTAACATTGTGTGACCTTGACGACTGTTATTTGCGTACAACTCGACTTCATTGAGTAATAATTTGCTAATTATTGTTGGGATTATTTTGTACCTTATTAATTACGTTCTAAAAATAATTTATTCACTGTGTGTTTTCACATCATTGCAACTTTAATTTACAGTTTACATATGGCTAATGAGCTTTTTTCATATTGATATTTTCGATCTTTTTATCTGTTTATGCTATCGTTACTAACTTAAAATACCCCCGTCGCAGCAAACTTGCGTACTCAGCGTTTTTTCGAATCAATAATATATGACATGTTTTATCAATATATGTCGATAAATATGGGAGTTTGCTTGTTATCCATGAGATTAACATTGGGAGAGTATGCAGGTTTGCTTCTGCGAGGAACACTAAAAGTAGGCATTTTCCATAAACAATTTTTGATTTGAACATGTACCAATTTTTTCAATATTTGTCTAAAGAAAGAAGGAGTTTGTTTATTTTCTATTTTATTGACATGTGAAAAGAGTATGCAGGTTAGCTGCCATGAATCAACATAAAAAAAAAATCTTGTAACATAAATATAGAAAAATAACTTAAAAGTAGATCTACATGGACCAATAAGCTACTACCTAGTTTGTATAAAATAATTTAATAATATTAAATATTTAATTTTTTTAAAAAAAATTATTGTTTATAATTATTAAGAAGAGGAGTCAAGTAACTTACAGTGAAAACATATAGAACAAGAAAAGAGATAAAAATAAATTTCTTCTTTATTTTAATTAACAAATATATTTGCCTATTCTATAAGATTAACTAAAAGAGTTTGCAATTACTGCCGATAAAAATAAACTAGATTTTTTAAGCACAAATGATGGATCTCAACCACATGAAGCTAAATACCAAGTTTAATCAAAGAATATTCATTAATAAGTGAAATATTAATTTTTCTTTATCCTCCATAAGATTAACATTGGAGACTCAAAATACAACGTACTGTGTTTAGATTTTCTTATATCTCGGTAACCGTTGGAGATAGAGAAAAACCTAAAATTACGAAATTGTTTAGCCTTTTGAGCTGAGTATAATAGTAAAAGATTTTTTTAAATTACTAATTAAAAACGCAAAAAAAACATTAGTACTAAACAACTGTTTTATAAATATTCTGGATTATAACTCACAAAGTAATGTTGATGAGAAAATGTTGGTGTTGTTGTTGGTGATTTTTAAGATGGATAATATGTGACAGGTTTCCATAGAAACTACCAAAGTTATTGTATTGAATTGTTAATATAAAATAATAAGATCAGCTCTTTAGATGAATTTAAAACATTCCCTTTAGACATATCCATGATCTAACCTATTTCCCACAGAGAAGTAAATACATTTTTTGTACCGCCACTTTCCGATTTGGATAAAAAATGTACCTCAGATAGTTTGGCATGTTGTACCGCTGCACACAATCACCATTTAAGTTGGAGGTACACATTACCAGAAAACCTTTTAGAGAAAACCGATAGTTTATTATGTTACGTCCATACCGGTCAAAAGGAGTTACAAGAAACTGTACTCAGTACATTTTAAGCAACACACCGTCTACTTTTACTTAGGTCAGTTTATGAAAACAATTACTTCCACCTCACGACTCTTTCAGACGTAATGCTTTAATATTATAAAAACGCCCTCATGATTTAGACACATATACAAACAAATAAATAACTAGTAACATGTTTTAAAACGTCATTTATAAGGTAAATTCATCACATCGACAAAAGTTTATTCATTTTATTTTGTGTATTTCTACGCCAGAGGCATTTTTAACGTTTTGATGGGGAACGGTCCAAACCCCGGTCTTGTTACTACCCAACGTCGACCTGTTAGTAAGCATAATTAATTAATAGCCCAATGACAAATGGCGACTGGGTCTAGATTCGACCCTTGCGGGATTCGATTCAGTTTTGAAGGTGGGTATTATACCGCTACACCACCCAGTCAGTTAAGGTTGTACCTTAAGTCCCCAAGGTTGGGTGTGTTAATTTATAGTCAGTCTAATAATAAGGATCCACGTCAGTTGTAGCTAGAGCTACACAAACTTTCAATCAGGCTACCGCCCAGACTTCACCAAATTTCTCGGACGTCGCTTTCCCGACGACGCCCCCCGGGCCGACGCTGCCACCAGACGGTCTGTCGCCAGCGGTCTACTTACCCGGGACTAGTTTTTGCCGAGCCTTGAGTGCGTCGCGGTGTAATTGTGGTTTTGTTTTTATCGGCCATTTTTGTAATTCGAGGGAGTCGAATCGCGAGGAACGGGAAGCGACGGCGTATAGCACAAAGTGAAAATGTTCTGATGATATTTCTCCTCGTAAACCTCTGTCAATTTCGTCTTCCGGGCTTATAATGGTCTCATAAAGTGAATCGACTGGTTTGTTTTTGTTTGTGTTTTCTACGCATTTCGGAATTTTTAACATTTTAATTGGAAAAGGTCCTAACCCCGCTCTTGTTACCTGACGCAGACATATTGTTGGAAGCATCATTGATTGTTGGAAGCATCATTGATTGTTGGAAGCATCATTGATTGTTGGAAGCATCATTGATTAGCATTGATTAAGCATCATTGATTGTTGGAAGCATCATTGATTAGCATTGATTAAGCATCATTGATTGTTGGAAGCATCATTGATTAGCATTGATTAAGCATCATTGATTGATGGAAGCATCATTGATTAGCATTGATTAAGCATCATTGATTAGCATCATTGATGAAAAATGGTCAAATTGGTCATCTTATTTCCATAGCAGAAAGTAAAATATTTTTTTACGTCCTGAACTGCCCGTCACCTTGGGTCTAGAGTCTGCCCCGTGGATTAAAGACAACTACATATACCGTAATGACGAGAGTCACATAGGCATAGGCTAGTCAGTGGTGACTGCTTTTGATCTGACAGGGGTCGCCTGTCACCCATTTTGATCCAGAGACGTTTCACTTACAGAGTGTCAGTACTGGATTTTTCCAAGAGGTGGAAGTACCTATAAACATTTTTCTGGTACATCTTCAGTTGGGGAATTCCAATTATCCCTATTACCTGCCAACTTTCCTCTTTGATGAGATATTCAAATTGTTCAGACTTCTATGATAAATTATTAAAAACTATACTACATTTTTGGTACTTATTTACTTCCTTAAGTCTCAATAGTTGGTAATTCCTTAATAACATATAGTATTAAGATAGATAGTGTACATTTGGACTGGGATGGTGGCGTCATCCTGTAATCCAGCTACTTGGAGGTCACGAATTGTGGATAGTTATAAGCGATGGTGGGTGTAGTGTTCTCTTGTGTGTATTAACGTCCGCACTATTGAATACTACGTTAATCCGCAAAAACCATCCTCATGTTTAGACCAATTCGTAATTCAGAGGCCGTGGTTCGGAATCCACGTTAAACTGTAGGTCCATTAATTGCTATTGGCTGTTGGGCTATTAATTAACAGTCCTGTCTAAGGAACATGTCAGCCTGAGTCAGTAAAAGACTACAAGATCGCGCCACAATCATCTTACACTCAATCCTCATTCATACTTGGATAATCTAATCTAGTTGATTACTGACAATGGTAAACAAAATATTTTTATTTAAGTGTAGAGCTTATTATTTATAATTATTTGTTTTTAAAAAAATTTCAAAAAGCTTGTGTTTATTAAAGTCCCTATATTTAACGCAATGTCATCTAAAACCTAATTCACTCCACTATTTCTGACATCAATAACGCCAACATATAGCCGCGTCTACTTGGCATAGTTACTGTGGGAACCCAGCACTCAGGTCAGCTGATCTGCATACCAACAGCTGATCGCTACAACAGCTGATCAAACGCACCGCTGCAACTCTGTTTAGTCTAGCGCTAGTGCACCGGTCGCATAGCATTAGCATGCAGTGCAGTTCGCCATTGTAATTACAGCACGAGAGTGAATGGCTTGTCTTGACAGGTGAATAGGTGTTGAATGATTACTCTCTATGTTTACAGTTGTGAAATGTCATTCAGTGAATGTCTCAATTAATACATTGTAGCGTTGTAGACATCCACTTAAGTGTCAATACGTACACAGAACAGCAAACTCTCTCTATGGGTGTTGACGATGCTATGTAGTTTACGATATTGTTTTTTATTAATCGTTCTTTGTAGTTTATGGGAAAGGATGTGCTGCTGTACTGTACAATCATAGCCAATAGAAGTATCTCACATCACAGACTCCTTTAAATCAAGTCTTGGAATCAATTATTTTGATTTAGACAAAATATTTTTGCTATACTGCTTCAAATACATGCTGTTTTTGACACATGTGTTGAAAAACGAAAGTCGTTCTTTTTCTTTCAAGTACTAAACCTATTATTATTATGATTTTTTTAGTCCTTGGCCACAAAAGATTATTGTTGATGATACTTTCGATAATCGACAAAGTAACTGCAACAATCAATATCGATTTTATATGTATTTCGGTCGTTTTGGATATCGATTGTGAAACTGGTCATTAACTATTAAATTGAACTATCGAATGGTTGATATCGAACTATCGATTATAATAACTAACACTGACATAACCTAAAAAACAGGAATCAAGAAAGAACTGCTATAACGTTAGTAACATAACAGCTGATTAGTCTAAAGCGACAAAAATTGTCGACAACTATTGATACGTAATCAGTTAAAATTATTTATGTTTTACGAGTTTGTTTGATTTTATGTGCAGTAATAAAATAAAAATAAAGGTCATCACACGGTATTGGCTCATCAAAAATTGGCTCTTTGATACATACTCGCATATTTAACAGTACTCCGAGGATGTTAAACTTGTGCTTGTATCAAAAACGTTTTTGGCCCTAGTGATGAAATATAGACTACTTTGCGCCTTTCAAAAATTAAATTTCTTAACCCCTGAACTCTCCATCACCATGGGTCAAGTGGCGTTGCAGTGAATTAAATGCATCTAGTTACCTTTTCACATGAGTCACATAAGTCAAAGACAATTTATATTTCAATAAAATTGTCTTTGCATAAGTTAACAACAGATGATCGCTCATAACAGACAGGAGTCACCCGCTTCTAGTTTCGATTCAGAACCTTGGACTTTTTGGTTCAGCGAGTTACCCCAGAGCCGGAAAATACTTCAACTAATTAGACTCTTCATTCGTTAACTATCAAAATTTCCAAATAAATCTGGACATGTATCACAGTCAGACTCCGACAGTGTAAGATTCGATTCCTTAAGGGTTACTTGTACACATAACTACTGGTTAGCATATACAAGTTAAATTGATTTAGGTGATTCGTAACTTATGAACCTAACTGTGGCTCAAAATCCCACAGGTATAAGAGTATACATATTATTTATGTTAATCAACACCAATAAAGACTGACATATTCGTATAATGCACTTCAGAGGTTAGCTACTACATTTAAGAGCATTATCCATAACTTTTACTAAACACATAGAGGCAGTGGGTCGGTTCATTTTTGTGGGGGGCGGTGCGAGGATACCTGAACTATAGGACAGTCGTAGCATCTATTTCACTTCATACCTCAAACTGAATTAAATAATTCCTAATTGATCTATTGTATTACAGTACCCTAAACTTAACATATTCGAGGTGTAGAACAAATAATTGCCAAAAGAGCTATGATAGGGGTCAAGATCTGTAACAAATTTGCAGGTACATTTAAGGGCGGAAGAGATGGTAATAACATCATGGATGATATTACCTACTATGGATGTTATTATGTAAGATGTCACCACTGGAATGGTGGCGTCGTTCTGTAATCCAGCTACTTGGATGTCACGAATTGTGGATAGTTGTGAGCGATGGTCGGTGGGTGTAGTGTACTCTTTTGTGGATTAACGTCCGCACTATTGAATACTGCGTTAATCCACAAATACCATCCACATTATTAGACCAATTCGTAATTCAGAGGCCGTGGTTCGGAGTCCACGTTAAACTGTAGGTCAATTAGTTGCCATCGGCTGTTGGGCTATTAATTAACAGTCCTGTCTAAGGAACATGTCAACCTTAGTCAGTAACAAGACTACAAGATCGCGCCACAATCATCTTACACTCAATTCTCATTCATACTTGGTTTAAAATACCTACCTTGTGCTATGGTTACTATTTCAATAATCTAATCTAATCTAATTATGTATCGAGTTTGAGTTAGTAATTTTACCCCGCATAAGTGAACAATACTTAGTAAAACTAAAGCACGTTTTACTCTCTTTGAGGCAATATATGTTCCCACCCTATGTAACTGACCCAATGATTAAACAATTACTGACTCACCAACAGACAATTTACATATCGAGAATTACCCATTACAAGAACCTACAACACTCAGTCCTTGCAAATAAGCGGATCGTAACTTAGTTAGCAATAACCGGTTGGAGGACTGCGAAGTCACTCTCAGCCTCAGCTCCAGGCTACACACTCGCCTAATTATAATTCAAGCACTCTCTTGGTTATGGCCATCGGTGTGTTTAATTGTAGAACCATTGTTTGCAGGGATGGGACGCTGGACACACTTACGCATATGC
Source organism: Nephotettix cincticeps (assembly GCA_023375725.1). NCBI lineage: Eukaryota > Metazoa > Arthropoda > Insecta > Hemiptera > Cicadellidae > Nephotettix > Nephotettix cincticeps. The sequence continues at coordinate 56,535,627 of CM041788.1, forward strand.
AGCGCACACTTAAGGGAAGACCCTATCTTTGCCATGTTAAATTTGTCAACTTTAGGTACACGTTTCTCAAAAACCATAAAAGATATGGAGTTGAAATTTTATATCTGTATTTTTTAAGGGAAGACCCTATCTTTGCCATGTTAAATTTGTCAACTTTAGGTACACGTTTCTCAAAAACCATAAAAGATATGGAGTTGAAATTTTATATCTGTATTTTTTATATATACCTACAGGACCATAATATTTTGTTATTAATTTTAATTGCTGAAACCCCCATTTTTAATTAACTACTCGTAATATTTTGAAGCAATAATTCTATTATTGTAGCTTGTTATTATATAGTTGAACATCCATAGAAAATGTTAATTCTCTATCTCTTATTGTTCCTGAAAAAGTGTACCTTTGTACAAAAAATCAATTATCGGTAAATGAGCCATAAAGCAAGCCAACACTATCATTGAAAATTAAACTCGAAACATGCTATATCTATTTAATAATATATATTTAGGGTCATCATAAGTAAATTCTAAGCAGTTCCTGAAATAGGAAGATTTCATCTTGAAAACTACATTAAAATAGAAAATTTAATCTTTTAAATCAACTATTGGTAAATGAGCCATAAAACAGTATAGCACTGCCAGTGAACATAAAACTCGAGAAATGCCATATTAATTCATTACAAAAATACACACTTATGATCATCATAAAAATTCACACAGTTCCTGAAAGGGGAAGATTTATTTTTTGAAACTTCATTAAAAACAGAAAATTAAAAAATCAACCCTTCACTCCCCTTAATCTGTATGGTTCGTATAATGTAATGAGAGAACATAATCACTATACTAAAGAGATTGTTACGGATTTCATCGTTAAAACTCATATTATTAGCTGTAACAAATGATATTAATGAATGACCCCGACAAATGAAATGCTCGTGTTTTCCAGAATATAGTTGACTATTATTCAACTCAAATATTCACTCAAATTGGTGTACTATGGTCTTGGTAGTTGCGGCATTCTCTGCCGAGTGGAGCGTTGGAAGCTACTCTGAAGTACTAGGGTTCGATTCCCGACCATGATCTATTTCAATTTGCACTCTCTGGTTTGCAAGTGTGTGGTACATTAAGGACCTACCTAAAATAAGCTCTTGCCGTCTCGAGTAGAAATATTTTCGGTGTAATTTGTAGGCTTAATTATTGGAATTGCATTGGACACCTGTTTCACTTTTTTACGATTTGGTTATGGTTAGACGAAGGGGGTACGTTTAAATCGTTTAGTGTTTGTTTGGTGTTAAGTTACAGGGAAATTCTAAGCACCCAAAGGGTTAGGAAAAGAGATTAATTAATGACCCCGAAAAATAAAATGCTGGTTTTTGTCAGAAAATTGCGAATATCATGAAAATCATCAACACACAACCTTCACGAAAATTCAGAAATGCCCCGAAATATTGGGTCTCTGATGAATGATAAATATAATTGGATTACATATCTGTACAACCTTACTTATGGGTGGTGCGTAAGGATTATCAGACCTACAGTGGTGTATACACTATTACTAGGAGATTAAAAAGTGATTGTCAAGAGTTACTAAATAATGTTTTTCTGTAGACCTGCCTTAAACATTTATTTCAAACAAAAAAGTAGTTTGAATTGCAATTCTTGCTAAACCCAAGATTTTCTAATTGAATAACTGAATTAGTTATGACCTATAAAGCTTATAATATTTTAATTCTATGAAATAAAACTATTCAGTATATTTTATTGGACTTTTCCAACGCGTCTGTCTTTTAAATCACTCAAGGTTTCTGTAGTTGGAGAAACATCTCCCGTTTTCAAGTGATTACCTAATGGTTTACAAAAAAGGTTTCAGTTACAGATATTAATTATATCATGTTGCCAATAATACTATATTGATAAAGCGATAAATAACCACAACAGCCCATCTCCAAGCTAGCGTGGCGACACAAGGTAGATTGCGCCACTGAATTGAAATAAAATTAATAATTTCCCTAAATGAGTAAATACCAATCCCATACACAATATTTTTCTGAGAATTGCTACCTCTTTTACACCTATATTTTTTCACCCAATCACAGACTTTTTTGAACGTATCATAAAAAGATAGGAGTAAGCCGATACAGCTCTAGCAGAACAGCACTGATAAAAACTGATTTATATCCGAACCAGGTTCATAATTGACTTAAATTAGAAAAGTCCACGTTCAACGTCTAAGTTTTTTTAAGACTAAAGTGTTTAACCCTCTTTAAGTAGTGTAAAAGTAATATCTTGGAGATATTTACATCAAAGAAGCACTTGGTGTGTGATTAGTTCTACCCGAGAGTTTCCATATTTTGCGAGGCGGACTGGCGACCTCTGAGGCATCTTATCACTGAGTCGCAGGTCACACCAATTACTTGATAACGAGTTTCATTTAAGCTACTATATTTCATTTACAGCTCAGCTTCCCGTCATGGAAGCCGGCGCCTGAGCTATCCGCGTTATTAGAGTCTGGAATGGATCTGACGTCTACATGTTACCTTGGCTAACTTTGACATGACAAATAAATGTCAGATCATTATAACGTATTTACTTTTATTACATTACCCAAAATAGTACATGCTTCATTGTGCAGTACCTCCACAATTTTGTAATCGAGCTACTTGGAGGTCACGAATTGTGGATAGTAATGAGCGATAGTCAGTGGATGTGATTTTCTCTTGTGTGGATTACCGTCCGCACTATGGAATAACAACTTAACCCTCATAACTAGACCAGTTCATGGTTCATAGGGAAAATTGTGGTTCAGATCCCTCCTTAAATTATACGTCCCCAATCGTAGACCCCATTGGCAATTGGGAAATTAATTAACAGTCCTGTCTAAAGAACATGTACGTCTCGGTCAGATTACAAGTCCACAAGATCACGCCACAATCATCTTAAACGCATTTTTCATTCAAACTTGGCTTAAAATACCTACATTTGTAGGTTTCTATTTCTGAAAGGTAATAGGTATTTTTTACCTATCCTACGAGTCCTTTAAGATCAATGTATCTCTGTAAAAATTATTAAACACTCCTCCCTTCAAACTTGAATTTTTACATTGTTATACATCGAGTTAGTTTGAACAGAATAAGTGACAATGGAAAATGGAATGGAAAATTGTAATGAAAAAATATAATTTGTATTATTCACGTAAAAATGTAACTTCAAAGTAACTAAATGTCATGTAATGTAATTTTGTTTAATTATATATTTTTTATGTTACACTATGTAATTTTTGGCAATTCTTCATTTTCAAAATGTTGATATGTTCCCTGACTCAACAATCTTATAAAGGTAATTAATTATCATATTTTTACTAAAAATAAGGTAAAGTCAATATGTTATACGACATACATAAGCCATAAAAAGTTAATGTGTCAAAAAGCTAAAAAAATTAATCTTCAAATACAAATAGTTGAGTAATTTTTTTATGTCTTAAATTTTTTAAGTATTTTTGTCCTCTTATAATTTAGGTCGTCAACCTATCTAAAGACACATTTGTTTGAAACCTAGTTTGAGTTAGAAACGTATTACTATTTGAAATAGTTAAACACGCAAAGCAAAAACTAAGGTAAAATAAATAAAGAAGTACCCTAGCATTAAAACACAAGCATAGCCCCAAAATAGAGATATTTACTCCATATGGTACAAATGGTTAAATTTGTCATAACTTTTTTGTTTATTTCCTACTGATTTGTGTAAAATTAAAAATTTCAAAAGTGACGGGCAGAAGTTAAAGGATATCTGGTGGATAGGTTTCATTATTAAAATTCCCCTTCTCGTGGGCCAATCAATCAATTCTTACTTATCGACCTATTTATACTGAAATTAGTATAACTATATAAATTAGAAATGTGACTTTGCTTGGTCCTCGGGAAGACTTCCTAATCTACCCCATTATAAAATCTAAGATTAAAGATTGCTGAGAAATAGCATTGACAAGATATGGACAAGGGGGTTTCGAGTAATCATGTTTTTGAACGCATTAATTATGTTAGAAATTCAATGGGATTTTTTTTAAACCTCAACTACCCATCACAATGGGGGAGTTAAAGACAGCAATGTACCGTCAAAGTTAGTCACATATGCTGGCCAGAAGTGACCGCTAATGATCTGTCAGGAGATGCCGAGGTTCGATCCAGCAACCTTTGACTCACTGGGCCAGAGCGTTACCCTTGAGCTATCTTTCCAGTAGTTTGTTAGAGTTCGGAAAATTATTGTACTAATACTGGTGTCCCGTATATATCACACATATAGGTTAGGCCTACACGTATAAATGCATTACTAATTTCCGTCAATATGTACCTAGTATTTATAATTGTTCGTCAATAATACCTGAACGTAACATGCACAACTTTCTGTCATCCTGTTTGCTACGCATAACAATACACTTAATGTGAGCGATGGTCGGTGGGTGTAGTGTTCTCTTGTGTAGATTAACGTCCGCACTATTGAATACCACGTTAATCCGCAAAGACCATCCTCATAACTAGAGCAGTTCGTAATTCAGAGGCAGTGGTTCGGACTCCACGTTAAACTGTAGGTCCCTTAGATATACAATTGGTCATGATTATTGGGCTATTAATACTAATGTCTGTCATGGTCATAAAGACTACAAGATTGTGACACAATCATCTGACACTCATTTCTCATTCATAGTTGGCTTAAATAACTACCTGGGTAGGTTCGGTTTCATTTAAATTAAAAGTATTCTAAAATTAGATTCTTGAAACCCTTGTTTTACACTAGCGCGGTAGGTGAGTCTCAAGGGTATTAATCAACAAGTTCGAGGAAGAGACGTTTAATTAGATATACTTGAGCATGTGTCGCGCCGAGTAACCTGGTAAGCTATAAGCACACATTCTTTCCAGTAGTTTGTTAGAGTTCGGAAAATTATTGTACTAATACTGGTGTCCCGTATATATCACACATATAGGTTAGGCCTACATAAATGCAATACTAATTTTCGTAAAATTTGTACCTAGTATTTAAAATTGTTTGTCTATAAAACCTGAACGTAACATGCACAACTTTCTGTCATCCTGTTTGCTACGCATAACAATACAATTAATGGGAGCGATGGTTGTGAGCGATGGTCGGTGGGTGTAGTGTTCTCTTGTGTAGATTAACGTCCGCACTATTGAATACCACGTTAATCCGCAAAGACCATCCTCATAACTAGAGCAGTTCGTAATTCAGAGGCAGTGGTTCGGACTCCACGTTAAACTGTAGGTCCCTTAGATATACAATTGGCCATGACTATTGGGCTATTAATACATAATTATGTCTAGGGAATATGTCTGTCATGGTCATAAAAAGACTACAAGATTGTGACACAATCATCTGACACTCATTTCTCATTCATAGTTGGCTTAAAATAACTACCTGGGTAGGTTCGGTTTCATTTAAAATTATAAAGAATTCTAAAATTAGATTCTTGAAACCCTTGTTTTACACTAGCGCGGTAGGTGAGTCTCAAGGGTATTAATCAACAAGTTGGACGAGGAAGAGACGTTTTTAATTAGATATACTTGAGCATGTGTCGCGCCGAGTAACCTGGTAAGCTATAAGCACACATACACAGATACTGGGAGCGCGAAACCTTCATAACACCGAGGTTATTCACTCCGTCTCGCTACATGTACGCTACACTCGTCAAATTTAATATATTATTTACTGTAACACTTCTATTCGTAATATAGTCAAAGAAACACTTTATTTAACAGTATAAAACCTAATTTAAATTAGATTGGAGTATCATTTGAAATGGCGACCTACCCAGGTAGGTATTTTAAGCCAAGTATGAATGAGAAATGATTGTAGCGCGATCTTGTAGTCTTGTTACTGACTAAGGCTGACATGTTCCTTAGACAGGACTGTTAATTAATAGCCCAACAGCCGATGGCAACTAAGGGACCTACAGTTTAACGTGGAATCCGAACCACAGCCTCTGAATTACGAATTGGTCTAATTATGAGGATGGTATTTACGGATTTTGAAATATGTGATAATAACTGCGACTGGGTTGAAATCTAAGTAAGAAGTCCTATTAGTTTACCAGTTTACAAGCCAATTAGAAGTTTTCCCTCGTGTGAAAAGTAAAATTCAAGTAATTTTTATATTTAAAAAGTCAGTGCGTTATTTTACTCTTAGCACTCAATCTTAAAAGCAATTTGAAATGTTTTTGAATAAAATCTTCTTTACGTGCGTAGTTAAAAACCTTTTTCTCGGAAATGAAGGAGAGTAAAATTGACTATATTAAATTATACCATCCCCTACAAACAGTTTTGCAGTTTAACACTTTTTATCAAAATTTGGAATTGATGGAATTTATAATATTATAAAACGTTTAAAAAGTTTTTTCAACAATTTTGACATTTAAATTCTTCAATATTTTTACTTTTACTACCTTGGGTTCATCTAAAAGAAATTTCAATAACAGTGTTAAATTATTTTTGCAGACGACTATATATTATAGTGTACTGTACGTAAAATATTAATATCAGTTGTTAAATTTAGAAAACACGATACTGATATTTTTAACTCACGACTAAACATAACTATTGAATTTGTTTCTTAAATATTTAATTTTTAGAAATTTTAGGGTCTCCTGAACTGTTGTATTTCCATTGTACTAATTAATTTAATTCTGTTTGGTATCTTACAAAAACGCATACTAAATCCAGCGTACTCGTATACATTTTATAGGAATGTTTAAACATTACAATAGAGTGTAGGGAAGGAGACTCACAGTACTGAGATGAATCATCATTGCTGCCGTTGACTGTCCCGTCGGGCATGATCTGCAGTATCCTGTTCTTGACGTACATCCTGATCTTCCTGGCAGTTCCGGTGATGTGCGACAAGTTGGCGCTTCGCTCGCTCCTCTGCGCTCCGTCCACTGGATCCACGGGGACGGCCAACACTCCCCCGGCCACACACGCAGAATACATCACTCCACAAACCAACAGCACCACAGCCGCTTTGACCATGACTACGCCATGGCACCGAGCGCCCGGCACCTACCTCCCCATAACACGACACACGGTGTACACGGTCCGGCACGGGGGTCGGGGATAGACTGGCTGTGGCGGAGCGCGCCCGACGCCCGTCACAGCCGCCGCCGCCTGCCAGAGCCGCCGCGAGCGCTAGTGTCGCGTTATCTCTGATAACCGACCTGCCCCACTACCGCGCACTGTGTCACGGTGGTCACGCTTCACGTGACGTCATCACGCCGCCGCTGTGACGTAGAATCGGCCGAACGGTGACGTTGTGCGTGTACGCGGGACCCTAACAATGTGCAGCGTGTGTGTGTGTGTGTGTGAGGAAATTTAACCCCCAAAAGGTTTACCGTCGATTAATCGGTAGGTAAGCTTTACAAAAAGCGATGTAGCGAATACATTTTCGGTTAAAACTACATTGAATATAGTATCGTTGTACTCTACAGGTTATACGCTTTCCGCCGATGTCTGTCTTGTGTGGCTTACTCTATGCGTCAGAGTTCTGTGTGAGTTAAAATTATCTATCTTCTGTTGCGCGGTTATGTCGCTTTGTAAGTTGTTCTGATGTTAATTTCACAGTTTTAAAATGGATAGCAGTGACTTAAGTGTGTAAAACTATAGATTTTTATATTCCTTATGAAGTTTTTAAAAACTTTGCTATATTCAATTTATGACTGGTTTTTTCTGTGCTTTATGTAGAGCGAACTTTGAGAAATTGTTTGAAAAATATTTTTATCAATATCAAGTGGATACAACCATCAAAACCTAAATAAAGATAAGATACCACTTTTTAAATAGCGGTTTAATTGTTTTCTGGTGTAACATAACTAGTTTTAGTGGTTTTCTAGTGGCTGTTTAATGTATAAATATGCTATTAACTATAAAAAATATCAAGAGGAAACTTAAGTTATGAAGAAACAGAGCGCTGTTTGTCGGCAACCAATTTACGATACGTAGTATCAAAATGCATGCGATATTACCGATCATGCTCTGCGGAGTTAAATTAGGTTAGTTTTGGATATTTTTGTTTGGTTAATAATATGTTTCTACTGTCAATAGCTTCTAGAAAACACTGGTTTTCTGTTAAACCTATATTTTTGCTTTAGGCCTGCACACGCCGACGTAACAAAATCTCTGTTTTTCGAAAAATTACATTTTTCTAAAACCTATTAAACCTTAACTTTTCTATCCTAATATCATTTCTATTACTTGTACTATATTGATGAAAATCGCTATTTTAATTTAAAATTCTCAATATTACAAAACCCCATAATTATTAACCTATAATAGAAGTAATCATTATGTTTATTTCAAAATCTTAAATTTTATTTGTTTTCGAGAACGGTAGGCCCTATATGTAGTAGAGAACGTTCGGTTTACTGAAGTTATGTTACAGGGCTAATCTAATTATAAAAGTATCAAAAGGTACATTTAAATAATTTTATTGAACTTTAGGAACATTATGCTTTATACGTTTCAAGTCCTGTATTTTAATTAATTATAGTCCATTGTGAATGAATTCGTCAAAGCATCCACTTGACCCAAGGTCTCTCATTGCAATTTTGCGGTTGGCATTCCTGTACCGGTTGCAACCAGAACCACGGTCGCTACTGACCGCAACCGAATGGTAGTTTGTTCAACCCAAAGACTTACAAAGATATTGAATAGCTCTACTGGTAGCGTAGGCATGGGTAAACGCCTGCAATGCGGTATAGGCTACGTGTATGACAGATTAACAAGTTCAGTTATGGGTTTATTAAAACAACTCTTGTACAAAACAAATTGATTCATTACCATCATTTTAAGTGAATGAAAGCAAACCCCTAAAGATAATCTATAGTGAACCAACAAAACTAGTAAATTAGTTAAACCCTAGTTAAATAGGCTACTAGATTTTCTAATTAACAAAGGTTTAACTGAGTGAACCATTACTGTCCCATACCTATGTACTGCAACCTGAGCTTAAATATGACCGATTATTACTTAGTCATTGTGTATGGGTTCCTGTTTAATGTCGTACCATGAAAACTAAGGTAATAGGTCTCTTTGGGTAAATGATATAATTCTTAAAAAATAGATGTTTTCCGACCGCATTTGGCTGACCGTATTAGATTTTTTTGTTCAAAGTACCAATTAACATAATCACTCGTGTGATAAACGATATTTTCATATCAATTTTCACCACACAGAACTTAATAGAACTTAATAAGACTGGGATGGTGGCGTCATCCTGTAATCCAGCTACTTGGAGGTCACGAATTGTGGATAGTTGTGAGCGATGGTCGGTGTGTGTAGTGTTCTCTTGTGTGGATTAACGTCCGCACTATTGAATACTGCGTTAATCCGCAAAGGCAATTTTCATAATTAGACCAGTTCGTAATTCAGAGGCCGTGGTTCGGATTCCACGTTAAACTGTAGGTCCATTAGTTGCCAACGGCTGTTGGGCTATTAATTAACAGTCCTGTCTAAGGAACATGTCAGCCTTAGTCAGTAACAAGACTACAATATCGCGCCACAATCATCTTATACGCATTCCTCATTCATACTTGGCTTAAAATACCTACCTGGGTAGGTTGCCATTTCAATAATCTAAATCTAAATCTAATAGTGATTAGTTTTTCGTACTTATCAACGTTGATGGTATTTTTTATCGTTATTAGGGGAACGACCCAAGTCCTGGTCTACAACATTAAATTATAATCCATTCAGTGTAAATACTACATAGCTAACCAGCGCTTTAGCTAAGAGGTAACACCCTGGCCCAGTAATTAGTAAGTCAAAGGTTGCTGGATCGAAACCAGTGACCGGAGACTCCTTTCAGACTATGACCAAGAGTGTTAGCTACTGAAATGGTGACCTACCAAGGTAGGTATTTTAAACCAAGTATGAATGAGAAATTAGTGTAATATGATTTTGGCGCGACCTTTTAGTCTTGTTACTGACTAAGGCTGACTGTTCCTTAGACAGACCATTTTAATTAATAGCCCAACAGTCAATGGCATATTTAAGGGGCCTAAAGTTGAACGTGGAGTCCGAACCACTGCCTCTAAATTAAATTATGAGGATGGTCTTTGCGGATTAACGTAGTATTCAAAAGTGCGGACGTTAATCCACACAAGAGAACACTACACCCACCGACCATTTATCCCACATTTATCCACAATTCGTGACCTTCAAGTAGCTGGATTACAGGACACGCCACGGTCCCGGTCAATCAGAGTGGATCACCTCTGGCCAGCCTATGTAACTTACGACGCTACAGTACCTCGCTGTCTTTAATTCAACGTACAGACCCTAGCTCCATGGTGATGGGAAGTGAGGTTTTTATATAACAAATAAATAAATATATTTAAAAACATAATCCGCCATCTGTACGGATGAATAAGGGAATTAATTTCCACCAGTAGTCCACACATTCATTTACTTCAACGGAAACATCTCGTAGCGTTGTTTTATTTCATCTAAAAGAGTATCCACTTTTTTATACATTTTCGAAAACAATTTACATTGTACGGACAAGAATGGGTGTGGGAGTGAGTGGGCTTGACAGGTGACGGTACAATGGACCTTTGTGGAGACGGTGATAACACTGATAGCCGCCAGCTGACCGCGGGGGCCGAGCTTTGCTCTACCGAGTAGCTCCGAAAACCCGAACGTAACGTTACAGATTAGAAGAGGACATATCTTACGAGTGCTGTAAGTGGTGATGTTAGTCTGTGAATTACAAATGCATACAATGGGACGGTGGCGTGTCTTGTAATCCAGTTACTTTGAAGGTCACTTTGAAGTTACTTTGAATCAGAGGAAAATTTGTGTGTTCGGATCGCATGGTAAAACTAGTCCCTTAGATGTCATGGACTGTTGGGCTATTAATTAAAGATTAATCCGTAAAGACCATCCTCATGTAATTTAGAGGCTGTGGTTCGGATTCCACGTTAAACTGTAGGTCCATTAATTGCCATCGGCTGTTGGGCTATTAATTAACAGTCCTGTCTAAGGAACATGTCAGCCTTAGTCAGTAACAAGACTACAAGATCGCGCCACAATCATCTTACACTCAATCCTCATTCATACTTGGCTTAAAATACCTACCTTGTAATATGGTCGCCATTTCAAATAATCTAATCTAATCCAATTAACAGTCATGTCTAAGGAACAAATCAGCCTTAGACAGTAACATCACACTTGACCTTAAATACCTAAAAATTATGATAAATAAAGATAAAGGTAATAATATATTAATTCATCTCTAAATTAGTGTTATTGTTGAAGATTATTTACATAGCGTATTTATAACCCTGATTCAAAAATTTCGTACATATAGGATAAGTACTTTTATCTTATCAAAATAAATTCAGCAAATTATCTATTATTTAACATTCAACCTTTAAAATGTTTAACTATTTTGATTCGAACACCAAAGATTGTGATTACATTACGTTAGAACAGTAGAAAGTCTTGAACTTCAAATTCAAATACTTTGATAAACTCTAAATCAGCAGGAGATCTGATATTAAAATTGATAATTGCTGTATACGCTGAAAAGTCTGTCTATGGAGCACAAACGTCCATGTACGATTGTTAATGTAACCGGACAAGTATCCTTCAAGCAAACACTACCTGAATTACTACAATCGCTGAATTAATTTTAAAAAAAACCCTTAAATTCCGCATTGTGTTAAGTTTGTGAATTTCCACTATAGTCAATCAATCAATATCATTATTCATGAAATATACATGCATATACATTTGAATAGTGTCATATTTTTTCCCTACCGAATCTTCATGACATTTGTTAAAATATTACCTATAATAGTATACCTAATGCAATACCCAAGAGGAGGTAGAGAAAAACGCTTCCAGAGAATATAAGGGGCCTTTCTGTTAAAAGGTTTTTAAGTTTAATTAGAATTTATTGAAATTTGTCTCATCTCCTATATAAGTAAACTAAGTACTGTATGTTAATGTCTTCCATATTCCAGTGCAATAGTGTTAATTTTATGGATAAAGAAATTTAAGATGTTAAGATTTGAATTTCAAGCCCAAAATTATATCATAATCATTATATATAGGTATCGTTATGGAAAATCAAGCACCTAAGTTATATAAATTTTAAACAATCTTGCAAAAAAATATTTCAATTTTTGCGCAGAATCAGAACTTATACTCCATATCTTACACTTAGTTAGTTATACCTTATTACCTTATACTTAGTGGATCTTATTTTAGCCTATTTATAAAATTAGACTTTAAATTTTAATTCTAACCATTAAGTGCATTATAGATCACAAACGACCTTACTATAATTCTGTTATGAAGCTTGAAAATGTATATTTCGTTACAAGGGTCGAAATTTATCCTTTTCGTACGACAATAAGAGCGAGTAAAGAAAAGATAAATTAGATCAGTGTTATGTGTTAATGTTAATATTTTATCAGACTGCATAAAATATTGAGCTAACTATTTTAAAAAACCAAACTTTTTACAGACTAAAGAGTTTCTTCTATCTTGTTCTTGAAACTGTCTTGTTCTGAAACAATCAGTCAATCAGCTGATTCTCTGTCAATAATTATAATAATACTAATAATCGATTATCACTTTCGATTTTATCGATAACTTTCCGTTCACATTCACGTATTTTCATTTTTATAACGAATATCTGATAATTTCGATATCACATGACTCTTTCCCTCTAAAGGGTGAAAAAAGGATTACTTAAAACCGCAAAGTATTTATTAAACATTTTCGTTTCCGCAGCAGTATGATGAAAATACAGATTAACCTAAAACTTTCTAAATTCGAGTTGATTTACGTCCTAAAATTGTTATCAAAAGTACCAACCATACCTCACGAAATTCCCACGCATTCCCGCCGCGCAGACAGACGGTAGACGCTGGTGGGTAGTCGAAAGATGCTCCCATAAATTTGGAGACGCGCGAATTTCGGAGCTTATCTTCTCAGGTGATCTATCGCGCAATATCTGTCGCCAGACGAGCGAAAGTGAAAACGAATGACTACAGATGTTCCGCAAAACGGCTGTCAGCTGAGCTGTTTACTAATAACAAATATATTCAGTGCTATATTTCTTATTCTTCGTGTTTTATTTGTATTCTGAAAGAAAGGAAGGCATATGTATACAGATACGTTCGAAACGGATCTTCATTTTTTTAATATCATAGAAGTGGTTTTTCCTCGTTCATTTTGAATTCTGACATTTTTGTTGCGATTAAACTACGTTACGTTAATCCACAAAGACCATCCTCATAATTAGACCAATTCGTAATTCAGAGGCCGAGGTTCGGATTCCACGTTAAACTGTAGGTCCCTTAGTTTCCATCGGCTGTCGTGCTATTAGTTAACAGTCCTGTCTAAGAAACATGTCAGCCTCAGTCAGTAACAAGACAACAAGATCGCGCCACAACAATTTTACACTCAATCCTCATTCATACTTCCATACTTGGCTTAAAATACCTACCTTGGTCGCCATTTAAATAATCTAATCTAATATGTATATATACAAAGGTATATAAGCACATGTTTGTCTCACGATGATGACAGCCGCAATTATTGTCTAATTATTATAAAATTCGGTGGAGTTGTTCCCTTCTGTAATAACCTTGTTTGGGAGCGAAATTTGACTACACTTTTGGGAGAAGTTTGTACCCCAAAAAACGAGTTTTTCATTTTTTATGTGTAACTTTTAAAAAAAATATTTTTTTACCATTTTATTAAGCTAAAAACACACAATTTAATATTTTGATTCATGACTCTAGGTCAATCGGTTACTGAGATATTACTGAGTTTTATCAATACATCCTATAATCATCAATGTGAACATCGAAACAAACTAGTAATTATTTGATGGTTGTTTCTTTCTATTAAATCACTTTTAGCGATCATATTTTCTGGAAAACTTATGAAATAAGTAAAAGATGTGTCTAATATTTCTCAAAACTGGATTTTGGAGAGATAATTATTATATTTTCACAATGCGTGAGTCATTTTAAAGAAAACAAAACCTTCTTAAAAGGGTATAGAATAACGAAAATAAGTTTCATAACTGACTGCGGACTGTGCTTCCGTTTTTACGGAAATATTTTTAAAATCCTTACAAAAAAACTAGTAGACATTTTTTTAGGAGCTCATTATTTTATTTTTATAGGTTATGGTTCAGTTGAGAGTAACAACAAATCTTCTCCCAAAGGTATAAAATAATGAAAATAAGTTTCATTATTGTGGGTGATTCTGCTTTCACTGAGAATTATTACAAAAAGGACTTCTTCTGCATTAAATAACGACAGGTGGAAATTGAGATAAGACCTTTTTAGACTTGAGGGTATAAAAATAATCAATATTATCGTAATTACAAGCAACGTACAAACAAAACTCTAATTTTATTTATATAGGTGGATAAGACCACCTTGAAGTGTCATAGACAACCGTTACAACCACCATCGGACTAAACACTTTCGAAAAAGAAGAAAAACTGACAGCCCTCACACCCGGAATGCAGGCCTATATGAAAGAAATTGACAGCAATATTGAAAGTTCGCCCTGGGACATAAACCTTGTTGCGTCACTTGATAGCGCCTCCGTCGCGTCGGTAGATGCTGAGCCTGATAGTCTTCTTCTTTTCTTATTACATTCCATATAAACTAATATTCTCGAATTTTCACTATTCTATACCCTTTGAAGAAGGGTTTGTTTTCATTTTTGTATACAAGGCAAGGTTTGTATACCTTACGAATTGTAAAGAAAAGTTTTGGACAACTACTATTAACGATACGAATTTACATTTTTACCAAAAGGCTTGGGAGGCGCACCCATGACTATGTAGAACTCTAGTCAGGAGTGACACTTCCTAACAACATTTCACATTTCCAATGTTGTCTTTGAAAAACTGTACTTGGGGTCTTTATCTTTGCGTTTACCTTTGACAAAATTGTGACCAGTTATTTGAAGCCAAGTTATGAGTGTATGATGTGTTACTGACTAAAGCTGGCATGTTCCTTAGACATAATTGGGACCTACGATTTAACGTGGGATACGGACCACAATTTTGCCTATGAATTGCGAACTGGTCTAATTATGAGGATGGTCTTTGCGGATTCGATAGTGCGGACACATTAGGGGAAATCGCATCTGCAATCATTGCTTACAATTATCCATAATTTGTGAACTGAAAGTAGTTGGATTATAGGACGTCGTCACAGTCCCAGACAAGTACCTCACAACAATGAAATCTCGATATTTCCAGGAACGTCATGGCTATCGCTTAATTTCATCTAAAAATTCCAACCCTGAACCCTGGTTGAGTTTTGACATCGCTGTGACAGATTACACCCTCTCGCTCTACCCCATCGCCGACCCTAGAAACCTCCGCACATAAATATGCATCGCCCCGACGCACACGAAGACCGTCGTAAGCCGTACTCTCTCTACCGTTCTAAACGGGAATAGTTTAATCCACATGGAGTGGTAGAAGGTACAGAATATAAGAAATGTAATATACAGAGTCTCTCGAAACCATCTGGACAAACAAATAGTTCGAAAACTTGGCGGGCCAAGTTTTCGGCGGGGTTCAATTTTCGTACATCTACTTTAATCAGCTAATACTTTAAAAAAATAATGCTATTTTATACTCTTTTAAGGGGATTCCCTACTGAAACTAGCAATTTTCTTTAAAATATTTTTAAAAATTATTATACACATATTTTTAGGTTAATTGAAGTCTAAATAGATGTTTACCACGGAAAAATAAAAAATAAAAATTTTTTATATGACCTTTTTTAAGATTTTTTGAGTTTTCCGAGGAAAAAAAACAAGGATTTTTTAATCTCTTATAACTTTTTTACTATTAGTCCAATTTTGATGATTTATACCTCATTTTAAAGTACAAAATAAGTATTAACTTTTTGTGCATACTCATTGTTTTATCTCAATCCACCAAAGTGTTATCGCTGTCGAAAAATGATAAAAATAAAAAAAAATTGCTGTATGTATTTATAATTTTTTAATATTTTTCCTATTTGACTTAAATTAATGCCCATGCACAAAAAGTTGTGTATTAATGGTAATAATATGTGGTAAAAATTTCATTGCTGTAGCTTTCATAGCTAAAAAGTTATAAGAACTTTTATGTGCAAAATAATAAAATTTTAATGTAGCGGAAAACAGCGTTTTAAGTTTTTAGTAGCTATTTATTACATTCAGATGAAAAAACTTACCCCCCACACAGTTGTAGTTGATGAATGTTGTATTTACATATTTAAAGCATATATATACATATTTAAAACACATAGAGTCATAGTAAACTGTATCATATCATCAGTTATTCGTTATCATAAAAATAAATCTTTTCTAAAACACATCGTCCGGCTGTAAAAGTGCCCCAAAAGTGAGTGTGCACGCTCTACTTTAAAAATTTTTTTCACAGGGATATCAAAAGATATTTTTGTATATTTTATGTTTTTCTGAAACCTTATAAACCATAGAATAAAATAATAAAATAAAAAAAAATATTTAATTTTGGTCAAAATTCATCAGTTTCAGTAGGGAATCCCCCAGTAGGGAGGCACTAACTATCCTACAATTCAGCAGCAGACCAAAACTATACTATATTTTTCTTATCTTTTTTCAATAAAATATATTTAAATTTGTAGAGAGACTGTGCTCATTAACAAGGAAAAATACAAAATAAATCATAAATATATAACAGTAACAACAATATATAATATTTAAGACAAACATCAATAACATAACTAAATATATAAGTACATCAATAACTATAACATGCGGAGGAAATTATTTATATTGGTGTTTTAGTAGACTTTGAAGCTGCCGACTGATTTCCCGAGGCACAAAAAGGACTTTAATCCCATAATTCACACAAAATGTTTCCTCCACCTACACATACAGTAGCTCAAGTTACAAATTATCGATTTTTAACTAATCTGAATCACTATCATTTTCAATGTTGGCTAAAATAACCTCAAAACAATCAATGTAATCTATCAGATGACCGTTCCAGAAATAATTACTACAGTCAGCTACATTGGTTTCTGATAGTGCATTACAGAGTGTGCCAGATTTCTCCCATGTTATTCTTATGAGATTACTTTTACTCCTTTGGGAGAAAAACAACATATTTTTCCTCCTTTGGGACTAAAAGTATTTACTTTAGTACTCTATTTCAGAGAGTAAAGGAAAAATTCATTTTTAATTGAATTTTAACTCAATTTTCATCATATTTTCTAATTTATGAACATATTGTAAATTTAAATAAAGTTAAAAAACTAGTTTCAGCATGAGTTAAAACTAAATAATACTATCAATGAAAAAAATATTTATGCTTTTTATTGAAAATCCCCTGATTGTGAATGATGAATTCTGAAACTTAAGTGTTATACAGGGTGTCCATGAAAAACGTTTCAGGACTTCAGAGAGTGATTAGGTACATTAAAAGAAAGAACAAAGATCCGATGGAGGTGTGGCCTAAAACGCATATTTTCTCAGATATCCGCCATTTTGTTTGTTTAACAAAATATTTTTGTTTTAAACATTTTTAACGGATTATTTTCAAAATGTGTTTTACACTAATAGAGTAGTATTATTAAAAAACTAGTATAATCCGAGCTCGAAATCCAAAATGGCGGTCATTTAAAATTTTACCGTTAACATTGTATTTTAGTTTTAAAATTGTAAATGGCCGCCATTTTGGATTTTGAGCTTCTTTTCATACTAGTTATTTTTAATAATAGTAGTAAACAAGAGTAAAACAAGTAAAAATTTCAAAATAATCCGCCAAAAAATGTTTAAAATAAAAATATTTTGTGAAAAAACAAAATGGCGGATATCTGAAAAATAAGCGTTTTAGACCATACTTCCGTTAGAACCTTTTAATGTACCCAATCACTCACTGAAGTCCTGAAACGTTTTTCATGGGCACCCTGTATATGACTAATAAAGGGAGGGCAGGAGCCCATTTTATAAAAGGCCTTTTCACGCTGCACATCGCCGACGTCTCAGACAGACGTTTTTAATACCCTCGCAGACGGACCAATTCAGACTGTGGAAAACGCGTCTGCGACGTCTGTCGCCGAACTCTCAGGGAAATGTTGCGACGCAAATCTTCAGTTTTCTGCTTGCAAAGATGGCGTCAGTAGGCTACCTTCCTCTGGAGTCTTCCTCATCCCTGTAGAAACACGAAAACACGCCTCGGCACTCCCTTGCTCCGGATGAAATGAGTAAAGATGTAATGTTAAAACCTTTTTTGTCTTACAGATAAATGTTGGTTCTAGGGTCCTCATACCTGATATATCCAAAGAGATCAATTGTGTAAGTACAAATAAATCTTAAAAGTAAGGAAAATTAAGTTATTTTTAAACACTGCTGAAACTATTGTTTTCTTATTTTCAATTTTTACTTTATAATAACAATAACTGAAAAGGGCAATATGACTGACTACTTTACTAACCAGGTTAGTTCGAGAATTGTTCTGTTGTTCTGGATTAATTTCAAAGGCAATACAATATCACATTAGGCCTATGTAGCTCAAGAAATAATTAATGTAATTATCAAAATCAGCGAAAATTAATTAGCCTGAACGTATATATTTTTTACAACTTATAAAATAACATAACAGCTAAATAGAGATTGTTTAATAATTAAATATAAAAGTATTTTTTACTTTCTCGGCGCTCGTTAAAATTAAGTCACTCTGCACTACGGGTATACTGAAGAATGTTTTTTAACCCAAACCAACCATTAAACCAAGAGAACATGGTGACCCAGGAGTCGTGCAGGAAAACAGTTCTTAAAATATTGCCACAATAGTTTGATTCTAAAAGGATTTTATTACGCCCGAAACGACGACGACACTACTCGCTACACTGACATGTGTAGAGGTGTTGCTTTTAACATTTACAGGCGTACAAATTTAAATTTTAAAATTCAGATTAAATTTCCCAAGTTCGTAATCCAGATATATGGGCCAACCGGAACAGGTAGTTTGTGGGGGCTGTGTACCCAAAAAATGTGTTTTTAATATTAGATTTTACCTTCAACAATAGAATTGGTCCAAAAAACTACACAATTTAGTATCATAAAGTTTTGATCCATCTAAACTAAACACAGTATGTTGTATTTTGGGGCTCCAATGTTTAAGAAAAAATTAATATTTCACGTATTTATCTTTATTTTTGTATGAAACTTGGTATTTAGCTTCATGTGGTTGAGATTCATTCATTTATGCTTAAAAATCATTGTTGATATTATGTTTATCATAGCAGCTAACCTGTATTCTCTTGTCCCATGTTAATCAGAATAGATAATAGGCAAACTCCTTTATTTATGGACAGATGTTGATGAAACTTGGTACATGGTCAAAATAAAAATTGTTTAAGGTAAAAATGCCTAATTTCAGTGTTTCTCACTGCTGCAAACCTGCATACTCTTTCCCATGTTAATCTTATGGAGAATAGGCAAACTCATTTATTTATGGACAACAATTAATTATTATTTTAACTTGTCAATTCAATCAATCTGATGATAATTTTTTTAATGAATCTATAAATTATATTTAAATAAACAACAAAGCACATGTAGTTATATTAAATGTTGCTTTTTATTATATTTTATGTAAGGGAGAAAGTGTATGTCGATTCTATGATTTAGAACATTGATCATGGATCTCGTCCCCCAGCATGGTCATAACTGTTAAGAGGTGTTTTCTGCTTTCTAATTCACTTATGAGCCTTAAACCTGGGTAACCACTTGTCCACATGCTTAGTAGAGGTGGATAGAAGGTTAGATTAGATTAGATTATTTGAAATGGCGACCATAACACAAGGTAGGTATTTTAAGCCAAGTATGAATGAGAAATGATTATGGGATGATTGTGGCGCGATCTTGTAGTCTTGTTACTGACTAAGGCTGACATGTTCCTTAGACAGGACTGTTAATTAATAGCCCAACAGCTGACGGCAACTAAGGGACCTACAGTTTAACGTGGAATCCGAACCATGGTGTCTGAATTACGAATTGGTCTAACTATGAGGATGGTCTTTGCGGATTAACGTAGTATTCAATAGTGCGGACGTTAATCCACTTTAATCCGTTAAGGTCCCAACAATGAGCGATAAACGTGATAGGATCTCATCTGCTCAACAAAAATGTACCTACAACCAAAATTGTGCCCTGTAAAAGATTACTTTTAATGTTCCTCAAGCAGATCCTCAATAACTCATAACTCATACTTCGCTTATTGATTGCTTCATTTATTATTATTAGTACCTGGTGACCGAGCTTTGCTCGGATAGAATAAGACATGTATTATATATTATACGTTAATTACCAAAATTAAAACACATTTATTACTCAATGTAAACACAGTGAATATGGTTTAAATAAAACCAATTTGATACAGCTTAATTAAAATAGCAAAAACACTTGTTTTACTAACTTGTATAAAGTCTGAACAAAAAATAGCTTACCCCAGACGGGGATCGATCCCATTACCTTCCGCATGTGAATCCTATGGGGAGCTATGGTGTCTGATAAGTTTAGATGTCGTTTAAGGTTTTTTAGCCAACGTCAATTGTTTGACCTAATCATATACTGTTTATTTAATCATCGATACAGTTATTATTAGCCTGTGATCAACTGAATGTTTTAGAAGCGGAATGATTGTTGAAAAGCATAAGAGAAATTTAGTTTACACCTATTAATTGGTTTGTTACAGTGGCTTCAAGCAGTATAATGAATATGTTTTCTATCAAAACACGGAAGATTTTTTAAATACTTTTTTTCTGCTTTTATTTCGCACAGTTATGTTACCTTTAAGTTTTTACATATTATTAAGTAACCTGATAATTTTGCATTTATTACATACATAAAATAAATATTTATGAAAAACTTCTATTCACATATTGTTCCCCGCCGTCTTCAATCAAGAACTGTCAAATGGTTTTAAACAGATGTTTTGATTTGTATTGTTTACATTTGATTCTCCATAAGCGTAAGGTTAAATTTTTAGATTTTAAACTTAATATTACAAGAAAACAAGAATTTTCCTATTTCCAAAATATAAAGAAATTCCTTAGTGCCGTTTTCGAGATCCATGTGCAAATATATATATATATATATATATATATATATATACCTATATATACAAACCTTGCTCGTATTATAGTATTGGATTACCTGCCTGAAATAGTGACCTATCCAAGTAGGTTGTTGAGCCAAGTATGAATGAGAAATGAGTGTAAGATGATTGTTGAGCCATCTTGATGTCTTGTTACTGACTAAGGCTTCGTGTTCCTTAGACAGGACTGTTATTGCGCAACAGTCAATGGCATCTAAGGAACCTACAGTTTAACATGGGAACCAAACCACTTTACCTTTGAATACTAGTCTAATTGAGGATGGTCCTTGCGGATTTACATTATTTTGTCGTTGCGAATTATGTTGGAACACTTAAATGAAGGCCTTATATTGCAATACACATGAATTTGGACAGAAAACGAAAAACAACTGTAGAGAGCAAGAGATACTTTATTGAAAGGATCAGTCTTACAATTTATTTGAGCTATCAGGCACAAACGGCTCACTACGAACACTTTTTATAATCTAAATTTCTCGTGATCACCTGGATACAGTATCTATAATACAATTAGGACATACTATAAGAAAGATTATAATTTTTTTTAATTTTTAAGATTAACTCATAATCCATGACATATAATAAATATTCTGGCAAATTTCCTTACAATCAAACAACATTTCAGAGCTAGATTAAATATGTTATACCGTTAGCTGCCACAGATACAAAAACCTTGATGAGTTTTTCGCAAAAATGTATTATACAATTTTAAGTTATTTAACGAGAATTGTTCTTCTACTGTACTTATTACAAAGTTTTGTAATATAAAACCAGCATTACTATTTCAAAGCAAAAATTCAACAAAAATTATAAATTATTTAATTAATTAACGATTACAAGAGTAAAATCACAATCATGACTAGTACTTGCTACTGACACTTTTTACATATTATTGCTCTGAAGATACTATACAATACATTGATATGGTGAGATGTGATAGAGGATTTTAACAGAGTCTATTCGATTTAAGAATGAAATAAAAATTAGGGTTTATGTTGAGGTAATGAGAGAGCAGCAACTGGAACTAATTATCTAAATACTTAGATTATACATGTGTCTAAGATGATACTATGAAAAAAACTTGGGTCATTACCCATGTATGTAAATATTTTTATATAAGTGTTCCAACAAGAACTTTATAGATGGAGGTATTTTTTTGCAATTAGAAATTATTGAGAACACATTAAGAGTCTGCATCAGTGGTAGCCATCTTGGATTTTAGTCCCGTAAGAGCAATGTTAAATTCTGGCGCCTATATCTCCTTGACCTATTGTCATAAATTAACGGAAGAGGTGTCAAATTAAAGGTATTACAGTCCTCCAGGGCACCACCTTACAGAACTTCTTATTTTCGCTCTCAATAAAAAAATAATGATTTATTTTTTTAAAAATTCCTGGATTTTTGTTTTTATATCAAGTTAAATTTTTGAACATATTGAAAAGGTCATGCCCTTGAGCCACATCTCATCAATGTACTTCCAAAGTTTTACATCGATACTTTGATAATTAACGCCACTACACACGCCAAAGTGAAGGTATGTTCCGCCAGAATTTAACATTGCCCTTACGGGACTAAAATTCAAGATGCCTACCACTGATGCAAACTCTTAAGTTAACTTGCTTCCGTACGAAAAACAATATTTACTAAACTAATAATTTTTCATGAAAAAATCATTTTCATATTGTTTATTTTTGTTGCACAGTTGGATGCAGTAAAAACTGCCGTACTTTGTTTTTGAAACACCTCTTTCACTTCAATTTTTGTTGTAACTAATACAAGTTTTTGCATATCATGATATAATATAATAATAAGCTTTTTTTATGTAATAGTTTCAATTTTTAAGTTTATTTACACTACATGCAACCAAAATGCTTGGGAGGACAATGTTTAAAACATCAGTTTTCGATTTTATTTAAAAAAAGGAATAATTATCAGGATACCTCACACATATATAAAACTTGAATTAGACAGTATCTCACAAGTGACTGAGTGACTGAAAAAGGAAAGTTCTTAAACTTGTACGAGTTTACCTCAAAATTATTTACCTAACCTATAATTTTTATACGTACTGATCAATTCAATAACTACACATAAAAATACTTTCTAAACTGCTCATCTTTTTAAAAAAATTTGAGCAAAGCGTAACTAAGGATCTAAAATATTAGAGCAACATAATCGAATATTATAAGCCGACGTGTAATAAACACTAAACTAAAAAGCTATGAAAGCACATTTATTAAGATTTTCCTATCACAATGATTCTGTGTCAGACTTTATAAATACACACACCACTATCACATTCTATTAAAGTATTATTTGTTAAATTTAATTTCTGAGGGGTAATTATATTTTTAAAATTTCAGATTTAAAACTTAGTAAACTAAGTAGCTGTGAATCAAGCATCTCACACTCGTTCTGATCCGTAGGCTAACAAGTTCTTGGAACAGTTCATGGGCAATACGTATAAGATGATTGTGGCGCGATCTTGTAGTCTTGTTACTGACTAAGGCTAACATGTTCCTAAGACAGAACTGTTAATTAATAGCCCAACAGCCGATGGCAACTAATGGACCTACAGTTTAATGTGGAATCCGAACCACGGCCTCTGAATTACGAATTGATCTAATTATGAGGATAGGCTTTGCGGATTAACGTAGAATTCAATAGTGTGGACGTTAATCCACACAAGAGAACACATCCACCGACCTTCTCTCACAATTATCCACAATTCGTAACCTCCAAGTAGCTGGATTACAGGACGTCGCCACCGTCCCAGTCAATGGAATCTAAGGAACCTACAGTTTAACGTGGAGTCCGAACCACTGTCTCTGAATTACGAACTAATCAATAATGAGGATGGCAATGCTTTACCGGTTGGTATAAATTACACACGCTTTGGCAATAACTGGAATATACCAAAACCAACTACGACGAAATACTTCTGAGACAAGGTCGTGTACAAACCACATCTCCACATCCATTTCAAGAACTATGTTGGTCAATGTTTCAGATAAACTGCATGGCGAACTGTGTTGCCATGAATAGGTCCAATTTATGGAACGTGTGAAGCCAATTTTATAACATTTAGTAATTCTTTCGAATAAATAGCAAGTTTCTAGCCTCAGTTTGAAAGTTATGCTATAATAATTTTCCTTGAATTCTTATACTTGACACCATCTCAAGCTACGTGAGTATTTTTAGGTGAATATAAGAGAAGGGTGGGTGTGATGAATGTGATTGATATGTGTATATTTTCAGAGTGTGAAGAGCTCTCCTCCTTGACACTTGGATCAAACTAACTAACAGCAATATATTAAACATAGATTTGCTCTGCTGACATGTTTACTGTGTACAATGATGTGGTTAGTAGAAAGTAATGTGCACTGATTTTAATTACTTTATTTGATACTAGCCAAAGTACCCGTTCTTCGCACAGGTTAAAAAGGCTGAAAGGTGTAGGCTCTACTGATACATTTAAGTTATTTTTAATTAATTCTTCATTGTTTACAAAGTGACAAAACACGAGTGTCTACAACATTTCAAAGTAACATCTGTCAAATATTGGGAGAGGATAAGGATTAATGTAATAGAGACAGTCGTCGGAAAAAACTTAAAATCTACCATTCCGCTATTTCAAATAATTCACTAATTTCGATCCAGCAGTTTATCTGAAAAATCAACTTTATTTCTTCTTCTTCCCGAACTGTCAAAATATAGTGCAAACGGATGTTGTCATTAGAAAATGTAAACATTGAAACCTAGGACGGTCACGGCAGCTCTTTCTTCTTCTTCTTCCCGAACTGTCAAATTTTAGTGTTCACAGCTGTTGACATTCAAGTAATTTTATGTTTTCATTCATTGAAAATGTAAACATTGAAATTTAGGACGTTCATGGGGCATAGCCCGAGGGGATTTTAAGGGAACTAATATGCCTATGTGTTGCATGAGTTTAAGATCTACCTTTCTGTAAAATTTCAAACTGGTCAGTTCAGTATTTTTCACATTTACTTGCCACAACAAACCCACAAACAAACATACAGAAACCACCTCTTCTTTATAATATTATAGATGGCAATGGACCTCAGTATATTTTTTAAGTATGCTGTGTGAAATACTCATTTCTAGCCCAATTGACTAGTTATAATACAGTATAACTCGGGTAATTCAAAACTAAAGGGAGTGGCCAAAAAATCTTGAACTAAAGATGTACTATAATAAACAACATTAGTGAACTGACGTATACTTTTACTTTTAAAGAATCTTTTAAGAAATAACCTAAATTTCTCTTTAAACTACTCTTTAATTATTATTACTATTTATTTTGTGTGTAATCTGCCTAAAATGGAAGGTGCTAAGCAATTTGACTCAATTTTTTGTTCTTTTTGTCTTGTCAGTATTGTTTCATTCTTTGGCTGAACTTCTCTTTTCTTTTTGCAGACCATTTTGGTTCTGTACATCGTTTTGTTCCAGAGTTACTTCCCATTTGTTAACTTTGTTTCTAAATAAAATTTTGTCTTGCATTTCCTCTTGTTATTATTATTATTGAATACTTGATACAATAATATATTACCAATTTATTGGTTCAAAAATAGTCTTCAAATTTCCTCCACATATCCTCAGTCTGTTAAAAAAAGGAAATTTTAATCTTTATCCCTCCAGCTGCCATTCCTCGGATTCTGGCAAATTTTTACACCCCCTAGACTGCCATTTGCAGGAATCTGGCAATAAAACCGGCTCGACTTAATCTTTTCATAGCTGCTCACGGTATATCGCAAAAGTACTTTTATATATACCATTGTAAACAGGAGTTTATAATGTACGTCCTTCATAGTATTTGCAATTTATATATTCTATGCATTACATCGTATGATTACATGTATTTACGGGTGTTACGACGTTGCGCCAACAGCTGTCCGAGCCGTATGCTTTGCATTGTGTTAGAGTCGTGCTATTGGGTTAGTGTTTCGTTGTGTATTTTGCATGAATTATCTATAATAACATATGAATTATCCTTGTATTTAGTGTTATAGATATATGTAGGCCTATGTCATTCTTTACAATGTTATTATAAATTATTTGGCGATTACTCTCATAGACCCCGGACTAGGCAGTAAGGGTTTTGAGTACATATAAAGGTTTTTGAACATGGGTACTTTTATTTCTATTTATATACCTATATAAGTATATAAATTATTATTATGAAAAAATTTTCTTTATAAAACCTTTTTTTACATAAATAATTTTTTTGATTACATTATTTTCTTGTAGCCTGTTTTATACTGAACACAAAAATATATAATATGTTATACTTTGCATAGTATCCAAAATTTTTATGGTTATTTAAAAAAAAACCTGAAAAATGGCCAAAAATCAGGTGCCATTCCAGAGTCAAATGATGGGCAGCTGGAGGGTTAAACCCTATAAACAAACACATTCCTTTGAAAAAGATTTTGTATTTACTTCCCTGTGGGAAACAGGATGGATCCTGGATACGTCTAAAATGAATGTTTTCAGTTCATCCAAACAGCTGTTCTTATAACTAGTCACTAACCAAATGACTATTTCATTTCAAATTTTGGTGGCGCAAATTGCTAACACCCCCCAGAGCGAAGACATATCTACGTCAAAAAGGCCAGTATCAAATTTTTTGCTTTTTAGAGCTTGTCAAATCATCCAAAGAACACAGTAAACATGTCGTTTTTGAATCAAGTGCTTATCAAATTATGGATACCATAATCACAGAGTGTACAGAGAAAACTATGAAAAGTTGATTATAAAAACAAAACATTTTAAATAAACAAACTAAGCACTATATCTTATACTTCACAGATTAAATACAAATTAAAACTGCTATTATACAATGAATAGCAATTTAAATTATTCATAAATAACTACTTATACAAAAAAATAGTCGTAATTTAAATGATGTACAGGATTTATTTCTATATTTTTTATAATCGTTAATAATTCAGAGTATTTAAGGTAAAAAAAGATTTGAAATTATATTATATACTACTGTAAATAGGAATTAAAGTAAAATCTACCAAAAGCTATAGAAAATTACAGTTTTATAACTTCAAGTTTAAGGCATGCTCAGATGTTAGAAACCTACCACAAAATTACTATTTTAGGCCATTTCGATCACAAAAAATACAAATATTCCTAATAAAATAAACAGTAGAGTCTCACAAACCTGACACAATACCAAGTGACAATTAATGGTCAAATCTTGACAGATATTTGATGGAAGCGGGGGAATAAATCAGCCAGAAATACAAGTATGATACCATACTTAACTGTAAGTATCAGAATATTTTCAGCATCTGAGCTGTATAGTTTATTCTAGCATCTGAAAAATGTTTTCTTTTGGTACCGGACATATAATATACAGAGAGTGGGAAAGTGTTTTTTTTTTCAAATAACATCAACTGTTCTATACAGTGCTAAAGTATCAAGTTGGCTATTTGAAAATTTAAAAAAATTTATTTTTAAAAATATTGAAAAATGTATTACAGATGTATAAGTCAGAATTTTCATAATTTAACACCCACATTGGACCTAATTCTTGACCCATAAGGTGAATTTTTTACCTAAATGTGTTACTGAACTGAACATATGGTAAAATAAGAATTTGTTTATACTTTTATCATAAGGTAGGTTGTAAATATTATTGCAATTTTATAAGAATACAAGTTGTAAATTTGTTCTTGTTAACTTTTCAAAATGGTCTCCATTTTGAATAAGAAGAAAAGTGTTAAATTTATTTCATAAATTATTATATTCTCAGTATTTTTAAGATGCATTATCAAATTGAATAATTTTACATTTAATGGGTTTTAAAAAACTTTTTGAATAAACAAAATGGTGGCTCTGATAGTATCTCAGGACTTTGGTACAATAAAAATGTATAAATAGATTTAATATTGACAAAAAAACCTTAACCCTCCAACGGTTTTACCGTCGATTCATCGACGCCACCGCCGGTCGTCGAAGGTTCACCGTCGATCAATCGACGGTAGGTAAGCTTTTACAAAAAGCAATGGTGTGAATACATTTTCGGTTAAAACTACATTGAATATAGTATCGTTGTTTTCTACAGATCATACGCTTTCCGCCGAGGTATGTTTCGTTTTGCTTACTCTATGCGTCAGAATTCTATGTTAGTTAAAACATCGGTCTTCAGTTGCGCGGTTATGTCGCTTTGTTTACAATGGTGGCGTTACACGTTCTCGTCGCGTTTGTTTGGTGTTCTGATGTTAATTTCACCATTTTAAAATTGATAGCAGTGACTTATGTGTATAAAACTATATTTTTTTATTTTACTTATTAAATTTTTAAAAACTTGGCTATCTTCAATTTTTGACTGGTATTTATTTTCTGTGTTTTGTGGGGGAGCA
Source organism: Nephotettix cincticeps (assembly GCA_023375725.1). NCBI lineage: Eukaryota > Metazoa > Arthropoda > Insecta > Hemiptera > Cicadellidae > Nephotettix > Nephotettix cincticeps. The sequence continues at coordinate 56,564,227 of CM041788.1, forward strand.
AACTTTGAAAAATCTTTTGAAAAAAATTTTTTTTATCAATTTTAATTGGATACACCCATCAAAACCAAGATAAAAATAAAACATGTTACTTTTATCTTATAGATAATTTAATGTAGATTAAAATGGTGTATAATATGTTATAGTTACTATATTTTTACTATTTTATGTGGAATTTTTAGTAAAAGCCTGCAAAAGCGCCAAAATGAGGTGAACCTCAAGGGGTCAAATAGTGAACCATTGGAGGGTTAAAGGTTGCAAGACAGTTCTGAAATAACCAAATAGCAAATACTGATACAACAGAATATAAGAGTACTGCTAGACTAATAAGTTTAAATGAGGCTGCAGTGAGTCGGCCAAATGGCCGAGCGACTATAAAGTTCACAAAATTGACGTCAGATGGTACCACCTGCCTGATGTTTGACCGTCGCAAAATTGGACGGTTAAACACCACGTTTTAGGGTTAATTACTAATCCATATACTTAAAATATGAGTGTTCATCACCTCAATAAAATATAGTTAGCACCAAAATCATAAAATCATTAAAGTGCTATGAACAAAAGAGCCATCAGCCAACACCTCGCAGTCATTGATCGAGTTTGTGAGCCTCAACTGAATAAATATAATTACATACAAAATATTTTTAATAAATAGAAAATATTTTGCTACAAATATGTGTAATTGAAAACATACTAAGCCACATCCCACCCTGTGAGTACACTTATCTCTTAGCCTAGTTTCAGGGTTTCCACTTAGTTTGAAATTACTCTTTTCTAAATGTTTTGTTCCACTGACAAAAAGAAAATAATATAAAAAATTGTAACTGGTATTCTTGACTTGGCATAGGTTTTATTGCCTAACGCTGAATAGTATATTTCATCAGTAGGACTAAAAGCGGGCGTTTTTGAAACGAGCACAAGTTAGACTACCGAAGCTGTTAAATGTGCGAGTATATATCAAAAAGTCAATTTTGGACCGTGTGATGAATTTTATTTTTCATCATACTGCAAATAAAATAAAACAAAATCGTAAAACATAAATTATTATCTGATTTAGTATCAATAGTTGTCGACCATTTTTGTCCCTATTCTATTCTATTAATCAGCTGTTATTTTACTTATGTTGTAGCAGTTCTTTCTTGATTCCTGATTGGTTGTTTAGGTTATGTCAGTGTTAGTTATTATTATAGTTTGATTCAATAGTCGATTATCAGTTTCTCAATCGATATACGGAACATACCAAATACATAAAATGTATTTTATGTATTGTTATTTGGCATTATATGTATTTACATATAATGTTTGTTGCAGTTACTTTATCGATTATTTACAATCGAAAGTTGACAATCGAATACTGACCTCGAGTCAAAAGTATCATCAACAATGATCTTTTGCAGCTGAGCTAAAAATTCATCATAATGATAGGTTTAGTCCAAGGAAGAAAAAGAACATATTTTGCTCTTCAACACATGTACCTAAAACAGCTGTTTTTGAAGCAGTATGACAAAAAAGCTTTTATTAACTGGTCTGTTGAATCCAACTGCATACAGAAGTGTTGATTTTTAATCGAGGTCGGAGGTGAACATGTTAAAGGAAACCCTGATTTAATGTACTATTTTACTTGGAAAGGTCTTACCTTTCCAAGTAAAATAGTACTTTTCTGCACCTTATCCTACACTAAGCTTTTATTATTCTTATAATTTTGCATGCATTTTTATAAAATAAAAAAATCTATATAGTGTATAAACAATATTTTTGGGAAATACACTACATTAATGTAATAATTTATTTTAAAAAAGCTACAGAAAGGCCATAGAAATTACAGACTTTTCAATGTTTAGAAAATCTCTACATCTACTTCATGCAATTTTCAAAATACAAAATACTTAAACTAAAGTCACTAAGCAAAGGCCTTTAGGGTTAAATTCACCATTTATATTTCCTTTTTAACTCATTACCATACCTTTTCTAAGTATATAATTTGGAAAAAACTACTTGGTAAGTTAAATTCTATGAAAAATCTAAGTTTATATTTAATCATACTTTTACTTATGTTAAATATTGGTCAGCTTAATCAAATGTTATTAAATAAAATAGCAGTTTGAAGCAAATCCTAAATTCACAAATTATTTTCTTTTGAACAGTTTGTGGGTGTTTCTATTCTTAAACCAATAAAAGAGTTAAATGGAAACTCCTAGCATTGATATTAAGTTTACAAAACAGGAGCATTAAACTTGAAAAGCTAACACCAAGAGATTTTTCACAAGTTTTAAATTATGTAAAAGAAAAACCAAAAAAATAAACATGTTTACATCATTCTTCTTATTAGAATTACTTAATGTATGGTGTTGTAAGTAATTCACATGCATTAACGTACATTTGAAATGTTTATCTCAACTTTAACATTATTCTTGATTTACAACGATAAAAGCAAATAAACAATTTTCAATAATTTATCCAAACATTAATAGCAAAATAAATACAATAAAGCTATGTTCGAACAATTTTTAAGCCTAAAATTACACCTCACTACATGAATAGCACCTAAAAATGGTCCAATGGAAGTTGGGCTGTAATCTTTATTTTTTTATCAGCTGATTACATGATATTATTTTCCAGTTGTTAGCTATATGATGCACAGCTGGATTTGATAACAATACTGATATGAGAGAAAAGATGTCAAAGATATGTTAAAAAAATTAGTTAATATCATTAATTATTTATAATTTGATCTTTTTTAATTTACAGAAGATTTTATAACAACCATTGGATCATTTTTGAGCTGCTAGCACGATACTGAAGATAAAGATATCTTTCATATTTAAAAGTAAAGATGTTTAAGTCAAGAAATGTTTTTTATCAATTTAGTTTAAAATTAACTTTCACTTCAAGTTACTTCCATTGATGTTTGCCCTTTTGGCAATCAAATTTAAAATTCCTTAATACATCACTCCACACATAAGTTAAGTTTTAAAATCACAAACAGCTAATTAAAAAATAATATTTATATGATTTTAAACTCAACATAAACACCTTTACTTAAAAATGTTACAATAAAATACTTTATTATAGATTACTATGTATTTAATTTTAACTATCTAACTGTTAATGGGGTCGTGTTAGATTCTGAAGTATAAAATTTGACACTACTTTATCACAAGTTTGATCTACAAGTATATAAATTATCTTGACTGTGTCCTTCCAAGTATATGAGGAAGAGAAGAAAATGTAAACCTTAACTTTTTCTCGCAAACTTAATCGTTGTGGTGAAAAATACTCGCCTATTACTGATAGAATCAGAAAAACTCATCTTACATATCAGATACCTTAATTTAAACAGCTATAATTTTAAATCTCTGTCTTATTAAACAAATAATCTTAAGATCAAATACAGAACACCCTTATACATTAATTCATCATAATCACTGAAAGAAAGTATTATTCACGGTTTATAAAGTACAGTTCATCATCGTCTGCAGCGGGATAATCCGTGACGCGAGTTGTTCGTGCATGCCTCGAAAAGCGAGAAAATATGTATAATGAAGTTTTTGAGTACGAAACTTCTGTATACTTTCTCGGAATTCACACATTAGGGTAACGAGCTATATTTCCTGTACTATACAAAAGACGCAGTCAAGAGAACATACCAACAATATTGGTAACTTTAAATGGTTAAATATCTGTGTTATGTAAACAAACTAAATTACTCTGACAAGAATATTTACAATATACATATATATGGCACTGACTTTGTAATAAATTATCTTCCATTTGAAGTTTCTGATGATATAATAATTTCTAAGTGATAACTATACAATAGTTAAAAAAAGCTTACAAATATACAATGAATACTTCTTAAAAAAATACAATTAAAATTATGGTGACATTATATATTTAGTGAAAACCAACAGTTATGGTAAAGTGTCCAAAATAACTTGTAGTGATTCCTTATGCAGTAATCATAATTTTGGATTTTTGATGAACCAACTCTGTGACTTAAAGGATGATGAGGAAAATGTTGTTGGTACAGCAGCTCAATTATATTTATAAGTTATTTTATAAGCACTATGATAAAAGTTAATGCCTTTTACAGGCATTTATCAAGGACAAAATTATGGGTGAAATCATTCAAAATAATTTTATACTTAGTGAAAAATGTAAATAATTAGACCATTTATGGCACCCCACATTTTGTGAGATACCTTATTCTTGAACATTGAGAACTAAACGAATTTATGAACAGTACATTATAAGTATTTGACAATTTTAGGAGTATGAGTAAAACTTCGTTCCCTCTCAAACTCAAAGTCCTTGAACTCTTTCAAGTCTTAAATTTCAAGTATTTCCATATAAAATCAACCAAGTCTTACCTAGTAGAAGATTTTTATATTTATTTTCAATCTTTTAAGTCTCATGAATAGTAAAAAATAAATTCCCCACAGTTTTGGAGCTATTAGCTCAAAATGTTTATTATCAAAAATATCTAATATTACTAGATTAGATTAGATTAGATTAGATTATTTGAAATGGCGACCATACCACAAGGTAGGTATTTTAAGCCAAGTATGAATGAGGATTGAATGTAAGATGATTGTGGCGCGATCTTGTAGTCTTGTTACTGACTAAGGCTGACATGTTCCTTAGACAGGACTGTTAATTAATAGCCCAACAGCCGATGGCAACTAAGGGACCTACAGTTTAACGTGGAATCCGAACCACGGCCTCTGAATTACGAATTGGTCTAATTATGAGGATAGTCTTTTGTGGATTAACGTAGTATTCAATAGTGCGGACGTTAATCCACACAAGAGAACACCACACCCACCGACCATCGCTCACAACTATCCACAATTCGTGACCTCCAAGTAGCTGGATTACAGGATGTCGCCACCATCCCAGTCAATTTTTTACTATTTTTTAAGTGCTCTAATCTATTTTGGCTCATTCTTTATTTGGCCGTAATCACGGTATTTGGTCACTTTACCTAACTTTTTTTATGAAATGAGTCGAATGAATGAGTCCAAGACACCAAAATGTACAACTCAATATTAAACTAATTTCACTTGATAAAACAGATTTAAGCATAATTAATTCGATAACACATAAATTAAACTCAATCAATATAAACTTACTCAGCTATCATTTCGTCCCAGTTATTTTCTATCACATATTTGGCAGTTTCATAAACTCTCAACCTCTCGTTCTATCACAGATACATTTTCAATGTCTACCATTCCTCTACGGTAACCTTCCAATAGTGTGAACAAACAGATTGAACCAACTATTTGAGCATTTGACTAGACTGGTATATGTTATAATGAAAACTAAATTGAGTCCGTGATGGGTTACAGTAAAGTACTAATACTGGGTGGAAAGAAAACTGGAAACGTTTCGATATTTTCAAAACAAGTTGGATAAAAAAAAGTACAAATTCGCCAAACTATCTGAAGTAAAAATCTACTTTTAAAGAATATCACGGATATTAAAAGGTAGGTCACTATCAGGACAACCACCCCAAGAAAATTTTCAAAAATAAGTCAAGATAAGATTAATAAGACAAAAGTCTGGTCTAATGAATCTTTTACAAACACACTTCATAAGCAAAGTCTGTTTATAAAATTGTGAATGTTTAAATATCTTTTTTAATGTAAAAAATTCACTTAAGCAAATTTTAACTTTTTAAACAATTAAATCATTTTAATACAAGTTAAGTAATAATACTCGCTCAAGCGATATAGAGGGGATTATTAATTAATCTTAATCATGATTAAAATTAGAATTATAAGTAAATTAGCGTAGATTTTTAATTTTTACATTTTATACCAAAGTTATTCATATGCCATATTCTTTGAATTTGACATTCAGTTCTCTGAACTAAGTAGCATCTTGGATAGTAGCTTTTTCCTTCAGATACAGTATTGCGTAGACAACTATTTTTAATAAAACTATCTTTGAAAATTTCAAACTTTTTCACATCTTATTCCACCTTTTTGTTTTCTTTCCACTTTAAAACCATACTTAATATCATTATTAGTTATATAATGTAGCCTAGATTAAAATTACCACCTGCTACTCTATAGTAAGTTGCGTGTGAATTAAAGCAAATTTGTTTATTATAAAATATCCCAACTCTACAGTAAAGTGGTTATTTCTCAAAATAAAGACAGTTTTTCAACAAAAAAATTATTTTGGTTAGTACCTAAATTATACAAAAACTAAAATTCCAAATTATATCTTAACATTACAGACTCTTCACTTTGAATTTAGTAATAATTCAACCTTTAAAAGAAGGATATTTATACAGAAACTGTACATTGTGTTTAACGATTGGGACAAGGTTTTAAATTGAGGCTAATAAATGTTAAAAAATTATTATTCATCAATGTTGATCACGAATAAAAAGAGAGAAAGAACGCCCTCAAATTTTAATTTTTTATATAATTTAGGTTCATTACAGAAAATAATCTTATAAAATACCCTTTTCATTTTCAAGTAGGTAAGTTTTTGTCTTACTATCCTTGTACTTTACTGTATTACCATTCAACAACCTACATAATCACTCATGAAACACAAACTTAACCTAAGTGACGTGTGCATTACTGTGTGCCGCTTCCACCCCCGCTCTGCCTCGAGTGTCTGATCTGGCTCTTCCGACCGCCTGTGAAGTACGACAGCTTCTCTAGGAGATACTCCTTGTCCCTGGACTCGGCGTGGAGCATTTCCCGCAGGATCTCGACCATCTTCATCTGCGCTTTGGACTGTGCACGGAGGTAGTATACACCCGCACTGGAATGGCACAAACTCATTATGTAGGTGCGATATAAACACATATCGTGTAAATGCATTACATACATGTGTGGAATACAGTGTAACTTAGCTATACAGTAGAACCCCTCTAATCCGACCTTTGATAGTCCGACCATTCTCAGGCTTGCAAGCATCTGCCGACTTGTAACTGGTGGGCCGTTGTTTTCAGTTTAGAATTGCTTGCTTGCTTCCGCTTTTCATATCTCGTCCAACATACAATAATGAGTAAATATCCTAACTATAAAATGAACATTATAACTGAAAGATAAAAACGAATCTTTCAGTTTGATCTCAGCGATACGAAACATCTTTGATCGACCAAAATAGTTGAAGACGAAATTACACAATTCATAGCCTATTGGAATGCAAAGAGTTGGTATGATTACTTGATTTGTCAACTACATATTCCAGTAACTGATTAGGTCCAGTAAGATATTGCAATTTAAAATACAAAGCATATCATCATTGAAAGTTACACCGAGTCTCAGAATGTGATGATTATTCCGCATAAGAAAATAATACACTTCGCCATTTTGATCATCTACCCTTGGTTTAGTTATTTTCGACATAACAGACCATTTTTCGTTATTACATTTACAGTTATGCCGCATACAGATAATTTGAGCAATACAATGACATTTTGCCAAATTTACGAATTTGGCCAATTTTGTTCCGGTGTTCGTATAACCAACAAATTTACAGTACATAATTTGTTTGTCCCTTTTCCTTTTAGAACTAATACGTATTCTAGTGTACCTGGACATTTTCCAGTTAATATGTTGTTTAACTGTGTAAAAAGATCTTTTTTATTTGTTTTCCTATAAATATTACATTTTTTGGATAATCCGACCTTTTCTTCATTCCGACATTTGTCTCAGTTCAAAGGTGACAAATTAGATGGGTTCTTCTGTAATATTATTCAAGGGGCAAGTATTGACGATATATAAGAGCGACGTTATAAAAGTGTTATTAACCTAATTATCAGCACCGCATAAATAATAAAAAGTTTAGATTTTCATATAATACACGTACACTAATGTATTTATTGACATAATAAATTTAAATCAATTTATGAGCAATATTCCTGTTTAATTTGAATTTTACGTAAAAGCATTATTAGAATTTTTTTAATTAATATCAAGCAGAATCATAAATTAACAGTAGAATTAACCAGGTAATAAAAGTATGTATGCATGTATCAAAATCTTAACCTCAAAAATGTTATCACGTGAAACCGAAATTCAAGTTTACCACAAAATTATCCTGTCAGTTTTGTTTTATGGAGTAGAAACATGGGTACTAAATAAAAAGATAAATAAGGCTGATTGAAGAAGGATTTTTGGAACAGTATGTTCAAATGAAGAGTGTAGAATCAGCCATAGATTAAGGAATCTATACAGAAATTATGATATCACGGCCCATGTTAGAACTATAAGTTTGAGATGGGTGGAGCATATCTTGAGAAGAGACAAAGGATCACTATTAAGGGAAGTAGAAGGGCATCTAAATGGGGAAAGACCACCAGGAAGGCCCAAGAGAAGATGGTGCGACAGAAGACATACAAAAATAGAAAATAGATATCACAAGAGCAGAAGCAGCAATTTACGAGGTACAGGACAGGGGGAGATGGCGAGCAGTTGTTGGCGAGGCTAAAACCCTACTTGGGTACCAATGGCCATGGGGTAAGAGTAAGTAAGTTTTTAATGAATAAAGCAAAGTGTTAAATAAATTAACAACACAGTATGTTAATGACATTATATACATGGTTTTGAAATTTGTTGACAATAAATCTGAGGTGTAACCAATACTTACTCTTTAAGTGGGTGCAACTTAGACACATATGAGGAATATTCATGTTGACATTACAGCCGAGATCGTTGTAACCGTTTCAGTGTAGTGTGTCGGAGGTGGTAATACAAATACGCAAGTTTGTGCATCATTAACTTAGCACTACTGTAAATCCTACATGTCTATATAACTAACGCCGCAATGATACCTTATTGTCTTTACTTCATCACACAAGATGACCAGTTGAAGTACATAGGAACTTGGATAAGTCAAACTTCTTTGACTCAAACTCTTCTCCATACATTCAAATATTCCCAATGGTCCCTAGCATTTTGTATTCCAACAATACTAAAAAATTGTGGTTTAAAGTTTATTTTGGAATTATTGATATAGTAAATTAATTATAATGACACTGTAAGTGTAAAGTAAGCCTGATCTCATCTGATTGTTTTCAAACCCAACTAAACATACCTAGAGGTATTCAATGAAACAAAAACCTGAGCCAATAAGTTACTGAATATTCTGGAGTCAGCAGGATTAGCAGTACGAATATAAAAATAGAATCATTTCCGACTCACCACATGGTAAGTAGTACGCCAGCCACTACACCAGGTTTCGTGAGAAACATTAAGAAATACCAGAACTCATTCCCTTCCTCCACTTGAAAAACATCTTCGAGGATCTTCTCGTACATGTAAGTCTTCCCTTGGAACGGGCCGCAGTCGGACGTATTTACTCTGAAACAAGTTTAAGGAAACATACTATCATCATTATAGTATTGAATTTCTGTAAGAAACTAGCAGCATGTGCGTGAGAGAAAACTGTGATGATCAAGTTAACTCCGAGTGGCAGAGCTTTTGAATTTTATTTTTTTTTTTTACTTTGGCTTTGCAACTCTTCTTCAAATACTAAGTACAGTAGACTCCCGATTATTCAGTGCTCGGTTAACCGAGCCCCCGGGTTAACCAAGCCCCCGGGTTAACCGAGCTGGTCTTTGAAAAATAAAAATAAAGATAAACCTTTTAAAATTAAGAAAATTAAGACAAGAAGAGGATTTTATTCGTAGCCTGTGTAAGATTTTAAATTTATCGCTGTTATTTTAAGCAGGTCAAGTAATTTGCATCTAAGAACAGTTGTTTGATCGAGTAGTTTATTTCTGAGAATATTATTTCGATAAATCTAAGAATCGTTCACCCGCACATCTTAACTTTTGTAGATCGGTTGTTTTATTTACAGTGTTGCGCAATTACCAGTGTTCCTTACCGAGAGGTTACGTTCATAGATTGTTTCGATTGCTGTGTCTTTGATGCTTGTACTCCGTTATCATTGGCTCATAGAAATTAATATTGGTGTTGTATTGTCAAATTTTCAAAAAATGAATGAAGCGACCAACTGCAAACGTCAAAACCGTAGTTGATGAAGCTTCTATTATTGCTAAATAACCACATTAAAAGAAGGCACACAACTAAATTGTAGTTAAAAGATAATAGTGTTGTTGATGATGAGCCATTTGCATGACAACCTGAAGTTAAATCCAAGATTTTTACTAGGAGTTAATCTCAATTTCTACAACTGCAGTAGTGTACACTTTAGGTCAAGCTTGGCCTAAATCTTTTTACAACTTTTTCTCTTATGTATTTTTTGCAGTCATGTGAAATTCACGAAAGTTTTTCTAAGTAATAAATAAGTACTCCACATTAAATATGTATTTTCTTAATTTTTACAGTATATAACCTCTGTTTTATCCGAGTTATCTTGTATCCAAGGTGTCTTCGGTCCCAATTACCTCGGATAATCGAGAATCTATTGTATAAACATAAAACACAAAACATGTCCCCCCTTAACCATACAGTCGTAAAAGAAGGAAAAGAGCTGTCCACTGCAATTCCAACTATTGTAGGCTTAGTCATGCCATCAACTTCTACCCATGCCGGTCACCGTTTGTTTAAGGTGGGCCCTCCCACCACTATACCACACATATGCAAGCCAAATTGGGTTTGTTAATGATGGGGATTTCAACCCTCGTCCTTCCGATAGGCTTCAATCGTTGCACTCATTATGTAAATTAATAAATAGTACCTGGTGACCGAGCTTTGCTCGGATAGAATAAGACATGTTTTTACAAGTTAATTAGCAAAATTAAAACAAATTTACTGCCCAATGAAAACATTTATGTGGTTGAAATAAAACCGATTTAATACACCATAATTAATTTAGCACTGAACAAGAAGTATCGCCCCTGGTGGGTATGGAACTCGCGGCCTATAGTTCTTGAGGCCGACACGCTACAACTCGGCTACGGTTAGTCAGTTGAGCGATGCCGTTTAACGTCTTTTAGCCAAAGCCGATCATTTACTGTTTAATTATCAATACCATTATTATTAGCCTGTGATCAACTGATGTTGTTATAAACGGAATGAGCAGTGAAAAGCAAAAGAGAAATTTAATTTACATCAATTAATTGGTTTGTTACTGTGGCTTCAAGCAATACAACGAATACGTTTTCTATCAAAACACGGAAGATTTTGGAAATACTTTTTTCTGCTTTTATTTCGCACAGCTATGTTATCCTTAAGTTTTTACAAATTGTTTAGCAACCTGATAATTTTGCATTTATTTAATTCATAAAATAAATATTAATGCATAACCTCTATATTGTTCCCCGCAGTCTTCAATCAAGAACTGTCAAACGGTTATAAACAGCTGTTTTGGTTTGTATTGTTTACATTTTACTCTCCATAAGCGTAATGTTAAATTTTTAGATTTTAAACTTAATATTACAGTAAAACACGAATTTTCCTGGACATTAGACCTATCTAGAACTTATTTTCTACTCGGAAATTAGTTATTTCCAAAATTTAAAGAAATTCCTCGGTGCCGTTTTCGAGATCCGTGTGCAAATATATATATATATATATACAAACCTTGCTCGTATTATAGTATTGGATACACAGTAATAATCATTTTTTAGTGTCATCGACACGGGTCGATCGCCACTCGGAGGGTTAATATTCCATTTTATAAAGTCTCGTTCGTAAATTAATGGAGTAATGGACTAAAACCATATCACAATAATATTTACTTACCTTGTGATAATGTATCCGTAGGTGACCAGAACTCCAAGAAGAGCGATAAACGTCAACACCAAAAATAAAGTTTCCGTCTGCGAGGCTCTCCACGACCGGGACGAAGGCTCACAGTTGTTTAAAATTCCATACTGAGAAAACAGAAATCACATGAAGAAAAACATTAACTGTAACTACACATGTGATTCATAGGAACTATGCAATTACTATCCAATGAAAAGTAATCAACTATAAAATTAATCTATATTCTTTTTATAGTCTGGAGCATTCAAATTAGCTCTTTAAAATTAATTTGGTAAGTATATTCTTCCTTAGTTACTTGTGGTCATTTTAATGAAATTGTTACAAAAATTAATTATATAAACAATGAGGTTGTCTTTCACGGATCACCTTAGTACAGTAAATAATAGGTTAAATACCTTCTCAGCTGCCTCATGAATCCTGATGTTGTCCTAATCGGATGAGCGTTTCTTAAAATTATGTTCTTACAACAGAATTTTAGTAAAATTTGGCCTAAAACTAACTATATTCAATCACCACAGTAAAATAATGAAACGGTTTTATTGTCCAATTAATGCAGACTAGTTGAATCTGAATGGTCAGATTGTTTGTATAAACTACATTAATATAAAGAAGACTTCATTTAAGATCAGCTGCAATCCCCAATCAAATATTTGGATTTTGGGGCTATTTTTGCATTCAAGTGTTATTAATTATTATATCTATTATTATTACCTGTTAACTTTTTGAAACCTTGACCTATCCAGGTAGGTATTTTAAGTAAAGTATGAATGAAATATAGTTTATGGGATTACCTTCTTAATGTAAAAAGTGAGGAACATCTTGATGACCATGACTGCAGATAGGAGAGGGCTGAAAAAGAAGCCAACCCAGAACAGTGTCTGGTTGTGGATAAGGTTGAGCGTGTTACGCGACAGATCGAAGGAGGGAGCGGCCATGGATGGCCAAACCCGTCGTGCCAGCTTGGCCCGCAACGTCTCAGCCAGCGTTGTGGCCAAAACGGCCAGCAGCATATCGGTCATCACCAGACGATACACCTCCTGGCCCAGCGATGTCTCCCAGCACTGCATACAAATGGTACATGACAACTAGGCTACAACTTTTCTTGCACCTTTATTGAGGGTAAGCCACCCTTTCTACTTAACCAGCCAGTGGTATCATTAACTGAGGTTCCGTAATAGGTATTGTGTATAGACACTCCCTAACATCTAGTCTCTTACTAATTTTAGAGCACATGTGAATAATTGTAAACACTTGTACAGTAGAACTTGGATTAATAGTCCAACAGCCGATGGCAACTAAGGGACCTACAGTTTAACGTGGAACCCGTACCACGGCCTCTGAATTACGATTTGGTCCAATTATGAGGATGGTATTTGTGGATTAACGTAGTATTCAATAGTGCGGACGTTAATCCACACAAGAGAACACTACATCCACCGACCATCCCTCACAACTATCCACAATTCGTGACCTCCAAGTAGCTGGATTACAGGACGTCGCCACCGTTACTTAACCAGCGGTATCATTAACTCTAATCTAAGTTCTATCTAAGTTCCGCGATAAGTATTGTGTATAGGCGCTCCCTAACATCTAGTCTCTTACTAATTTTAGAGCCCATGTGAATAATTGTAAACATTTGTAATTGTATTATTGAACATTGCTTTAATATTCTGTAGTTTGCGAAGCCTCTTTTAACATGTAAATAAACTTACGATTCTATATATTACCATCCTAGTACCAAGTTTAGAGGACACTTTACAAATATTACGAATTTTAAATTTTAAATATATAAAGTTGTTCATTTGATTGTCAATATAATAATTATCAGTAGCTGACTCGTCCTGTTCATCTTTCTCATTTATCCAGTTCAAAAGAATACTTTCACTTACATTTAAAGCTATAAAAGTCACTAAAAAACAAGGAAACTTAAAACTTACAATATACAAAAACTGTTAGACCAAAGGTAACGACGTTAGAATGCATCTAATACTAACTGCGACGCCATCAGTATCATAGTGAGGTTAATTCTGACATAGCACACTTTACTCCTCTCCCTACCACGCACCTGTGCGATAGTAATTCTGTCACTGTGTCAAAATGGTGTCTTATATGCTCATTTGAGAATACCTGAAGTGTAAAGCTTTATTCCAAAAAACAAATATATTTTTTCAGCACGACGTTTTATTAGGCACTTTTTATTAGGTACTTCCCATCAACAATACTGCTGGCAGGTTAAGACACCTATATTCATATTCATATTCAGATATATTTATTCATCATACACAAATACAATATATATGAATGGCGTCACAATACATCTATGAAAAAGACTAAAACTAATTAAAATATTTAAAATATAAAATAGTTTTAAAACATCAACATTAAAATATTTATAGTACAAATTATTTACAAGTAAAACATAAACATTCAAATATTTAAAATATAAATGTATATTTTTATATATGTATATGTTTAGAAAGAAAAAAAAAACATCAACAATTAAACTTTTTAACAACCTGGTAGTATTCATCGAAGGAGTAAATGGGGTGTTCGATTAAAAATGTGAACAAATCTCTTTTGAACCTGCCTCCTTCAGAATGTTTTATGAAAGGAGGCAGACAGTTAAAAAACTTTGTACCTGCATATAAGGGTTGTCTTGAAAAAAGTTCTGTCCTATGTTTTCCAATTATATAATTTTCCCGATTTCTTGTGTTATATGCATGCAGATCCTTTGATTTAGAAATGTTTAGTTTATTTTTATTCATGTATAGAATAGTTTGATAAATGTACATATTATAAACGGTTAAGATTTTAAGTTCTTTGAACTTTTGTTTACAAGATTCGTCATTTTTCATATTTAACATTACTCTAATTGCTCTCTTTTGTAATTTTATTATTCTATTCAAGTTAATTTTTGATGTGCCACCATATAATAAAAGACCAAATTGTATGTATGACTGTATATTTGAAAAATAAACGATAAGTAATGTATTTAACGGACAGTAAAAAGACAATCTACGCAAAGCAAATAAACCAGAACTTATTTTATTGCACACAAAGTCAACATGTTCATTCCACGAAAGCTGGTCATCAATTATTAAACCAAGAAAGTTTGTACTTTTTTTATATCATTGTAACTTTATCATAACTATCATTTATCAGTTAACTTATCATTTACTTTATAACATGAGATTCTCAAACAGGTCTACATCTAAAAAATTCAGTAATGTATGTTTGACTTACCAGGTGATCGTGCCTCTGTAGCCAGAAAACGACGAGCACCGCCACGACGATCAGCTCCAGCAGGAAGGTGCGGACCATCGTGACATACAGCGCCATCCTCGGTCTGTGATATTCCTCGAACCTGTATGTCATATTATTGCTTCAGAGGACACTTGGGTAAAACAAAATAAGTGTGTCATAATATTAGTATTTCTTTTGGCTATACAAAGTGAACAGCTTTCCATGCACCTTTTTTTCTCATTGTCTCTTTAAGAACATGCCTTAGATTTTGGATACCCTGGGGTATCGAATGTTTTTTTTTTCTGGGGTGCCTCATCTTTTTGTGGTTACCTGGCACTCAGACATGATACTGAGTATAGGCTTGTAGTTGATGCCTTTCCCTCCCCAGGTGACCCAAACTGTCCTCTCCTGCCTTACTCCTGCCGATCGTCATGAAACATTTCTTTTAGGTGGCTGGCATAGGTGTAACTACTTCCCGTTAGACCTTCAGGGATCTGTTGACCACCAGAAAGTTGTTGATCGTCCTGATGATAAGCTCACGGACGAGGAGTGCTGTTTGTTACAGGCCAAACTCGGAGATCTCATGATCGACGATGACTCGGAGGTTGGACCCCTACAAATTTTGAGGACCTTTCAGGAGAAAGTAGTGTTGTTGCAGTCTGCTGTAACAACATGACCTGCGACTGGCTGAAGGGTAAGGTCTCTCTTGCTATATGCTAGGGGGCTGAGATGTTGGTTGAAGAGTACAAAGTTCTCCTCCGTGGTCATCTTGGGAATAGACAAACTGTTTCCCAAGGCAGAGCACATAAATATGAAGAGGGTCTTTGTGGGTTTGCAGAAACAGAACCCAGGTGATATCAGTCACTGGGCTTGCTGAGGTAAGGGCTGCCACTCTTGGTGTCATGGAGAGGGGCAGTCACCTTCCCCGGGAGGAGCTGGTCGGGATACTATGGAAGTTTTCCAGACTTTTAAGCCTGGAAGGTCCATGAGACAATCAGCAACAGAGGTGCGCAAAATGCCACATGGCTGACGTGCTAAAGGAACACTGTTCGCCCCTTTGCGTAATTCAGTAGGTGCATTGGCTGGAGAGCATTGCTGGAACCTCCTATTCCTATTCTGACAATTTCAATGTCAATTTCATATCATGATTACATGTTCATGTCAATAAAGCAAATTTGCCTTCTTGCAATCTATATAAATAAAATTAGAGTTTTGTCTATACATTGCTCAGAATTATTAATTTTTTAGTTATTTTTATTTTTCGTGCGTTAGAGAAGCCGAAACCAGTCTTATCTCAATGTTTGTCATTTTGTCTGTTTGTCTATGACGCTCCAGGAGGTATTTTACGTCGTCTTCTCCGAAAAAACGGGAGAACTGATTACAATGAAATTTATTTCATGTATTCTCTACATTCCAGAGAAGGTTTATCAATGCTTGAAATTGTCTGCCGCCCCTTTAAAAGTAAATTACGAGCATTTAAAAACCCACTTTTACGTGATATTAGTAGCATCAGTTTTCAAAGAATAACCAGCTGATAATAATCAGCCGTCTTTGTAGTTTAAAGATTTAATAGGAAAAAAACAAACAGCTGTCAAATCAATATTTGGTTATATTTGGGATCAATGGTTGGTTACCACAAGAATTACAGCGACATCACTCATTCACAACCACTTACTAATGAGTGCAGATAAATAAAACTAGTGTAACATTTAAACCGTTAAAAGTTTATAACAGCTAATTTACCTGACAAGATATGAAAATAACATGGGCAAGAGAATCAGAAGTGAAGTGATGATGAAGGATATGGCAATAGAATCTCCAGCTGTGCTGACGCTCGTCTCTTCCTGGAATTTTAAAAAAACTTTATAAAAAACGAAGACACAGCCTAAGACATGTCTGGCTGAATTTTCACAGCACAGAGGCAGAATAGGATACACTAAATGTAAGCCATCTCAAATCATATTTACTGAGATTTACGAACCAAACCATAGAAATGTTTTGAATGTAGATTTTAACTTCATCATCATGTTTTTTATCTAATTATGCTTTGAAAGATAGATTTTTTAGCCTGGATCACATCTGGACCACGTCCTCCCGGAAAGCAGAGCGGCCTGTGTAGTTTAAAACCAACCAATAGGAAAATTCCAAGTGACCCATACAAAATAGATACTGTGTTATAACAAATCTGGTTGTAGTTCTTTAAGATCCCAACAGGTGGCGGCACAATCTACATCGCCAGATCCACCATCTTGATTTTAACCTAAACGTCACCACTCAGATCCGAGTGACCCGCAGCAAATAATTTTTGGAATAAAAAATGTTTTGAGTCTGAGTGGTCATGAGTGGTTGTAAAAGGAAGAAGGTTGAACGTCAGAAAAGTGTTCTATTTTCTACCTAATACTAATAACAATAACTTTTAATCAAATTAAAAACAATTTTTTAACACGTTAAATGCTTACGATACTTTACGGTTATGTTGCTGCACAGAGTTATATGTAGTCTCCCCAGCACTACTATTGCAGAGGCTATTCACGATCATTGTCTATGCGACGTGGATGTCTATAATGGTATATTTACGATTTAGTTTCAGATCATCTGGATTTTCGGCTTGTCCAGATCGAGACGCCGCCACATTAAAACATTTAAACCGGACTTTACTGTACTTTAAAACTTACAAATAATTACTCCAGTCAATATTTAAAAAATCTTAAGCATTGTACAACCATTCTATAACTAAACAGTTTTTAATTTATTTTTAAATTATGAAATTGGTAATAATTTTATTTTTATTGGTAACGCATTATAGAGTTTTAATTGAACCGAACAACAAATTTTTCTGGGAACTAGAAAACCTTAACTTCTACTCTATTATTATTTCTATTCTTGTATCATAATGATGAAAATCGCTATTTAAAATTACCGGAATTGAAAATAAAGTTTCTATTATTAAAAATAATGAGTTCTATTATCAACGTTACAGATAATTCTTATTGCTTCAGCCACAAGGCAACGCATATTTTAAATACTCACGTCTAAAACGATCTCGATAACGTCTCCAGCCTGTGAGTTGAGTTTGGCCAGAAACGAGTGAGTGAGGAGAGCGTAGACCAGGTAACCGGTTGCGCCGGACAGTGAGAGGAACAGAGTGGACACCAGGAACCTCTTGAGTTTGACATACAGGTCGTGCCACAAGTCAGACTGAAGCAGCACGGCGCGGGCGTCCTCTTCCATTAGCTCCTGTGGGTCACGTCACGAGGAAACAGGTGTGAGAATTAACTAGATTACAAGAGTTACAGTACAGTAGAACCCTTCGTAACCGGAATATTGGCCTAGAGGAGATATCATAACGTATTTCCCACAGCTTACGAACACATAAGTTCACATTAGCTTCCGCTACTCAACACCTCTCGTGGTTTTCAAAAATTACTATTCAGTTCCAGTTTAGTAATAGTTTTAAACCCCAAATTTCACCAAAAACTAAAGCCACCAGCCTAACCTAAAGAGGTTATCCTACAAGGTTTTCAGTAATGGCATATCTCAAATCATGTGATCAGGGATCTCGTTAAATGTTTCTGATCTAGAGCCACTTACTACTTTTAGCTCTGCTGAAAGAGCGTGTGTATTTTTTGCAATCAACTATGGCAAAGATTTTCCCCCCGATAATCAAGCTCCTTTACTGATTATCCTTAAAAGTTCTTTCCTCATAAACACTGGTTTTATTTTTTGGGTTATGTATAGATAGTTGAAAACCTCACCAAACATTTTAAAACTTTAGTAAAAAGATCGGGATACTTGTTTCTTGTTCCCATCCAGAAAGATATAAGACTTTTTTTAAGAGTCTTTCATCGTACTGTAACTATCATTTACTAGTTATTTATTAGAAGAAAATTATTAATGGGGAAAAAAGGTATGTAAAAACAGTTTTTTGTCCCTCTAGTGGCTTTAAAAAATCCGTTAAGGAGTAACGATGTTTTAAAACGTCATTATTTGAGAGCTGTTAAGCAGTAAGGGTGAAAACTCAAAACACACCTCAAAAGAGTAGAAAAATACTTTTAATTTTCACTAAATTACATTGAAACATAAAGTAAATATAGTTAGAAACGCGTTTTAGGTTCAAAATGCCCTAAAATAAACATTTTAGAACTTTTTTCAATCAATTTTTCAATTTTCAAATCTTCAATAAAGTAACTAAAGAAAGCACCGAGTGATGTTTAGCAAACGAATAACTCTCAGCTACAGAGATACAGGCGTCAATAATAGGGGAGTGTAGAACGCTTTCACTTTTATTCAGTGCTAATAAATAACAGGTCTAATAAAACTTCATGCCGCGCCGCCACTTTTATGCCGAAACTACCCGCCGCGACCTCCCCGCCTAAGAAACCCTGCGCAGATTACCCCCACCATACCGAATACACCAATACACATGTTCCGCGTATCTATGTGTCTTTAATTATCGATTTATAGCTTAAGAATCAGTCTGTGTCAGGTTATATGTATTTGAACAATTTTAATCAAATGATGTTTTAAAACGTCGCTACTCCTTTTTGCGGATCCATTAAAAAGACGTTTTAAAACGTCAATACTATTTTGACGCAAAATATGCTCTTTAAAGGGTTAAGTATCAAAATATACTTTTTTATATGAAGGATTTATAATAATAGAAAAAAACAAACATACTTTAAGCTCCCTGGCCAGGCCCTCGGACTTGAGTTTGGCAGCTCTCTCAGTGGCGATGCTGAAGTCCCAGCCACAGAACACCTTGTGGGCGTAGATGTTCTTGATGCCTCCAGCTGTCTCGATGAAACTCTTCCTATACGAGTTGGCCATTCTGAAACATCATCACTCACTGACAACTATTATTGGTTGTAGAAACTGTAAAAAATCTTCTCCAAAATTATCTTCCTCAAAATTACAAATACAGTAAACTCCCTCATATCCGGACTAATGTGGCGACGGCCGATCCGGATAGGAAAAAATCCGAATATGAAAAGGGAATAAAGCATCCGGATATTAAATAAAAAAACATAATTTTTTTGTAATACTTTAATACTTTAATGACATCAAAACTGAAAATATTACGTAATACAGTATAAAGCGGTACAGTATGTAGAGTAATAGAAAATAAAACAAACTGTTGGAAGAAAGAGTAGGTCACTATAGCAAAACAAAGGCGACACTGACCACTGATGCGGGTGTTGTCACTACAGTACATGTGATGCGTTAGCTAATGGGGTGGGTAGGGAAGGGACAGGAGGGATGGGGAGGTTTATTGTTTCGTGAGTCAGTGACCTTGCACCAGATAGCACAGAATACAGAGAGTAGTGCTCAAGACTCAGGCGCTCGGGACAAGGGTGACTCATCGTTCCCTCTACTCTGCTTTTGAACATTACCGCTGCCAAATCGCTTCAACCCCGCGTTTGGCAACTGGCGCGGTTCTAACCGGCCTACAAACATCGTACTCAACTACTGGGTTAACAAACATTGGCCTCCTAGAATGTTTTCAAATTTTTGTAATCTTTAAAAATCACGTCCGGATATCGGAGGGTCCGGATATGAGAGATCCGGATATGAGAGGGTTTACTGTAATGACAACAATTTCATAAAATTATAATTGTCTAAAAAGGATTAGAATAAATAATAAGCAGCATTTTATATGTACATATGAACTAAGAAAACATCAATGTGTTTAATTTTAATGTTAAATTTTCTATTTTGTTCTATAAAAATGTTAAACACTTTGGAAATGATGAATCAAATACAAAATCTCAACCAAGAAATAGACAGTAAAAAAACTTAACAAACAAAATATAATTTACGATTATTTACAATTTTTTATATATCATATCCACAAATATTTAGATTGACAAGCATGGAAGAACATATAAAAAAGCCAGAAAGTGGTTTCTCGCACATGCACATTTTGAGGTGAAACCTTAATGAACACCCAAAACTTAAAATTGGCGTGATTTAAAAAACAAAAAAAAACAAGCATAACCAACAATACAAATGGAATAAATTAAATCTAAATCTACAAGCATTAGGATAAGAAGCGGAAAATAAAATACTTACATTACCTACCCAACAGATATGACGATAAACGTAACTCCATAAGATAAGAGGGCAGTGATGAAGTAGGCTTTGGGAACGGAATACCCGGTCCGCAGGTTGGGAGCAACCTTACGCAGACTCACGTAGTAGCCGTAGTATAGGGATGAGTTTGTGAAATAGCCCTGCAACCATCATCCGAAGCAGGTTCATTTGTAGAAGTTAAAAATTAAAAATGTGCGTCGCTCTTTAGTAGAGAAGGAAAACCAGATGAATTACATAAAGTATCTTACATTCAAATGGTCATTTGAGAGTTATAGCAGGGTCAAATGAAATTTTCAATTTATTCCAGACATTGAATTGTTGATAGTTATAAGCAATGGCCGGTGGATGTGATATTCCTTGGATTGGATTAACGTTCGCTCTATTGAATACTACGTTCATCCGCAAATACCATCGTCATAAATAGACCAGTTCGTAATACAGAGGCAAAATTTTGGTTCGGATTCTGTGTTAAACTGTAGGTCCCTTAAATTCCAAAGGCTGTTGAGTTATTAACAGCTATTACTTGAGATTGTAGTACATTTGATACGTATTTTGCCACATTCGTGGCATCATCAGAAACTAAATTAGGCTACACTATTTACATTATTTACAAAGTACACTGTCACTGGTCACTCCCGCATTTAGTTTCTGATGATGCTACAAATGTGGCGAAATCAGTATCAAACATACTACAATATCAAGAACATTGGCAACAAACTAAGGTAAAATTATTATAATTACTGTTTTTGAAACTGGGTAAACTTTAATAATTTTTATCAGTGCGGTACAAGGACTATCTGACTTAGTTAGTAACAAGATAACAAGATCCTACCACAATCATCTTACACTCATTTCTCATTTATAACTTAAAATAACTTTTATAAAAGTACTGTAATTAAACGTTTTATACAACAAAAATAAACCAATTTCAAAATACAACTGTATAAAAGACAAGGCAAGCCATTTTAAAGAAAAAATTGCTTAAAATAATGATTTAACTTCATTATGTTATTATAAATTTAATACGATCACTTTTATTGTAAAATAAATCATAAAACATGCTGAAAAATGACTATGGAGTTCAAATTTGCAAAATTTTAAATAGCCTATGTGCCGAACCACACAAAATATACAAATATGTTAACAAAACTTTATACTTTATCTTAAAAAACATCTAGAGTAGGTTCCTTATTATCCAAGGTAATGGGTGGCTGAGAATAATCGAAATCGCGGCTGAAGCAAATCTCACTTAAAATACCCTGAAAATAGTTAAAAACAACCGATCATGAAAGCAAAATAAGTGCTGCACGCAATGTTTATCCTTTACTGGATGTTAGGTTTAATCATGTGATTAAAGACTTCAAATACAAGATTATCTTATGATAAATAAAATAATTTTGTAGACATTATTTTCACATCGGTAAAAAATAATCCAATAATGAAACAATTGAACTATATTATAGGCCTGCTGTTGAAGTTTTTTTCTATGCATTTACTTCCATTTTACAAATGGTTGACCATTTGTAAAATGTTTCTCAGTGCCATGAGATTGCACAGCAAAGTGTCATGTTCGCCTTCTAAGAAGTCCAATTATCTCTCTGCATAATGGTGGGCAGTTACATACGATCGCTCGCCAAAGGTCAAGTGTGTCACGAGCGGTAGCTATAATTTGCAGGCACAAGGATGGACGTTTATGCACTAAACTTCGCTTGTCGCAGTTGCTAATTTATTTTTTCTGATCCCGGATAAATCGCAACTCGATTAATCCAGCTGACTGGCTACCAATGGATACTAACCTCCCCAGTGAAGATGTTTCCCATCTTGAAAGGCACATACACAGGTTTGTCAGAGCGGTTGCCAGGGTTGGCAATAGTGAAGTCACGATCCGAGACTACCGAGGTTTGCTCTACCGAAGTCAACAGTTCTGACAAGGACGACGTTCGATTTAGGGTAGCCGCTCGATGCTGCATCAGGTTAGGCACCACCACAAAAGATAAACTAAAACAAAATCAATTTGGTTTATCAAATAATTTATATTTAAACTGAATAAATTTATTTTGTTATTAACTGTAAATTTTTAAGGTAAACTTGAGCCTATAACAAAAACAGGAGTATTTTCACAATTTCCAGACATGTTTTGAAAAATTAGACAAATTTGATGATTTTATCCAAATTATTCATATTTCTTCATAGTTATTTCATTTATAAACGTTTATTCTACACTAATAGGAACTGTTGTTATTCATATATCACTTTTTGATAATTTTAATAATTTAAGGTTTATTACAAACAATGTAACATACTCACCTAATAATAAAAACAAATAGGTTCATTAGAAATAACCATCGTAAAAATTTAAAATATGCTGCAACCCCACTTCCGAAGTGTCCTTCTACTTCTTTTAAACTGGAATACCATAGTTCCCAACTTGAAAATACATCACGCAACGTCAGACGTAGCTGAAAAATAAATTAATTCGTAAAATTAAATACCCTAACCATGAATTAAAATTTTTACTTAGATACATTAAGTTAAATGGACCAATAATAAAAAAAGTTATTAAAAAACCAATATAAGTATATGCATAATCAAATATATCTTTCATTATAAAATCAATCTCATTAATAAAATCGTTTCACTCCATTCATCGCTGTTGCATGATATGATCTCATCAATTTAACAGCCTGCCGATCAATTTTGGCAGGGGACAACTGTTGTAAATACGACAGGACTTGGATGATTTAAAACCTTTTTTTTCAAAGTTTCCTTTGCTCCCTAAAATGTAATGTAAAACAGTGCAATAACATATTGTGACCACTTCAAACAATATCTTTGATTATATAGTTAAAATACATTCCAAGTATGTTCAATTTAATAAAAATTATTACATTCATTTTCAGAGAAGGATTTTCCGGAAAATGTTTTAGAACTATTGATTATGAAACAAGCTTCTAGCTTCAATTCCTTTTATAGACCTTTGTATAGCTTCCCTTGTACAGCTTGTGTAGCTCAAAGATACTAACCCCTTCCTTCACTGGTTAACTTTCCTTTTGCAAACCAATTTGTTTTGTTTCACGGCTTATAATTATCATCACATCCTTTATTTCCGTTTCGCCAGTCAAACAAGATTGTATTACTAGCCCAAGTCATTCTTCAAAATAATTCCATTGTAAAACCCATTTACTCTCAGAGTAAAATTGTCAGAGAATCTAACAGGAAATCAAATCTGCTCAAATCTTGTTATGTTGAGAAATAACATAATGAAATTTTAAAAAATATGGAGATGCAATACAGTAAAGAGTAAAGTAAACGATTGAAACTTGAAAATGGCACATAATGATAATGAGTAAACAAACATAGATTAAATATAGCAATCGTATAAATTTCCAAATCAATAACATAATAATAAAAATATATACATTTATTAACATTCAATAAATATGAGTTATTTATCTCATAGATTAACATGGTAAAGAGTATGCAGGTTTTCTGCTGTGAGGAACGCTGATAGTAGGTGTTTCTAGTGTAAACAATTAATTTTTTCATCATTTATATCAACTTTCATCAATATCTGTCCATAAATAAAGGAGTTTGCCTAATCTTCCATATGATTAATATGGGAAAAGAGTATGCAGGTTTGCTGCCATGATAAACACATAAACTATGATTTTTAAGCATAAATGGATAGACCTCAACCACATGAAGCTAAATATCAAGTTTTATCCAAAAATATTGATTAATATGGGAAATATTAATTTTTCCCTATCCTCCATAAGATTAACATTGGAGCCCCACAATACAACATTACTTTTAGATTTTTTAATATTCCCTTGTACAGCTGTTGGTAGATAGATACAAACTTTAAGGAACTTTTGTTTAGTTTTTTAAGCTGATTCCAATGTAAATATCATTTAGAAATTTTAAAAATTTCCATGTATAAAACGCTTTTGTCAAAAACTAACTGTTCCCATTGACCAATGTCTTTAATTCATTTGTAATTTCACGTATAATTATCATCACCATTTTTCAGAGTAAAATCGTTTCACAGACAACATATTATATCTAGCTAAATTCTTATAAATAATTATTTAATATAATATTAATTTAACAGGAAATGTTTTTGGTAAGTAAATAAGAAAAATAAAATGGCAATACAGTAAAGAGTGAGTAAACGATTGAAACATAGATTAAAAACGATTCTAAAAACCTTGTAATACCCGTTGGAAGTGTTTCTCGTTTAACCCTTTAATGCGGTTTGACGTACACCGTGACACGCGGGCCAAATGCCGTAGGCAGTACAATCTGACGTACAAGATACACGCGATATCAACCCATCATGAGCTGTTCCCTCGGCAAATTTACCAAACTATTTAGACTCTTTAACGTTTTCTGTTTGTTAAGAACAGTACAAGGAGTAATTTCAGCAGTTTTCTTGTATTTACAACCAATACGAGGGAGACAATTTGAAAATTTCTTTATTTAACCTGCCCTAGATGTAGTTTGCGAGTATAAATGTTGAGGGATTAGATGGGCTGGGCACGTTCTTAGAAGGAGTGAAGACAACAACCTAAAACAAGTTGTAATAAGGAATCCTGAAGGAAGAAGGCCAAGAGGAAGGCCACGACAAAAATGGTGGAATCAGGTGAAGGGAGATCTGGAGCGGATAGGAGCAGCAGAAGAAGATGCAGAAGACCGAGAGAGATGGAGGCTTTGTTGGTGCGGCCAAGTATTTACTCAGATATGCATGGCCCTGGGAGTAAGTAAGTAAGTAAGGTTAAAGACAGAGACAGAGATAGTTAAGAGTGAGGTATCAAATCAACTGTTGAGTTGCCATGTTACTATACTTTATACTTTTATACTTTATACTATAATCATCTGTCTTTGTTGTTGTTGTATTTCTCAGTATTTTGGTCATAAATACGATACAATAGCGTGAATAAATAGTGGATACATTTAGTTTGAATGTTTTATTGTATTTGTGGTTACTTATTGGTACTTTTTTTGTTTTTGTTTTTTTTTGCAAGAAATAACTTGATATATCTTTTGTTTGTGCTTTCATAAAATACAGGAATATGTTTTTATTTTAGTGTGCCTATTACCTTGCATATTACTGCAAGAATCATGTAAATAGTAGAAAAAAAGAATCTGTAACAGTACAGTAGAACTCCAATTATCCGAACTCCGACTATCCGAATCGCCGATTATCCGAATCACTTTCAGAACAAATTTTGTCCAAAAAAAGTCTAAGTGCGCTATTGTTCTTCCCCCCGCGAAGCCAGTGTTTGCGTGTAAAATGTAAGTACATTTTATTTATATTTTAAACATGTGAAAATATCATGTTTCTTACATTTAATTCAATAAAAAAATAGTGCAATATCAAAACGTAGCTTTTTTTCTCTCTAATGGCAATTTAAAAAAAAAACTCTGAGTATCCGAATATTTGATTATCCGAATGGGTCCCGGTCCCCATTAATTCGGATAAATGGAGTTCTACTGTATAAAGATTACTGTTGGACATATTTTACTTGGCTGATAGAATGTAAGTCACAAAGTTAAGAGAGGAAATATCAACGAAATAAAACGAAAATGATAGAAAGCAAGGTGCGCTTCAGGGTAGATGTTTAACCCTTAACCGCGACGCCCGAGTTGACTCGGATTTGACGTTCTCAGCTGATACTCTCATGAATACAAGTCGTCTGCTAGTTTTTTTTTCAAGCTATGACTGTTACATTGACCATGAGAAGTGGCAGACCATTCGGTGCTGATTCTAGTGGCTTTATATGAAACTACTTCCATGCCACATGCTCTGCAGTATCAAATGTGCAAGGCTACGAAAAAAACCCTACGCTACTGAACTGCGACGTGCCACTTACGCCGCAGTTAAATTTATCTGACTGTGTAGATTTTGTGCTGTTAATTTGTCAGCTTACTTTTGCTATGTATAATGCCTTTTTTCAGTATAAAATTTTCAAATTAATTGTGACCCCTGTTAACCCCCTCCTAATTATGAGATGACCCCATCTATAGGATATCAACGAGTTTACATTAATCTACAAGGAATTTTCTGTCCCCTACCGAATATTCAAAGAACTCACCCTGCTAAAAGATATGCTGACTCTGTACTTGAACAATTTCCAACAGCTCATTGGTCTCCGTTTGGATTTCAAACTGACAGTATTCGTCAGCTTCACTTTGACAGTTCGTTTCCACTGTCCATGAATACAAGTCGTCTGCTAGTTTTTTTTTTCAAGCTATGACTGTTACATTGATTATGAGAAGTGGCAGACCATTCGGTGTTGAATTCTAGCGGATTTATATGAAACTATTTCCATGTCACATGGTCTGCAGTATCAAATGTGCGAGGCTACGAAAAAAACCCTGCGCTACTGAACTGCGACGTGCCACTTACGCCGCAGTTAAATTTATCTGACTGTGTAGATTTTGTGCTGTTAATTTGTCAGCTTACTTTTGCTATGTATGATGCCTTTTTTCAGTATATAAAATTTTCAAATTAATTGTGACCCCTGTTAACCCCCTCCTAATTATGAGATGACCCCATCTATAGGATATCAACGAGTTTACATTAATCTACAAGGAATTTTCTGTCCCCTACCGAATATTCAAAGAACTCACCCTGCTAAAAGATATGCTGACTCTGTACTTGAACAATTTCCAACAGCTCATTGGTCTCCGTTTGGATTTCAAACTGACAGTATTCGTCAGCTTCACTTTGACAGTTCGTTTCACTGTCAAATTTTGGGGCATTTCCCTCAGAGCTTCTCTGAAAAAAATAAAAAAAACAGTTAAAATAATTAATTTTTGTAAGAAATTTAATGCACTTTGTTTGAAATTCATTATTGGTGATGGTGGATTGATATTATTTAGATTCTTATTGCGGACATTCTCCATCACGATATTATGTAAAACAAAGTTTCACGACGTTTCGGGATCTGGAATCTGATCCCGTCCTCAGGTGGACTAATATCTAAAACATAGCACAATTAATTAACATATAATCCGGACCAAACCTTAAGCTCTTTTAAGCAGTCAATCTTACAACGAAGCACTAACCATTACACACGCAAAAGTGTGACAGACTCAAAGATCTTTGAGTCTGTTTGTTTGGTCATTTGTTAATTAATTGTGCTATGTTTTTATTAGTCCACCTTCATTCAGATTCCAGATCCCGAAACGTCGTGAAACTTTGTTTTACATAATATCGTGATGGAGAATGTCCGCAATAAGAATCTAAATAATAGGCCTATAAATTTAATGCATTTTAAATTATAGAAAATGTTATATACAGCTGACAGAAATTTTTTTCTTATCTGTAATATACTTGAATTCACTTATGTTTGTATTTGTACTGTTGATTTTTATTGTGAAAATAGGTTCGATAATTTTATAGTTTTCAAACCATTCCCTTTGTTTCCTCTCCTTGTTTCTGTCAATTAATAGTTATTCTTAATGTAAACAGATCAATACTTACAACCGAAGCTTTTCCGCAAGCGGAGTGTCATCCATTAGTTCTGTGTTCTGTTCAATTTCATTTGCAATCTGATCTGCGTGTTTTTCTCCTTCTTCGTCTTCCTCTATATCGGATGACTGACCTGCAAGAAATACGTTATTAATTTAATATTGTAAAATTAATGTAGTATATAATATCTATTGTAATATTAAATATCTATTAATTACGGTGGATATTATTACACCAGAGTCCTGGTACCTCCTGTTCGGATTATCCGGAAATGCAGTATAAAGTTGCATTAAAACTATTAACGGTGTATTTAGACAAATTAACTTACATACTATCACAGTTCACATATAGATTTGTCCACTACATATTTTGCCTGACCGGCATCAACTGTTCCTACAGAGACGTTCTATTTGTTATTTACTCATCACTAGAAATAACAACAGGTAGCAGCACTGACAAATCTAAAGTATTTGCCTTGGCACAGGAAAACCTGCAGTAGGCAGTTGGGATCGATCATGGAGAAATCATGGATGCATGGAATAGATGATTGCAAGGTTACTTTATGAGTAAAATAAGAAATCTCAGAAATTTATCTTCATTGAATAAAATAAATTAATAAAACGGAAATGATAGAGAGCAAGGTGTGCATCAGGATAGATGTGTTCTTATAAGGTTTAAGTTACCTAGATTAGCCAAGTGGTCCTTGATTGGGTCATTCCAACTGGCCAGTTTCCCCTAAATTTATATTTGTTTAAAATATTTTTGTAAATTTCAATGTTAGTGACTGACTAAATATGTGGTTTTGTGTAAATTGACGACCTTTTAAAAGAGAAGGAATCAACTTGTTGTTTTTATGAACTTGAAAATGAGTCGCCCATACTTGATGAAACTGTGGTATTTCTAACCCCAATCGAGGACCACTTGGTTGATTAAGATAACTTAAACATTTTATAAATTTGTATGAGTGGTTCAGAGGCTAAAAAATCATGAATATAAAATAAAATTAGTTTTGAGGAAATTTTAGAGCTACCAATTCGGTAGGGCGTACTGATCTAGAAAGCTGGCACTAACATGGTAAAGGGTACACTATTACTGGCCAGATGTTACTCATTATACTATAGGCCTAATGTACATCAACATCTTGAAGATTAGTATTATGTAAGTCTTGTACAAAATCTTGATAATTTGACTGGGACCTTAGGGTTTCCTGTAATGTAGGTACTTGGAGGTCACATATTGTACATAGTTGTGAGCGATGGTCGGTGGGTGTAGTGCTCTCTTGTGTGGATTAACGTCCGCACTATTGAATACTACGTTAATCCGCGAAGGCCATCCATAAATAGACCAGTTCATAATTCAGAGGCAGTGGTTCGGACTCCACTTTAAACTGTAGGTCCCTTACATATGCCATTGACTGATGAGCTACTAATTAACAGTTCTGTCAAAGGAACATATAAGCCTTACAGTACAAGACTACAAGATCGCACCACAATCATCTTACATTCATTTCTCATCCATACTTGGCTTAACATACCTACTTTGGTAGATTGGCATTTCAAATGGTTATCTAAATTGTAAAAAAGTCATCGCTATATTCTCTGATAGGCATGAGTGGCTGGAGAATTATTGTGAAATCTTAAAACCTGGTTAAATGTTAATTTGAACCACTATCAATAAATACTAATTCACTCACTACACCAAAATCATTAATGAAATAGTTATTTCACAGCAAAAACTTCTGTTATGAAAATTCAAGGCAAAAATTATCTAAGCGGTTATAATTATTGAAAAAACAGCAAAAAATCAATCATTAGCCAGTGATACAGGTACCATAACTGACATATGTGTTAGGAATATATTTAATTGATAAATTAGTGAAAATGCAGTTAATGAAGCCAGAAAAATGAAGCCAGTTCATGTAAATGATATGTATGAATCTACGTCTTAAGGTTTCTACTGAGTAACCCAACTCAATTAAGCCAAAAGCGGCAACATAATACTGTTGTTGTAATGAGTTGAGTATTCAACTATCAAATGGACTAAAAAAACAGAAGAAGCAAATTCAATTAAGTTATAACTCAACATATACTTACAATAACAGTTGCTAAATTCTACAGCCCTAAATTAGAGAACATTTTAACAGGTTAGTAAGCATTATCTAAACACTTTACAGTAATTTTTTTTACTGCTATAAAATTTTTCATGAGTAGTTGAAAAATTATAAACACTTAATATTTTAATTTAAATAGTTTAAAGTTAACCCAGTTGAATTACTATACAGTTGCACCTTATAGATTAGCTAAGAAGCATGCTTTCACTAAATGAAAACTATATATAAAAACTAAACTATCTGTAGGCCGTATAGCTGAGTGATGCAACAGATTCCCTCCTAAAGTTGTATTTTTAAAACTAGATGTTTCAACTTATCAAACTTTGTTAGTTTTTTAAAACAAAATAAACAATTACATAATTACTATAGTATATCTGGTGAAAAGTTTGATCATGATCAATTCCTCCTATTATTATTATTATTATCTAGAAACTTTTGCCTAGACTAAAGAAGTGTAAAACCAAATAGCGGATATTTAGACTTACCGTATAAATAATAAAACATAATTATGCAGCCATTATTAAAATGCATTTATAACTAAAATTTTAATCACATTTTGTATAGGGCCTGGTTTTTTGAAGTAGGAACAAAATCTTCCTTCAGCATGGGTTTAAATTCTCTTACTTCCTTCTTTATTATTACCTTCTTATTTTCAGGTAAATTAATTTTTAAATACTGTTTCTGGCTTCATTTATTTATGGCCAAAAATATGCTCACATATCACATACTTCTACAACAAATACTACAGCTCCCGACAAATACTTTTGTCCATCTAAACGTTAAAATACAACATCTATCTTTGACTTTATAGTTACAAGTTAACATCACCACTGGAAACTTTTACAACCAAGTACAGTTCATAGAAAACTAAAATGATATCTTGAAAACAAAATTGACATTGAAAATTAAAAATGACATTCTAAAACTTTTTTGTATTTTTATTTTTGGTTCATAAATATAGTTCAGTATGGAGAAACATATGGTGAATATAGGCTTCAGAATTAAGTTAAGGATGGAAATATTTGTTATGTGGGGACTTCCTAACCATCATAAAGAAAAAGAAGTTTTTTGTATTTAGTAATAAACACTGATTTTATTATGTTAAATATAAAACTGTATGTTTTGAGTTATTAACAGAATTCGAAGAATTGAGCAGCTGCAAACCATTTAGGATTAACAACAGTCGCAATTCAGCCTCTAACCAAAACTGGTCTACAGACTAAACAAAAATAAACTTTGGGTGGTAACAATGTGTTAAGTCTGTGAATTATAATAATGAATTAACAATATAAATTTATGTTATATCTTATTTTAAATTTTTCTGATGAAGAGTTCATAGTTTAAGATGTTTCATTTGTCTATGGTAATCCTAGTCTAAATACAGTATACAACAGTTCTTCCTCACTCACTAAATTATTTAATTTAAAGGAATAAACACTATTTGATACACTATATATATGAGCTCCTCTCACATACCTGTAACTTTATGGAGGTCTGACAGTAACTGAAGGGCAGCCATATGTGACGTGGAATGAGCTCGTGGTCTCAACAGGCAAGTCAAAGGTTCATAGTCGTCTGTACCATGATCCATGTTCATTTCTAGCTGACTTTTGTTCCTCCTAAGCTCCTATAAAATTAGCATTGAAATAAGGCTAGATTTTCTTAATAGCTTTTGCTGTTAAATTTTGATCTAGTTCCACCAGTAGAAATAATGACAAACAAAATCAAATAAGATCAAAAGGTTTCATAGGTAAATTACACCAAAAATCAAGACACGATGGGAATTTTACACTTGTGCTTTTGATTCAAATGCTTCTCTAATAGAAGTAGGGTTGAATTTGATTTAAAATTTTACAAACCTCAACTCAATCAATATCTTTATTTGTGAGTAGAGTACACATTTGAATAGCATCAGCTCAATTAATCTACCTATTTACTTTACCTAATTTATGAAGGTAGAGGAAAACTCTGCCAGGGAATACAAAAGAGACTTTTTTTAAAAGCCTTTTAATTTAAATTTTGAATTTTTTTATATAGGCCTACCTGTATATTCTTTTTACCTTAAATATGAGTTGCTAATTTTTTAGGATATTTAAATCCTACATATTAAGGGGTTTTTGGTAGAACTTTAATCTGGAATGGTTTTGAATAGTAGCCTAATTTTTCTGTTTCTGGAGTTATAAGGATGGATATCAAACGATGCAGTTGCTATTACTTTTTGCTGTTACTTTTTATTTTTACTTTTATTACTTTTTGCTATTGATAGTTTTTTTACAGATTCTATCCAGGTTTACTTTTGATCTATAAAGATAGTGAGGTACTTTAACGGCATTAGTCATATGAATCAGCCAGAAGTAACTGTTTATGATCTTACAATAGTCTGTAGCTAAATTTCGAGCACGACACATCACCCTCAAAACTTGATCAAAAATATCAAGCCGTTATAGATATATCAGATCAATAGAGCTTTCCATGCAGTGTTATCCAAGTTTAATGCTTTTGTGTTTTTTTTATTATAGATAATGGCTCCAGATCGAAAGAAAGGATTGCTAAGTGAAGAAAAAAAAATAAGTTGCATTCAAGGTGTGCACCACTTTCAAACTTATAGTGAGAGTAAAATAGTTGTTAGCAAAACTTCAAAGTCACTCATGCTAAAAGTAAGCATTTTTTTAAACGAGGACGCTGCAGTCGAAGATGATCATTCTACACGACGTCGACTGTCATACAAAGATGTCTACAGTGATGATTCGGAAGATGTCATCATTGGAGAAAATTCTGCAGAAGGTACAGAAATCTATGTGTGTGACGAGATCACATGATATTGTAAAAGTTTAAGCACAAATCCTAGCAATTTTGTTACAGTGAAACTGTTAAGCGAGAAAAATAAGGAATTTCATTACTTATCTGTTTGCCAAAGGATAATAGATGATGATATTTTAGTCACTATCATTAAAAAATATGGTGAGGAGTTAACTATTTTTAAAATTGATGAGGATAATGAAAGACTTGATGTTGAGGTTTCTAACAAAGACATAGTTCAGATTTTGGAGCAAGATTTTGGAGTCAAGAGTGCTGGTGTCAGTTCATTATCAATTTTCCAAATATATAGCAGTTAAGGAAATGTAATTTTACAATACTTCAAACTACTCTTCTAATTTTAGTTTAAGCTCTGGCTTAATCTTTATTGTAACCGATTTTGTGAGAAACATTGTTAAAAAAAGTGAAAAACATAAGTAGCCGTACAATGTTTGAGCCAATTAATTAAAAACATTTTTGAAATTTGACTTCAAAGACTCCAAAAAATCAAAACTCTTATCTTGTTAAAAAGTTTAGTGTAAGGTTAGGTGTAAAAGTAATTTTTTATATAATAAAGTGTGTTACTTTCCACACTTGTTTTACTGGTCACATATGTAAAAAAATATTTTTTATAAATATGTCTTTGCAACATTTTTCAGTATAGTTTAATATGTGGTTGTTCTTATAAACAATGAAAGTCTTCAGCCAATTTTTTAGTATAGTTTTTTTAATAATTAAATTAACAGATTTTTCTAATAACTTCAAAGTAATTGAGAGTCAAGTAATTTCATATCACATGCACTTGATGGGTTGCATTAGATCCAAGTCAAGGTATGTAATGTCATATCATTGTAGAAGCAACAATCTGCTATTTTAGAAAGAGTTTACAGCACATCATAGAGTTATGACATTGACTAGGCTTGCACTCAAAATGAGTTTTGGCGTGACTCAATTTGTTCACTGCCTTTGGCGAAACTGAATCTAAAAGGTAAACTACAAAATGAATTCAGGTCAACTATGAGAAATGATGAAGGCTAGACTTTATGCCTGCAAGCTCTAGGATAGGCTATATATTTCGATACTGACTTTTAAGAAACGCATGGATTTAAAAACGAAAATTGTACAGAGGGCAGTCAATTTTTGTTTTGATTAACTTTGAAATAATAAACATGTCATTTGTGTTCAAATTAAATTAATTAATTTATAATTTTAAACAGCAAGTAACTTGTAAATGCTATGTAGGCCCCTAAGCATATGTTTTTGTCACTAAATTAGTAAGAGTAACTAGGAAATACTGAAACCAAATAAAGTGAAAGAATATTCTTTTAGTTAGGGCCTGTAAAAGATTTCAGATAAAGGTTTCAGATATAAGGTTCCAGAAAGGACTGTGAATGTAATGCTTGATAGGCCTATGCTATCCAAGATATGGCCTGTCCCTCATTGTGCCAACATAAGAACGGCTATGTATTGAAGTAGAAATTGTCATTTGATATTAATTAAAATATCTATTACAAGTTACAATAATTAAGTTGCATTGAACGTTATTACAACTATAACGCTTAACCTAATGAATAATGCTTAGCAAATCTAGGCTAGTATATTTCATTACATACAATTTTAACATTGTAAATAAATTACCGCCATTATATTTGTGAAGTATTGAAGCTCATTCCATTTTTCTGAATTGCAAAATATTCTTAGAAATGTTCTTTATATAGCTAATTGACTTCACTGTTGTTGGTGTAAACGGTAAAGCAGACGACACTAATAATTTTCTACAGACAGTTCAGGTCCAGATACAAAGCAGAAATCCAACAAATTTCCTTACGAAAAAACTGAAACAGGACAGACATGGAGAAAACACATCAAAACATATAGTTTACCTTGCACTATAAACACAGATCAATTGTATCTAAGGGTCTATGCTATAAGCTTTAGAATCCAAAACCATATATAAATGAAATTTATTTTATCCATTACCTTAGGTATCTATCATCGTTCTCTCCCATAGTGACTTACGAGAATTTTCATCTCAAGTCAAATACTGTAATACGTATTCCCCAATTCTAGTCAACCGTAGAAATTCTATTTGAAAGCAAGTTATTGTACTTTTGTGAGAGTGTTATTAATGATGAAGTATTGCTTTTCTCACAATGTTTGATTTTGAGCTGAGAGTGGAATATCCGTTTGTAGGAACCCTTGAATGCAAAAAAAGTCTCCTGTATCAAAAGACCTGCGCATTGAATAAATTTTCATTAATTTATGAATTACTAACTAGTATAAAGAAGAAAGATTATCTTGATAAAATATGCTGTAAACCTGAAATCGTAAACAAATAAATACAAGAAAAAATAATTCTGAGCTTAACGATTTAGTATTAATTTAAAATAAGATAAATTCAATATCAAAATTAAAATTAGTTATATTAGATTAGATTATTGAAGGTGACTGTATGACAAGGTAAGTATTTTAAGTCAAGTATGAATGAGGATTGAGTGTAAGATGATTGTGTTGCGATCTTATAAGTCTCGTTACTGACTAAAGCTGACATGTTCCTTAGACAGGATTGTTAATTAATAGCCTAACAGACAATGGTAACTAAGGGACCTACAGTTAAACGTAGATTCTGAACCACCGCCTCTGATTCACGAACCGCTCTAATTATGGAGGATGGTCTTTACGGATTAACGTAGTATTCAATAATGCGGACGTTAATCTACACAAGAGAACACGACAACCACCGACCATCGTTCACAATTATCCACAATTCGTGACCTCCAAGTGGCTGGTTTACAGAACGACGCCACCGTCCCAGTCAAATGGACGTTATAACAAAATGTTTTTTGTTTATACGTTAAAGTAACATTTTAAAATAGTTAAATTTTTAAATAGGTTTAAAATCAGAAGGTTATTTTAGACAAATTAAATAACATAAAGCAATTTCACATTAGCGGGCTCGCCCCAATGGAGACACCCTAACCGAGTTGAATTTTTGAAGGAAACGGGACTAAAGAAGAGAAATATAATAAAAATAATAATAAACTAAGAAGCAATATTAGTACAGTAATTTACTAAATATCCTGAGAAAGACGAGGTTTCGGTCTCCTGTTTGCCCTTCTCTGGCCAATATCAAATAAAACTGCCTCTGATGAGCGATGTAGATTTTCTAAAAAATGTCCCAGAAATTTTGAAATGAACGCCGAAATAGCAGGGATTTCTAATTCTTCATGAAGCTGACGATTCCTTACAAACCTCGGAGAGTTCGAAGCAATTTTTGATAGCATGTTTTGAAATACCTTATTAATATAAATTGGTTTGTCATCAAGAAGTCTCAGTAAAAATTCAAAATAACAAATAGGCCCCACTTACCTCAAGAGTTTTTTTCCAAAAATACTGTAAATCGTTGTTTAAATACACATGTACGGTATTTTCCTTAAAAAAGGTATTTTCCCAAGTACACCCTCAGTCATTGATCTATGTGTGCCAACACCAATGCATTGTGTATTACTAAAACAAAATTGAAGGCGCATAAATGAATCTCAAACCTTTGACTATACATTATTAATTAATAATGTATAGTCAAAGCTTAAACTAAGCAATGACAGTCTGAATATGTCAAGTACCGGAAACTTAACTCAATTTTGAATGAAAAATTAATTAGCTCATTTTATAATTAAAACTAATAATGTAATCTTATAATTTAAATTAATTAATTCTGTAATAATTAACATTAATACCTCACCCGTCTTACAACTATTATCTTTGAATATTCATTTAATGTTAATAATATATAGCCAAAACTGTTATCATATAATAGGCCTCTGCTGTTTCAAAATTTATGTTGTTAATTAATTTTAGAAGCTAAAACGAAATACTGTACTTCACCCCTAACAGTTTCTTTTAGTACAATGTTTAGCTCCTACTTGCAGTAGCGCTAGTGTTGCCACAGCATCGCTTCTGCTGCCCTCTTTGTTGATGTGAGTGCAAACCGGCGCAGCGCTAGCATCGCATTCCACCTTCCATTGAGGGGCTCTGATATTATAAATATATTTCACCTATAAATACATTTTTCAGAACTTACATACAATCAATATGCTTATATTTTTTTAAATTATTAAAACAAGTTCTAGACTTGTAGCTTTTATTTATTTGAACGTTTACAATATACTTTAAATAAAGTCTTATTAAATAGTTTCTCGCTAAAAGTTTTAATTTGAATTTTGTAGATTAAATTTTCCCACCATTTTCAAGTAGACTCGGGAGAGTTAGAAACGAAACTTTATCTAGAACGGATTGAGAGCAATCTCAGTCCACATAACACATAAACTTGTAATCTAATGAAATTTATTACATTCCGGAGTAATTTAGGGCAGGGTCCCTCACACGGTCAGTTCGATGTCACGATGTTTTAAAATTTAACCGTCTATGATTACTACTTGAAGGCTACAATAAGCCTACACACGATATATTTT
Organism: Nephotettix cincticeps; assembly: GCA_023375725.1. Classification (NCBI taxonomy): domain Eukaryota; kingdom Metazoa; phylum Arthropoda; class Insecta; order Hemiptera; family Cicadellidae; genus Nephotettix; species Nephotettix cincticeps. The sequence goes on from CM041788.1 coordinate 56,602,117, forward strand.
GTCAGTTCGGCCTGTCGCTTTCATGAGTTTAGATTCACCGTAAACGCCCAAATTAAGTCCATTTGCGCGTATGCAAGTTGTTCAATGTTCATACACGTCTGGACGGATGGGGGAAGGTGGGTTTAGCTTGGGCTATACGCTTAACGGTGGAGTCACCACATAACCCTCGCAGGAGCGGAGGTACTCAAAGAGTTACCACCTGCCCCAAAAAAACGATGTCAGTTCGGTCTGTCGTATCCACGAGTTTAGATCCAGTAAACAAAGTTATTCTTTGTATATGCTCTACAAAACGTTAAATAAATTTAAATATATAAATTACAAAAAAATATTTTAAATGTTTTATTTTCATAGCTTGAATGACTTAACATAAAACCATCTCTATATATAAAATTGAATGTATGTCTGTCTGTATGTATGTCCTTTATTGTCCGTTGCCGTATGCCGTGCCGTTGTCCGCATGTCCGTTGCCAAACTACTCATCCGATCGCCATGAAATTTTAGGAAGTTGCTCTATATGTGTCCGGGAAGGTTTTAGTGTAAATATATTTTCGAAAACCCCATAAGTTTCCATTTTATGGCGTTTTAAATTTCTAAGTTAACCTTATGGAGAGTAAGTTTGTTTACAAATTGTCTACAATGAAAACATTTGATTTCTTAGCTACAGCTGATTGGTTTACTTTCCATTAGCAATACCGTATGCTTTACTATCCAATGCCATCTGAATCATTCATTAATGTTAAACTATGAAGTAAATGTGTACTGTAAAAAATGAACAGCTTTATTCACCACGTTAATAGTTAACGGTTTTGGGGGATTATGTATTTATATTTTTATTTTCTGTCTGATTAAAGTCACGTGTTTATATGATAATTACAATGTTTATATTATTACGTTTATTATAATAATCAGCTGTTGTATATCTTTCCTATAAAAGCCGTATTACAGTTAGGTTTCGTTTGGGTTTGGATTGGATTTGAAAATTGTGAATTAATCCACTCAGATTTATTTGTTTTATGGGAATGAAATTAATATGTTTTATCGTTTCAGTATTGTTATTCACTATGCAGCGACCCAGAATATATAACCTTTCACAATGAAGCCGTATTGCTATTCGACTTCAGAACATGGCCAATCTTAAAGTTAACATGTGTTTACTGTGAGGCGTTACGAAGTTCGCCGGGTCAGCTAGTTGTTTATAAATAGAAGTTCTTCTATCATCTATCATGAAACTTGTCAGCGCCTATAAATTTTAAATGCAAACCATTCGAACCATCTCCGACTAGTCGTCCTTTTGAAGTCGGGTTTGCAGCATTTGCTAAGATCTTTAATTTGATGTGCATATCAACCTATGCTTCTATTAAATATTTAGTAGTGACTCCTCGTGTGCCGTCCCCTAAAGGGGTTATCTGGTCGGTAATTGGGCAGATGTGTGCGTTACTATCATCAGTAAGCATGTGTGAACTTTGGTATTGTTTTCTATTGTGGTTTAAAAATTAAAAACAGGTCCCAGTCGTAATTTTCACCCTGTATGAAAAGCAAAAATATCAATTAAAGACGGTCCAAAATGACATTATCGTAAACAAAACATAAATAAAAATTGAAATTACTATCGTTTAACCTCTCAACATTGCCCCTTGGAGGAGTTTGCTTGTGTTTCCACTTCGTATCCATATAAATAATGATGTTTAATTTAATTATTGTATAGTTTCAAAGTGGTACTGTATGCCTACATAGGAGATAACAGGAGTATATATGAGTTTGAATTTTAATTTTTGGCGTTTTTCCAAAATATTAAATTCAACCCCCAAATACTACCCGTTAAAGACATTTGCTAGTATTCATTCTTTGTATACATAATAAGAGTGATGTTTATTGTAATCTTCTAAACATATAGAACAAATTCGTGTTAGTTACAACATTTATAACTCGAGAACGGCTGGACCAGTTTCAATGATCTTTGATTTTTTGGATTCGTCTCTGCTCCGAGTAGGCTACAGACGTATTTAGTTTTGTATTTGACCTTAGGGCCCAACAGGCCTGTAAAGTTTGTACATGTTAAGCTTATGTGGAAAAGACGTGGTGCATTTTGATCATATGCATACATCAATAATGTGAATATTTTTAACAGCTGATTTTGTGTTTATTTATTTTCACCTGTCTGCAAAAGTAATATAAGTATTTTTTTTTGTTTTGTACGAGTGTAATTAAGGGCAAGATATTTCTCAATTCTGTGTATAGTAAAGGTATAGAAATAAACTAAAATTACAAGTTTAAAAATCGAAAAATATTGAAAGGACACCCTAGGTATGCTTAGTTTTCTCTTTGGAACTCCGACTTCTACTTCTAGTGCTACCAATTATAATTTATTTAGACAGAACCAAGTCTTTCAAGGAAGTTTAGTCTGAAAACTGAAGGATAAATATGATGACATTGGCGAATTTTATGATATTAAGTAGATTTTTACGGATCAAGATTAATTAGCACTTCATTGCCACAAACATTAACCCAATTATCAAAGACTGGACTCGGTCCAGGATTGAACCGGTAACGTTAGGATTATGAGGTGGAATCTACCACTACTTCCCAGTTAGTGAAAACACTAATCCGTTAGTAGTTTTTAGTCGAAGCGTTATTTAAACAATTTTTTTCTTTCTAGAATATTTGTTCATTGTTCGGTTTATCACATTTCCTCAACCCTCGCAACAGCTTTTATGTTTATGAAGATGGTGTTTAATTATTATACATTTTAATATGAAATTTCATCTTTCAACAATGTCCTCATGTAAAAGGTTTTAAATTACTATTTATCTAGACATACTTTATAAAATAAAACCAACATTATATAAAGTACCATATAGAAATGTATGTTCTTTGACTGATGAAGTATTTATTTCAATAGCTTTCCGTAAGCCATTAATTACTATTTAGATCAAGAAATTAATTTTAATAATCTATAATAATAGGGCCTACTGTCCACGGATCTCTTAGAAGACACCTGAGAAATTGTAAACCAAGAATTGCAGCAAAAAGCTTCCTCATTTTATATTTTTTAAATAAAAATAACTTCTTGATTAGCATTATACGTGTTGGTTTTACTATAGTATGAAGTAAAAACTCACGTCTTCCAACACTCCTTAGTATATTTACACTTATATTGTATTTATATACAACGGTAAATATATACAAAAGTTGTTAAATTGGCGATCGATTTCGTCCAGTTACACCGAACATCAGGCCCAAATGGAGACTCCATTGTGACTCCAGTGAAGGAAGACGTGAGTTTTTACTTCATACTAAATAAAAATGTGGAGGAAAATATCATGACTTAATTATCGCCCAATAAAATATTTACATTCCATATGGCTACTTTCCATGAAGTATGTTTATTTAGAAAAAGAAAAATTCTGTGGCAAAAACTTATAATAAATAATAACATTTACATGGAAACAAAGCTTGGTCACATTCACTTAATTGATTTGTTGGTCTATAAGATCTTGAGTGGCGGGAAATGTTGACAAAGAACAGCTGACTGTAGGCATTGTGGGAGCGAACAGCTGATCGTAATGGCGCGAACATGTCACCGCCACTTAGACTTTCCACCTCCGTCTGGTCGATCGCGCCCCATATCGGTTTCCTCTAACGATCTTTAATGCATCCGATGTCTTCGTTTTAAAAGAATTTTGTCTGGCAGAGATCGGTCACTCGATTTTGTGTTGTGAAACTAATCTCTTCCTTAAACCTGAGAAGTGGCAAGCTTTTTTCTCTTAACTGTAACATAAAAATAATTACTAATATATTTTTTAAATATCAAAGTTTAATCAAAAAAAGCATAAAACATACCCCCCTCCCTTATAACCACTAACCACAAAAGCAAAACAGGTATCCACTGCAATCCCAATTAAGCCTACAAATGCCGTCAACTTCCACCCAAGCCGGAAACCGTTTATTTAAGCCCACTCCACTATACCACACATTTGCAAGCCAAATAGGGATTGCTCATAAGCCGGTTCAGCTACTCAGTGCGTAGGAGTAGAAAGCGCTTACTTGGTTATAGACATGCCCGGTGGCAGTCTAGTGCACTACAAGAGCAGGTTCGGTTGCTTGCCCCCAGAGGGCAACACGGTCACGTAGGCGCTAGTGTCTAACAAGTTCACTAATGACAGATGCCTCCACCTGCCACTTCTTATTGAATATGTAAATGCGTCGTGAATTACGACTTTGCCAGTTCTAGGGTTAAAGCGCCACTGAGATAAACAATTAACAACGTAATCCCGAAAATTAAATTATATTAGTGCACATAATTGTGGTTGAGTGGTTGTAGTACGTACTCCAAAACCTAAACATTGCCTGATTGATCACAACCATTATAAACTTGCTATTAAGTTGCACGGCTCTATGGGGCGTAATAGTATATTTAATTACAAGGATGGAAAGTGGTTGTTTCGGCCATAATCGAGTTTACACGCGAGAAGTTTAGCCGTGTGTGGAATTCGATAAAGGCACAGAATAACACTTTTAATTCGAGTTATGAACGATGTTATCATTACATTATAATCATGTTAAGGAAACTAATTAATTAATATAATTTTTTAAACTGTACCTTTAGTTGCTCTTTTGATTCCTTCAGTACCGGTAAAACGGCAACAATAATGCTGTTTTTACAGCTGATTTCACCTTTTACAACCTTCACTGTACTGTTAAAGCTCCTAGCATTTGGATGGCTCGTGGCCACGGTGAGGTCGACGTCTACCTATGTCAGTTCCGGACGTGTCATGGCTACTTCAGGAAATATCTCCATCGGGGACGTTGGAGACACCGGTGTTCGTTCTGCCCGGATAGGGATGATTGTCTTTACACTTTTTTCGAGTGTGTGAAATTTAAAGAAGAAAGGTGGCAGCTTGCCTCTGAAGTGGGATTTGTAACTACAGACACTATTGTAGAGGTAATGCTTCGAGAATGAGATCTCCAACTGATTTTATTTGTCATAAAACATTACATAAATGCATTGACATTGTCCAAGACTATTCTACAGGTACAGTATTTAGAAACATAAATTTTTTAAACTGACCTTTAGTTGCTCTTTTGATTCCTTCAGTACCGGTAAAACGGCAACAAGAATGCTGTTCTTACAGCTGATTTCACCTTTTTCAGCCTTCACTGTACTGTTAAAGCTCCTAGCATTTGGATGGCTCGTGGCCACGGTGAGGTCGACGTCTACCTATGTCAGTTCCGGACGTGTCATGGCTACTTCAGGAAATATCTCCATCGGGGACGTTGGAGACACCGGTGTTCGTTCTGCCCGGATAGGGATGATTGTCTTTACACTTTTTTCGAGTGTGTGAAATTTGAAGAAGAAAGGTGGCAGCTTGCCTCTGAAGTGGGATTTGTAACTACAGACACTATTGTAGGTCATGCTTCGAGAATGAGATCTCCAACTGATTTTATTTGTCATAAACATTACATAAATGCATTGACATTGTCCAAGACTATTTTACAGGTACAGTATTTAGAAACACAAATATATTATATGTACAAGTTCCAGTAAATAGTAAGTACTCATTTATATTGTACAAACATTTAAGGATTAGGAAGTCTTTCAATTTAGTTTTAAATTTTGTCGTAGGCAGTGATTTGATTGTACTAGGTAAGCCATTGTAAAGTATAGTCATAAATATTATACATGTTTATTTTTGTATCCTAAATGATATAGCTATAAAGTTTTTTGTGATATATTATATGATATTTAATATGTCTAATTTAATAGGTGGCTATTTCTGTTAAAATAAACTTACTTTTTTAATATATTACTACACGTACAGGATAGTGTACAGTACATAGTGTAAAAATATGAAAGGTCGAAAGTTATTTAACCAGATTTAACTCTGTTGACTGGTTAAAATCGTTATCGTTTTTTTGTAGATAAATATTTTTACAATGAGCTGTTTGAAATTAAGTTAGCTCGTAATGCTATGGATATGCCTTAAAACTTTTAAAAGTATTTGTGACAAATTTTCTTATAAAAATTCCTTTTATTTTTAACCAAAATATGATGTGTATGAAAACAAAAATTTAAATGTATCACCTAATTTCTTTTTTAAACTATAGTGTATTATATGTTACAAAAGTGTATTTGGAAACTTTCATTATTAACATGTTACTAAATATTTATTAGACCAAAATTGTTTTGTAAATATTGCAACAAAGTAAAGTGACAACAAAATTATGATTTGTTTTATTTTACTTATTTTTTTGTATGTCCTTTTATGATTAAATAATAGCAAAATAATATTATTTTGTACATAAAATTACACATTTATGTAGGAAGTAGTTTAACAGTAAAACAGAAAAATAAATAATAAAAATACAACTTAAAAAAAGCCTTGTAATGTAAATTGTTTTCAATAAGAAAATATTACATAGAGCTTATCCACTATTAAGATTTAACAATATCAGAAATGCATAATATGCGCACATAAGTTATGGACATATAGTCTTATTTATAAAATAACCTTTGCCATTTTAGATCAATTTCATTTTTTGAATTAGACAATTCATGAATAATTACGGCATTGTAGATAGATTTTTATTAAAATAAGTGTTTAATACATTTTTAGTTTGATTGTTTCTAGTAATAATGAAGTTAAAAATAACAAAAAGTTGACAAGAAAATTTTTGTGTAAAAGCTAAAGATTTTGATGTTAAAACGCAGTCTACTATATGTTTTTACCTTGACTCTTCCCTTTTTGACTAATGTCAAAATTTTCTTATTTTATACAATTTACAAAACGATAATACAAATGCTGTATAGACATTACTAATACAACTGAAAAGGAAAAAGTCCAGTAACAAATGCACTGTTACTAATATATGTTGCATTGTTGATCAGCTGTTTTTGTGCATGCAAGTGTTTATTGCATGCAAACTGATACAGTAGTTTTCATGAAGATTATTAACAGTAGCTCGAAAACGGTTATATTTACTCCAAAATTTCAAAAGTAAAATTTCTGTTCTAATTTACCTTAAAATTACCTGTTCTATCCAAAACACCACAAAATATAGGGGTTTCCATAAGAAATTTTCAAGTTGTCGACCATATTGGAAAATGGTGACCATATTTTTCGTATCCTATATTAATTTTTAAATTATCTGAAAAAATAAATGGGAATACCCCGTAAGCAATTTGCTGTCATATGCATAGATATTTATTTAATTTTTTGGACTTTACATAATAAAAAGCACCCAAAAAAGTAGAGTAATTTAGATTCTAATGAAGGTCACTTGATAACGGAAGGAGTTTCCTTATCCCACGAAACGTAGTGTAGTTAAGCACTTGACGCGGAAGGAAAAGTCCAAACAATAAATAAACAAATCCTCCGCTATTATAAGTTTTAAAAATATGCATAGTATTAAAGGTTCACTTTAGGTGAGACACCCTGTATAACAAAACCACTCAGCCAGTTGTATAAATCAATTGTAGTTCACTGATTGCGCAGGTCTGCTGCTACGGGGGTGCTTTATTTGATAACACGTTTTCGACGCTCTTAACACACTCAAAGGAAGATATCCCAACAATGTATATTCCCGCTTTTACCTATCAACGGTTAAAAGGTTCATTATTTGTAGAAGGCAGTGGAGTGACGCTAAGTCGTAGTGTCGGAGACGGTGTGGAGAGGTCGTGGCAATGACAGCTACTTAGCTGCTCTCTGCCGTATGGACCAAAGAACTACTGTAATATAGGAATTATACAGATCGCATCTGGTCTGAAGTAAGTGGTATCAGTGACATTTTCTGTCTCCCTTTTAAAGTAAACTACAGAAGTAAGTACCTTTAATTAATCTATCACATTTGAATGGTACACGAAAAGAATATCATGGTCCAAAAACACCCCCGTCGCAGCAGACCTGCATACTCAGAGAATTTCCGATTAAATAATATAATAATAATATATATGACAAGTTTTATCAATATCTGTCGATAAATATGAGAGTTATTTGCCTATTTTCCATAAGATTAGTATGGGAAAGAGTATGCAGGTTTGCCGCTGTGAGGAACACTGAAAGTAGGCATTTTAGCATAACCAAATTTTACTTTCTCCCCTTATACATAGTATATAGTATATGGAGAAAGTATTGTTTTCGTCAAAATTTTCGAATTTGAGTTGAGGGTGGATATATCCGTTTTGGGGTCCCCTGAATCCAAAAAAGTGGGTTTTGACGTGATGTCTGTCCGTCCGTGTGTCTGGATGTGTACAGTGCCACAACCTACCCCGTTGGTCCGTTTTAGATGAAATTTGACATGTATATATATAGTCACCGTATCTCCAGGTGTTTTTTCATTTTTTTTAATTTTCGATTTTTAAGGGTAGTTCACCCCTAAAACCCTTTAAAGAACGTGAAAAATCCAATTTTCTCAAAAACGGCTCTAACGATTTTAATTAAAATTTATAGTGCACAGATTACTAAATAATTTGACACGACCCGCATGTCTGTAAAAATGACGGTTCAAAAGTTATGGGCTTTTAAATGTCAAAAAATCAAATTTTTAAATTTTCAGCGAAAAGAATAAAAGTAAAGTAAAACTTTACTGGTACCATTGAAACCAGCTTAAAAAACTAAACAAATTAGTATTTTGAATTATTTGTCTACGACTAACGGGTCCAGAGTAAAGTTAAATTTACTGTCCACGATAAACGCAGTACGTTGTCTGAAAGCGCCCAATGTTATTCTTAAGGAGAATATTAAAAAATCAATTCTTTCCTTATTTTCCAACCGTTTTCCATGAAACTTAGTATGAAACGTAAGGTCAAATCACCGAACAAAACCAGCTCAAAAAAGCTTGGTATTACCGGGAGGGGGTCCCCCATACAATTTGAACAATTAATTTAACTTTGTCTCTCTTGTTTTTATTTTTAGAAATTGGATGATTATTTTTGAAACGTAATTACTCATGAATTTAAATCAATAATATAATAATAATAATATATGACAAGTTTTATAAAAATCTGTCCATAAACATGAGAATTATTTGCCTATTCTCCATAAGATTAACATGGGAAAGAGTGCTCAGGTTGCTGCTGTGAGGTACACTGAAAGGAATCATTTATACCATAAATAATTTTTATCTTAACATTTATACCAACTTTCATCAACATCTGTCCATAAATAAAGGAGTTTGCCTATTCCCTATATGATTAATATGGGAAAAGAGTATGCAGGTTTGCTGCCATGATAAACATATAAACTATGATTTTTAAGCATAAACTTATGGGTCCCAACCACATGAAGCTAAATATCAAGTTTTATCCAAAAATATACATTAATATGGGAAATATTAATTTTTCCCTATCCTCCATAAGATTAACATTGGAGCCCCACAATACAACGTACTGTGTTTAGATTTTTTTATATCTCGGTAACCGTTGGAGATAGAGAAAAACTTTAAGGAACTTAATTGTGTAGTTTTTTAAACTGATTCCAATGGTGAAATATAAATTGCAAAATCTTTAAAAATTACATGTGAAAATGCAAAAAACCCATTTTGGGGTACAAAACCCCCAAACTACCCGTTCCCATTGACCGATATGTCTGGTTTACGAACTCGTCCGAGCATTTGTAGGAATACACGTCTCTACCAAATTTGGTCTCGATCGGACCATTTTTGCGAGAGTTATCGTGTTCACAGACATCTGTATAGATATAAATTTTTACGACTATTGTTTATGGTCTCTAGTCACCTAAGAAGAAAAAATAACATGGTCCCGGGCTTAAGTCTTACCATAAGACCTACGATAATAGCTTCTTATGGGAAAATTCGCTAACAATAAATTATTAAATGATATTTAGATTAACTTTGTAGAACATGATAGTTTTATTACATATTGTCTTTTTTAAATTTACTGAAGGGAGAAAGTATGTGTCAGTCCACTGGCACATGAACATTTGAACATGATTATAGATCTATTTTATATTTTTAAAATGGCATAATAATAAAAAATATTTATTTTCACTGTGGGTTTTTTGCATACTCTTAAATACTGTTTATCAAAATAACATATATATAATACTTCTTTAACACACTCTCGTAACAATACAAATGGGGTGGGGGTTCCCTTACCTCCGAGGTCAAAGAATACTTTTTCAGTGAGGTTTATTCAGTAATGTATAAATGCATAACAAGGTCCATGCAAAATTGTTATGAATGTAGATTTTTATGTCCCCCACCTATACGATGCTATGAAGAGACCGTTTTTAATTTGAGTTTTCATTTTTTAAACCCCATTTTGGAGTCCATTGAATACAAAAAGTGGGGTTTAAAGTGATGTCTGTGAGTAAAGACTAGGATTAAAAAACACCCCCCTCCTAGAGCTAAGATATATCCATGTCAATAAAAGACACCAAAAAACCTGTAAAAACAAACTTTACAGCTGTTTGTAAAGTCTGACACTAATAAACAAACATTATAAAACAGAAATAGTAAATCAATCAGAGAGTGTTATTTTTTAAATACTGTAGCGGAGGTCAATTTATTTGATAAAATACCAAAGAAGTATTTATTTGATGAAAGGCTTGGTCTATTTACTTGATCGATCATAAAAAGTCATCTGCTCACAAGGACCAGCAAATAAGCTTCGCCGTGTCCACCATTAGCCGAACATAGAGTAAATAAAATAGGAGCAATTTGACGATCAGCTGGACTACGGTCAGCTGTGGTCAGAGCGTGGCGTCGCAGCGTGACCTGTGACCAATGGGCGATCGCCGTCGCTTCGACCCCGCCCCTCGACCAATCCCGTGCTTTGTTTACACGTTGTCATGGATACGGCTACTTGGTAGTTGATATCACTCGTATCAGCTCCCGGCATCGAGGTAAGATCTTGGACAACTTCCGTATTGTTATGTATTGCCTGGGCGTATTTTTAACTTGTACCTAATTATATTGATATATTTGAAATAATTAAATTGTTATATTAAGATCAATATGTTAATATTCTATGGCTTTTTAACACGTTAAAATGTGTAATTTACTGTTAGCGGTAATCAATATAAATTAAAAAATATTTATCTTTACTGAAATAACATTTATAATTTTACAAAATATTATTTATCATTATCATCTTTTTCTCCCATACTAATTGAACTCATGTGCACTATAAAAATTTGAATCTTAAGGAATTTATACACTTTACTGTATTTTTAAAGTTCGGGGGTAAACTAGAAACTCGGTAGTTTATTATTGAAATCTTTTTTCTCTCAGTTAGAAAAGTTTATTAATTGTTAGTTGTATAAATATTTAAGCCTGCTGTTTCTACTTTGGGTCACTGACTTCTATGTCAGTTTAACTATATTCTACAAAATAATATTAATTAATAGTTATAATTTGTTGATTTAAAACTAATCTAGAAATATACGTAGAATATGATACACCTGGCACAGTTTGGAAAGTGACGTATCGTTGAATAAATCTCAGTATTCATTTAAGTTTTATTTTAATTTATTTTTTAAGTCGCCAAATAGAAATTTTTATGACCTATTTTATCCCTCCACTCATAGCTCTCTTATAGCCCCTCTTATTTTCATTATGGGTGGTTTAACCCCCAAAAAGAACTTAAGTACTGTACCTATATCTCAGAAATGGTAAAAAATAGAGTTCTGATTTTTGTGGGAGTTTTTTATAGCTTATATAAACCCCTATGTGGCTTTTTAATTTTATAAAACGTAAAAGGTTTTAACAAATATTTCAACTGACCGAATTCTAAAAAAATATCAAACCTTTTGAATAATAAAACCTTTTGCAATAGCTTTATTTGGAAAGTATTAAAGTTCTAATGCACAATTTATAAGTTTACTTTTTATATTTTGATTTAATTTTTGTACAGGTTAAGTTAAAACGTCAATTTTTTCAACAACCGATGGTTTGGAATAAAAACCTAAATTTCATAGGCACTCACAATTAACAAAATTGATGGACATATACAGTTCAGTAAGATAAATAGTATTTCGGGACTGCTTTGCACCGCGCCGTAGAAACTAAGAATGGCAATCCGCAATCCGTGTTCAAATTGCGTTCGCCGCTTCACAGGCGCTATTTCTGTTTATGCTTGTTTTTATCCTCTTATAAGTTTAGTAAATTCATCAGTTTTCTTAAACATTACACTTGAAGAGCCTTCATTAGGTGGACTATTAAGTTTTAATTTTAATTTAATTTTTTTAAGAACGATGTTATTTTTTGTCAAGATTAGTGGCCACAGAAAACTCGTAAAAGATAGCCAAGATGTTAAATCAAAAAGTTAAAGGGGTTATCTAGGAAATAAAAAATTGTATGGTTTAATTTTTATAATAAAACTAGCTAATTTGGCGAACTTCGTAACGCCTAACAGTAAATACATGTTAACTTTAAGATTGGCCATGTCCTGAAGTCGAATAGCATTACTGCTTTGTTGTGTAAGATTAGATATTCTGGGTCGCGGCATAGTGAATAACAATACTAAAACTATAAGACATATTAATAACATTCCCACAAAACAAATAAATCTGAGTGGATTTATTCACAATTTTCTAATCCAGCCTAAACCCATACCAAACCTAACTGTAATACGGCTTTTATAGGAAAGATATAAACCAGCTGATTATTGTAATAAAAGTAATCTGCATAAGCATAGTAATTATTTTTTTTGGCCAACATATAAACACGTGACTTTTAATCAGATAATACAAAATATAAATACATAATTCCCAAAAACCGTAAACTATTAACGTGGCAAATGAAGCTGTTCATTTTGTACAGCACACATTTACTTCTTAGCTTTACATTAATGAATGATTCAGATGGCATTGGATAGTAAAGAATATTGCTAATGGAAAGTAAACCAACAGCTGTATCTTACGAAATCAAATGTTTTGATTGTAAAAAAATGTAAACAAACTTAGTCCCTATAAGGTTATCATTAGAAATTTAAAACGCCATAAGATGGAAACCTAGAGTTTTTGAAAGTTGTTTTCCACTAAAACCTTCCGAACACATATAGAGCAACTTCATAAAATTCAATGCGATCGGATGAGTAGTTTGGTAACGCATAAAGGACATACATACACATGGTGGCGTCATCCTGTAATCCAGCTACTTGGAGGTCATGAATTGTGGATAGTTGTGAGCGATGGTCGGTGGATGTAGTGTTCTCTTGTGTGGATTAACGTCCGCACTAATGAAAGCTACGTTAATCCGCAAAGACCACCCTCATAATTAGACCAATCCGTAATTCAGAGGTCGTGGTTCGGATTCCACGTTAAACAGTAGGTCCCTTAGTTGCCATCGGCTGTTGAGCTATTAATTAAAGTCCTGTCTAAGGAACATGTCAGCCTTAGTCAATAACAAGACTACAAGATCGCGCCACAATCATCTTACAATCAACTCTCATTCATACTTGGCTTAAAATACCTACCTTGTGGTATGGTCGCCATTTCAATAATCTAATCTAATCACAAACACATTAATTTATATATAGTGAGACAAGGGATTTGGTCAATATCTAAAAAGAACATTCTCGTAATTAGGCCAGTTTTTAATTCAGAGACAGTGGTTCGGTTCCCACGTTAAACTCTAGGTATCTTAGTTGTCATCGGCTGTTGGGCTATTATTTAACAGACCTGTTTAACGATAATGCCAGCCTTAGCCAGTAACAAGACTAAAAGATCCTGGCACAATCATCTGACACTCATATATCATTCGTACTTAGCTTAAAATACCTTCCTGGATAGGTCAAAATCAAATTAAATCTAATTAAGTCCATGCAGGAGATAAAACATCCTCATGCAGTAAGTCCATGCAGAAGCCATTAATAAAGATTATTCATACACAAAATTTACCTTAAGCAGGATTATAGATTGGGGTTTTGATGAGACAAAATATTCAATTACGTCATATAGAGGAGTTTTAACTAACCAAGCCTTTATTACACTTACAAATGTTGACCTGAGTAATGACCTAACCTCTACAGGTAGAAAATTGAAAAGCTTAAAACCTGAACCACGAAAGCAGATCAGAGTCTTTGAAAGCCTAAGAAAATACCAGAGTTCGTTCTAGTAATATTAGTTTGAACATCATCATTGGCTGCATACAAGTCAAATTATCCATATTTGCATTGATTAATATATACATTATATACAGTTAAAATTTCATTGGCTATGAACGCTGAGTAGCAGTGGTTCAAGTACCCTGCATTGGAAAGAACTCTGATTTAAAAAAAAAATTTATAATTCAGCGGTGAGTCATGACTCATCATTTGCTGGCTTCACCACGCTCTCAACCTAAACTTGTTATTTGGCCAAATTAATTGTTGATGTATTTTATGTTTCGTGGTTCCGTGTGTGTCAGTTTTTTTGAAGATGACTCTTCACTACGTTAGTGTCGAGTATATTTTTATTCTACTTGGTATTCATACTTGATAATGGACCTATAAGGTCCGAAACCATTGGTCGTCAGCACGAAACTTAAATCACCAACAGTACTACAGGTATTTAAACCTTTATTTTTTTAGTAAACTCAGTGGTCCGGCTACAACTATCGAAAAAAAACATAGTTGGTTGTCCTAACATGCTCAGATATAAGTTCATTTGACAGCTTTCTGAGAAAAACAGAACCCGACTCTCGAAGCCTGACAATCAGAGCATCCACGTACGAGTTCCAGACTAGCCCAGGATCAAGGGTGAAACCTAGGATCAGACAATAGTGCGATCTGGTACAAGTAAAAAGTCAAAAATTGTGTCTTGAATTCATTGAGTGCTAATTTATTCGCAACAAACCACCCACATGCCAGGCTAAGTGGATCCCTAGCAGTTATTTCGGCCCAGAACATCTCAGTGTGAGCTGAATTAATTTGTGTTGTCCACAAACAACACGGCTCCTCCTATATTATAATATAGATCGTTAATGATCACAAAAAAGGTGAGACCCAGCACCGAGCCCCCTACTTCGACATTTAAAAAGGTAAAAAGGTATTAGTAATAAACTGGTAATAATTTAATTGCTTTTACGGAAAGTCCATCATCAAGATATCATATCAAAATTACGTAAAAATTCAACTCGCTCTCAGAATATTTTACCCTGTAAACCACTTTATCCCCATTTTCTTCATAATAAATGTTATTATACTAAAAAAATGTATTAGTTTATGAAAAATAGATGTTTTCACTAAATATAAGGTGTAGTTTTACTAATTTCAATAATATATGCTAACATTACTGTATATTTAATCTTTCTTCGAGTTTTTTTAGCTTTCTTCATATATTAAAAGATACAAACTCGCGCGTAAGGCAATACTATGTTTTTCCAGTTTTTCCTACACCCTAAACCCCCCTTTTACGGATTTTCTGTATTCTGAAGCGTTCCTCAATCTAAATCTGTACCCTTATAAACCTTTATTTATCAATAGCAATACATCGTCCTTTACGTAAACTATAATGCACGGGTTATGTGACTTAGTGGTAGGTATTTAAATTATTATGAAAAATACTAACCTACAATCGTATATAAATAAATGAAACCAAAAATAATCGAATAAATAGTAATAATGTTAACACGTTAAAACGTTATTCATTCATTTAAATTAATTTTTTTACCATTATAAAACTTTGTGCCTAATCAAAAGATAAGAAACGGTTTTAACATTATTTCTGTGTAAAATGATATAACCAGATAGTCAGCTCTATGAAAACTAACTAGGGTATTGTCGACCACCCTAGCAGTCATCTGTTAGACAATCCTAAGTGAACAGATTAAGAAGAGTTGTTTAAAAGTGTGGAAATATCTTAATGAAATTGAACTTTTTGACATAGGTATATCTTAGTTGTGGAGAGGGGGTGTTAGTAATTTGTAAGACCAAAATTTGAAACGTAAGCACGGCTGTTTAAATGAGCTGAAAATCTTCCCTTAAGATCCATGATCTAACCTATTTCCCACAGGGAAGTAAATACAAACATTTTCATGCAAGATCCGTCAATGGACGACTTCTTTTTTATTTTTAAATATTACTTATCATTCAACAACAATTAGAATGGATTTTAAAATAAATATTACAAATAAACAAATATACACAAATTATTGCCTTATTAATTGTTCAAATAGTTTTTTTTGCACGTCCAGCCTCTAAGAAATGCCTCTAAGAAACACCTAAATACATTACACCAAATCAACGGAAATCGGTTAGAAAATAATGGGAAAAATTCATTTTTTCCCCATTAAATTTAGAAAATGTGTTGTAATAAACTGTTATCATGTAATATCACTGCTAGTGAACCACTTTGACCAGCTGTTTCAAATTTATTACCAAAAAGTGTGATGTTGACACATTAAAACCAGCTATAAGTTCAATTGCACTCATGAGCTGATAGATAATAGCTTGAAAACAGCCGTTTTCTTATTAAACTTTTGCTATGAGAAAAATGGCTATACGGGTAAGTTTTGATTTTTTAAATATAAATAAGGTCTTTGCCAGCGTTCCTCAGATAAACTTTCAATTTTACATGACAACACTGTTGTCTTCATGAAATATAAATCATAAAATAAACCTTAAGTCAAATATACAAAGTCATTAAAAATAACTGAAACTAAATACTTACATAGTTTTAACTTAAAAATGGTTTTATCCCATTTTTAAATATAATTTTTCGGATTTTCTAAGGTCCAGAAATAATATATGGGAGTTCAGAAACACCCTTTACCCCTGTATGTTGAAAGGTGTGAACTTTTCTTGAATTCATAGTGGCTACTTGGAGGTCACGAATTGTGGATAGTTGTGAGCGAGGTCGGTGGATGTAGTGTTCTCTTGTGTGGATTAACGTCCGCACTATTGAATACTACGTTAATCCGCAAAGACCATCCTCATAATTAGACCTATTCGTAATTCAGAGGCCGTGGTTCGGATTCCACGTTAAACTGTAGGTCCATTAGTTGCCATAGGCTGTTGGGCTATTAATTAACAGTCCTGTCTAAGGAACATGTCAGCCTTAGTCAGTAACAAGACTACAAGATCGCGCCACAATCATCCTACACTCATTTCTCATTCATACTTGGCTTGAAATACCTACCTGGGTAGGTTGCCATTTCAATAATCTAATCTAATATAATTTAATTCCGTTATAAAACGCTCAGAATTCACGAACAATTTGTCCCGCCGATGCACTATCGTTATATCGAATGACTCGATAGTTGTAGTCAATATGATGTTGATTACGCCTTAACCGCTCCCCACAACCCTTGTAATGACGAAGGGTTTATCACTTCTCCCTTATCAATAAGTCGTCTACGCCTGACCCAGCAACAGCTGTGCCGGCCCGGCCCCTCGCCCCATCGGCTTCAATATTGAATTATTTTAAACTTCTTGCAAACTTTTGCGGAGAACAAGTAATGGTTTTTAGATCCTCAGCGAATTTTCGAATTTTAGTACTCATTAAAATTTATTCAATGGAAATAACTGTTTAAAATAGTGCGAGTTTATAAATAGTAAAACTGTGACTGGGGTTTTTTTGTGAACGGTGTTTTTGTAACAAGACTTTCCGTCTTAATAGGTGAGTGAAGCCATTATTTAATAGTAAGCCTGCATGTACTAAACCAGTTATAGATAATTAAATGCATTATGATCAGATTCATCTATTAGAAACATAACCACATGGTTGGTTAGTAAGGTGGATATGTCTCTACCAACACATATTCAGTTAGATATACAGGGTGTTCATTAAAGTCGGGGACAAACTTCGAGGGGTAATAGTACTCATGAAAATAAACAAAAAATTTCCTATAAATATTTGTCGAAAAATCTTTCGTTTAGCCACTATCCGCCATTTTGTATTTTATGCAAAAAACTTAATGTATAAAGAAATATTTAAGATACAGAAACCAAAATTTGCACACATATTTATTGGTCAAAAAGAAAAATATTCTCAAAGTATCATTGAATGTGCTTTTATATTTTAAAAATGGCGGGGGTTAAAAATCTTTTAATTCAAATAACAAAAAAAACATTAACTTTAAGAAATTTTTACAAGAAATAAAAAAGATTGAAATTTTAATTTCAAACCAAACAGTAGTTTGGTAAACGAAATCTGTACATGGATAAGTGAGAAAATGCACTTTAAAAGTTAGCTTATAGAGCCCATGCGCCACCGCGGCGCGTACGTGGCGAAAAAGCGGCTGGCACAGCAATTAATTCATCAAGTGCATTTTCTTGCTTATCCGTGCACGGATTTCGTTCATCAAAGTACCGTTTGGTTTGAAATTAAAATTGGAATCCTTTTAATATCTTGTAAAAATTTTATAAAGTTAATGGTTTGTTTGTTATTCAAATTAAAAGATTTTTAACCACCGCCATTTTGAAAATATAGAATAAAACTAAATGATACTTTGAGAATATTTTTCTCTTTGGCCATTAAATATGTGTGCAAAGTTTGGTTTCTGTATCTTAAATAATTATTGATATATATCGTTTTGAGTATAAAATATAAATAATTGATAAATGTAGTAGAAAAACATGTTCTATAAAACATATATGTACTAAAGATCTAAATAATTATATTTTATAATTTATTGTTTCAAAAATAATCATCCCATTTCTGAAAATAAAAACAAGAGAGACAAAGTTAAATTAATTGTTTGAATTGTATGGGGGGAAAAGGTAATAAGTTACCAAGTTTTTTTGAGTTGGATTTTTTGGGTGATTTGACCTTACACTTCATACCAAGTTTCATGGAAAACGGTTAAAAAATAAGGAAGAAATTGATTTTTAATATTCTCCATAAGAATAACATTGGACGCTTTCAGACAACGTACTGTGTTTATCATGGACAGTAAATTTAACTTTTCTCTGGAACCGTTAGTCGTAGACAAATAATTCAAAATACTAATTTGTTTAGTTTTTTAAGCTGGTTTCAATGGTGCCAGTCAAGTTATACTCTTTGATTTTTTGACATTTAAATGCCCATAACTTTTGAACCGTCATTTTTACAGATATGCGGGTGGTGTCAAATTATTTAGTACTCTGTACACTATAAACTGTCAAATTTTAATAATAATCGTTAGAGCCGTTTTTGAGAAATTTGGATTTTTCACGTTTTTTAAGGGTTTTTAGGGGTGAACTACCCTTAAAAATCAAAAATTCAAAAAAATGAAAAAAACGCCTGGAGATTCCGTGAATATATACATACATGCCAAATTTCATCTAAATCGGACCAACGGGGTAGGCTGTGGCACTGTACACATTGACTCACAACAACACACACAGGACACACGGAACACGGACGGACAGACACACTAAAAAATTTTTGGTTCAGGGGAAAAACGGATATATCTCAAATCTTGTATTTTTTACGAAAACAATTATTGATATATATCGTTTTGAGTATAAAATAAAAAATGGCGGCTAGCGGCTAAATGAAGGATTTTTCGACATATGTTTATAGGTAATGTTTTGTTTATTTTGATGAGTACAATCCCCGACTTTAATGAACACCCTGTATAAATAAAATTAGAGTGTTCGTCTGTACTGTCTTGGAATAATTGTATTTCATGGTGTTTTTGGTTATTTTTATGTTTTCCTAATCCTAAAAGCCAAAAACGTGTTTAATGAATTTCGGCCCAAATATTCGGGAAAAAGGGCTCGACGAACTTAGTTCATACGAACCAAGAGTATGGAGTGTAAACCAACCGAGTACGTCATTTTTCATTTTCTTCCGTTCGTTCCATATCGTCTCCAGCCTCCATAGACGAAATGGGCGAACAGCGGTTCGCGTCTTCCACACACGGACAAACTTGGTGCGCCCTGACAGCGAAACGAACAAATGTTATCCATACCAAGTTCGTGACAAAAAATTATGAATTCGGTTCATTTACACTCCATTCTCTCATACCTCTCTATAGAGGCGACCATGAAGACTGTTTTGTGATTAAATTATTCTTATCCACTTCTCCCACAATTAAGAGTCTGCATCAGTCGTAGCCATATTGGTTTTTAGTCCCGTAAGAGCAATGTTAAATTCTGGCGGAACATACCTTCACTTTGGCGTCTGTAGTGACGTTAATTATCAAAGTATCAATGTAAAACTTTGGAAGTACATTGATGAGATGTGGCTCAAGGGCATGACCTTTTAATATGTTCAAAAATTTAACTTGATATAAAAACAAAAATCCAGGAATATTTTACAAAATACTGTAAATCATTATTATTTTTTTTATTCAGAGCGAAAATAAGTAGTTCTGTAAGGTGGTGCCCTGGAGGACTGTAATACCTTTAATTTAACACCTCTTCCATTAATTTATGACCATTAGGTCAAGGAGATATAGGAGCCAGAATTTAACATTGCTCTTAAGGGACTAAAATCCAAGATGGCTACCACTGATGCAGACTCTTAACAGAATCCCAAAAGTAACATGAGAAGATACGAAGTTATTTTTACAGTCGACCCATAAAGTTGGTCTCGCCAAGTACCAAAGTCACACGTGTCCCCCCCACCTGTCATGTGGGTGTCCACCCTGGAATTAACTTTCCAGTGGTCAAACACACGTGATATAGGCCCATGTCACCACGCCCCCTTACCGAACACCCTGTCATTACCCACAGGTGTTCGGCCGAGGCTCTCGTATTGACTCGATTAATATTTTAAACCTCGGAAAATATCGAGTCAAAAAATGATGATGGATTTGTGAAATCAACGATATCAGTAAACTGACACAAACATTCTCCTTTACAAACCTAACTAAATAATCACAAACTAAATACGTCTGAAATTGTTTTAATCATTCAAATTTCTTCTCATAATGATTGTCCTGAGATAAAGGGTTTAAAACACATTTTGCTCTATACCCGAGTACAGCTCGGGGTACTGCATTTGCCGTTGCACACAAATCCTGAGTGTAGCTTGGGTTCAGTCTTTTAATTCCATACGTCTTTACTTTTGCTATAATTATACAGTTTAATGTATTAAAATGCTCCTCAGTACGTTCTCTGTTATAAAATAGGTCAATCGAACATTTTTATCCGCTGTTTTGTACTAATTATAATGTTATTACGTACTACGCAGATTCACAATGTCAGCTGACCTGAGTTAAGTTTACTCGTCTGTATTGTATTTGCCAGCGTCGTTGTTTGCATTCTGTCATTGACTTTTCTGTGCAATTCGTTTACTAACAATGTGTTTATTATTGTTTGATCAGCTGTTCAACAATAAGAATGTTATTACGTAATGCGCAATTCTACAGTATCAGCTGACTTGATTTGACGTCGTTATTCGTTTGTAGACAAACATACATATTTTACCTAAGTTATCAGATGATGACGAAGGCGATGAAGATTTTTTATTTATAATAAGATTAAAGTTTAAAAATATACTTATTTCTCAGTTTTTATTTTAGATTTTGGGTTTTAAGGTTTAAAAAGGACTAACTATATTTATAAATGTGTATATAAAAGTAAAATAAATATTTTTCTGTGCAAATCTGTGGCTATTTTTTTTTTTAGCAATTAACAAAATTACAAAATGGACTTGCAAAGTATTACATATCTTACAGCTCTAGATTTCATCTGTGAAGTGATGTAGTCTATAAATTATTTTTGAGTTTTAGATTAAAAATGAAAATGTTAATAATGAAAAATCTCAAGTATACCAAGTCTCTGGCCTCCAGGGTTCCATTTTTCCATGTGTTTCCATTTTCTTCTTATGAAGTACCTAAAATGTTTATAGATTATTGAATATCTAAATATCATACAGCTCGGACCAGTTGTGTGGTGTCGGAGTCAGATATCCAATTAGACAGATAGTATCCGCTTCTTAATCTGAAATTAACAGTTTTGTCTAAGTAACCTTAGTCAGTAACAAGACTACAAGATCGCGCCACAATCATCCTACATTTAATCCAAAATTTCATACTTGGCTTAAAATATCTACCTTGTGGTAGTAGCCATTTCAATAATCTAATCTAAACTAAATGTCCAGTTGGATTTGAACAAAATTTTGAAACGATTTTTGACAGCTTGATTATGGAGCCAGTTGTCTGTGTCCATTGTCCTATTTATTAATAAACCAAATGAATCAGCTGGTATTTATGAACTACATAATCCATTTTATTCTTTATATGATAAATGGTTTATTTAATTTGTTGTTTCCAATTGTTAAAACTACTATCTATAACCGATCTGTTTTATGTTTCATCATTTTTTAACAGCAGTAACCCATTCTTTGTATTTTAACATTATGTTAAAAAAGATTATTATGACAAACATTGAATTTAAAATCATTTCTTTTCTTGTAACCAGCTATTAGGTCAGAATTTTATATTTACGATATTGTTTGTTGTTCTTTGGTGGATTAACTATTTACTATGTGTTATGTATTTTATCGAATCCACAAACCATCCTATAATTAAAAAAAATCGTTTACCGTGGATAAGTAAACATTAATTGTCATTGGCTGTTAATTAACTGCCCTGTCTAAGGATCATGTCAGCCTCAGTCAGTAACAAGAAACTCAATAACTTACACATCATTCAATTGGTTAATTTATTACCATAGTATGGTCGCCATAATAATCTAATCTCAAATCTATCTAAAGAATAAATGCAAAGAAAAAAAACACTTATTATTATAAATAAATTATAGCATTGACTTAGAAATAGATAAATTAGACATTTTAATCGAAGTTTTGACATCAATTTATCAATGTAAAAAACGAATTATTGAATATGACAGCTAATGGTCATTTCGTAAAAAATATAGGTATTGCTCAAAACTGTGTTTTTGAGAACTCATTATTTTATTCCCAAAAAATGTAGGTCACTTTAAATTAAACAAAACCCATCTCCAATAGGTTAATATTGAAAATAAGTTTCATACCTGTGGATGCTTGCGTGAAAGCGTGAAAAGTGGTCTAGTTACGGAAAGACGGACAGAAATTTAAATCAGACATATTCCGGGTTTTCTGGGTTATGATACAAAAAAATATTATAATTCCAAACAATCTAGAGACAAAACTCTAATTTTATTTATATAAAAGTCAAAGAGATACGTAAGCAATAACAAGGAACGTGCCGAAGTCAAAGACCTGTAATAATTCGCCTTGTAATTCATGTTTACATGATTGTGGTCATTACAGCGGGGAGGGAGGCATTGTTGTGGTCATAGACCGGCCAGCTGGCGGGTCACATGTCTATTATTGAGGCCACCTGAAGTCACCTCACCCCTCGTAAGCGGGCCCTGTATTATTCAGTAAATACCGAATAATGACCGGTGATTGTGGCGTTACCCTACAGCCGCTTGTTTACTCTATGTAAACTTCTCTATTCTTTTTCGGACTTGAATAGTTATTTTTGATTATAAACCAGCTGACTCGGCGAACTTCGTAACGCCAACAGTAAATACGTGTTAACTTTAAGATTGGTCATGTTTTGAAATCGAATAGCATTATGGTTTCGTTGTGAAAGATTCGATATTCTAGGTCGCGGCGTAGTTAATAACAAATACTGAAACGATAAGACATATTAACATTTCCACAAAACAAATAAATCTAAGTGGATTGGTCCACAATTTTCCAATAAAACCTAAACCCAAACCTAACCCAACTTCAATACTGCTTTTTTAGGAAAGATTCGATTTTCTGAATCACGGCATTGTTTATAATAATACTCGTGTAATCTAACATTTATATAATTTCACTCGCCCAAAAAAACAACTAATAATTACACTGGGACAAACAAACCAATTTTATTTCTACAACACACATTTTATTTAAACATAGATTCACTGAAAGCACAATGAAATCACATTAATGACTGGTGTAAATAAAGCAACACAAAATCAGCTGTTAATAAAATATTTACATTATTGATGTATGCATTATGATCAAAATGCAGTCTTTTCCTCATAAGCTTAACATTTACAAACTTTACAGGCAAGTGGAGCTTAGTCTTAAGGTTAAATACAAAACTGAATATGTCTATAGCTTACTCGGAACAGAGACGAACATAAAAAATCAAAGCAGCCAAACGCGTTCTGTATCCTACAAAACGTTATACTGTATTAAAACCTGGGCTGTAATTCCTACATGTTTTTTATAACAGCCAAAACTTCTGTATCTACAAATTTTCTGTATTACGCCAGGAATGGGTGCTGTGGATTCCTTCGCGAAAACAGCCAAATTCTGTATCCTACATAACATTATATGTATGGTACGCCAGGAAACCTGGGCTGCTGTGGTTTCCTTGCGCGTGTATTTTCACAACAGCCAAACGAGTCTGTATTACAAAACGTTATACTGTATACAGGAAAATCTGCTGTGATTCCTTATGTATTTCACAACAGCCAAATTCTGTATCCTACAAAAAACATATACTGTATACGCCAGGAAACCTGGGCTGCTGTGGATTCCTTGCGCGATGTATTTCACAACAGCCAAACGCGTTCTGTATCCTACAAAACGTTATACTGAACGGTACGCCAGGAAACCTGGGCTGCTGTGGATTCCTTGCGCGATGTATTTCACAACAGCCAAACGGTTCTGTATCCTACAAAAACATTATATTGTATGGTACGCCAGGAAACCTGGGCTGCTGTGGATTCCTTGCGCGAAGAATTTCACAACAGCCAAACGAGTTCTGTATCCTACAAAACGTTATATTGTATAGTACGCCAGGAAACCTGGGCTGCTGTGGATTCCTTGCACGAAGAATTTCACAACAGCCAAACGCGTTCTGTATCCTACAAAACGTTACATCGTACGGTACGCCAGGAAACCTGGGCTGCTGTGGATTCCTTGCACGAAGGATTTCACAACAGCCAAACGAGTTCTGTATCCTACAAAACGTTATACTGTATGGTACGCCAGGAAACCTGGGCTGCTGTGGATTCCTTGCACGAAGAATTTCACAACAGCCAAACGAGTTCTGTATCCTACAAAACGTTATACTGTATGGTACGCCAGGAAACCTGGGCTGCTGTGGATTCCTTGCGCGATGTATTTCACAACAGCCAAACGTGTTCTGTATCCTACAAAACGTTATACTGTATGGTACGCCAGGAAACCTGGGCTGCTGTGGATTCCTTGCGCGATGTATTTCACAACAGCCAAACGAGTTCTGTATCCTACAAAACGTTATACTGTATGGTACGCCAGGAAACCTGGGCTGCTGTGGATTCCTTGCACGAAGGATTTCACAACAGCCAAACGAGTTCTGTATCCTACAAAACGTTATACTGTATGGTACGCCAGGAAACCTGGGCTGCTGTGGATTCCTTGCACGAAGGATTTCACAACAGCCAACCACGTTCTGTATCCTACAAAACGTTATACTGTATAGCGGTAAACCAGGAAACCTGGACTGCTGTGGATTCCTTGTGCGAAGAATTTCACAACAGCCAGACGCATTCTGTATCCTACAAAACGTTATATTGTATAGTACGCCAGGAAACCTGGGCTGCTGTGGATTCCTTGCACGAAGGATCTCACAACAGCCAACCACGTTCTGTATCCTACAAAACGCTATGTCGAGCGGTACGCCAGGAAACCTGGGCTGCTGTGGATTCCTTGTGCGAAGGATTTCACAACAGCCAAATGTTCTGTAATTAAAAAATTTATACTGTATGGTTCAGGAAACTGGGCTGCTGTGGATTCCTTGCGAGTTTCAAACAGCCAAAGTTCTGTATCTACAAAACATTGTGTATTTAGGTACTGAGGAAACCTGGGCTGCTGTGGATCAGGACGAGATTTCACAACAGCCAACGAGTTCTGTATCTACAAAACTTATACTGTGGTACGCGGAAATGGGCTGTGTGGATTCTTGAGGAGTATTACAAAGCAAACTTCTGTACTACAATAATTATATGTATATACGCCAGGAAACTTCTGCTGTGGATTCTACGAAGTATTTACATTATTATAAAACACGTTCTGTATCTAATCAATCGTATGGAGGTCACGAATGATTGTGTGGATTCCTTGCACGAAGGATTTCACAACAGCCAAACGCGTTCTGTATCCTACAAAACGTTATATCGTACGATACACAAGGAAACCTGGACTGCTGTGGATTCCTTGCACGAAGGATTTAACAACAGTCAAATGTAAGTTTTAATGTAAATTCGTAGGTAATCGCTTGAAAACGGGAGGAGTTTCTCCACCCACAGAAACGTTGTGTAGATAAACCACATACTTGTTCGAAAAGTCGATTAAGCTTATTGCATCATTGTGTATTTCAAAGATACTGATGAGTTGTTGCTCCTCAGTTGCCCAGCTGATCGGACGGCATGGAGGGAAAGGAGACGCTGTGCAGGGTGTGTGGAGACAAGGCCTCGGGGAAGCACTACGGCGTGGCGTCCTGCGACGGCTGTCGAGGCTTCTTCAAGAGGAGCATTCGTCGGCAAGTACCGCCGGTGTACAACTGACAATATTGTACAACAATATTTACTATTACTATCTACTATTACTATTTACTAGTATTTATAGGTTACTATAGAAAGAAAGTATTGCTTTTATCAAAATTTTCTAATCTTAGCTATAAAAAACTAATTTCTTCTATTCCTCTCAAGCACTATTTATCATCCTTGGTATACCAAGTGTAGAGCCAAACCACTCATTAATCATCTTACTTCATTAATTAGTAGGGGTTTTGTTCAAATGTGTTTATAGTTCAGTATTAAGCTAATCGAATAGTGTCAAAGATTTTCATTACATTATCACAATCAAATCAATCTCAGAATCAAGAATAGGAAACCGAATTTCAGTATCGTCTAGCCATGCCTAGGTTATAGTATTCACAGAAATTATGTTTTAGGATCAAATAGTTAAATAGTTGCTAACAATTTGATTCTTTAATTATTTGTTTAGTAAAAATAATTTAACAAATTTGAGCTTGTTCACGACTTTTCAAAAAATTAAAAAAAATCAGTTTGCTCCCTATGGCAGAGGTCAGTGGTATAACAATCTACCATACTTAATTATTAGAAGAAAAATAAATTGATTTTTCTTGGTTTATTAATCGTAAAATTTATAATGAATAACATAACAATACGAATAAGATTGTAATACACGCTTAGGACATCGGAATTGTTTAATTTAAAGCTGATAGATTTAGCTGGACGTAAAGATTGTTCGATTATAAACGAATACTACAGGTAGGCTGCCCCTTAAAAATTTAGAATTATTTTATTATGGTCAAAGAAATTTTTTAAAGAGACTTAACGACTCATATGAGTTACAAATATAGTTGAATGAATACTAAAAGGAAAAGGGAATATTCATTTTAAGTTACAGATATTTCCTGGTAGAATGTTATGAGGATTTGAATGACTGATGATTAGCCTATAATGAGGATAACATTCACCACAACTTTGTAGCTTGATTAGATTCCTGTGGGTTAATATGTTTTACCTACAGTAAAGTACCTTTTACCTATTAATTTATAGAGTACATGTTCAAGTTCACAACTAAAAGTACTTATTTTAGCGAATTTCCAATAGGGAAGAAGCTATTACCCTAGGTCTCATGGCATGACTTAAGCCCATGTTATTTTTTCGTCTTTAGTTGCCCAGAGGCCAAAAACAATAGTCGTTAAAATGTATAACCGATACTCGTATATTTGTCCGTGTGTGCGTGTGTGTGTGTGTGTGTGTGTGTGTGCGTGTGTGAACACGATGACTCTCGTAAAAATGATCAAATGGTCCGATCAAAGCAGATGTTTATGAAACTTGATATAAATGGTCAAAATAAAATCAGTTTATGCTAGAAATGCCTACTTTCAATGTTCTTCACAGCAGCAAACCTGCATACACTTTCCCGTGTTAATCTTATGGAGAATAGGCAAATAATTCTAATATTATCGACAGATATTGATAAAACTCGTCATATATCGTTATTATTATTATTATATTATTGATTTGGAAATTCGCTGAGTACGCAGGTCTGCTGCGACGGGGGTATTGTAACCTTGCACGAGCATATTGATGACGCCGTTCATTGTATTTTTCTGTTTATCAACGTCTTTGGCATTTTTTAACTTTTGATGGGGAACGGTCCAAACCCTGGTCTTGCTACTGTTTAACGGCGACCTCTGTTGACCAGGAACCTGGACTACGTCTGCAAGGAGGATGGTCGCTGCGTGGTCGACGTCTCCAGGAGGAACCAGTGCCAGGCGTGTCGCTTCAACAAGTGTCTCCGGGTCAACATGAAGAAGGACGGTCAGTAGACAACCTCCCACTTGTGGTCTAAAGGCATATTCTAACAGCTGCTTCACAACTACGCCCTGGACCTTGTTTCAAATTCCACGCACTATTGAACACTACGATCATAAGCAAAGACCATTCTTTGTTGAAATTCATTATTGGTGATGGTGGATTTATGTTATTTAGATTTTTATTGCGGACATTTTCCATCACGATTTTGTGTAAAACAAAGTTACACAACTCAAAGACAACCAAATAGTTGTCTTTGAGTCTCCGTGACGAGTGGACGTGTTTGGTTTCTTATACTGTATGTGTAATGTTTAGTGAATGGTTTGTTTGTAAGTATTTTGACTGCTTAAAACGTTTATGTTTTCAGCTTTATACCGGTTTGGTCCGGATTTTGTGTTATGTTTTAGATATTAGTTCACCTGAGGTCGGGATCAGATTCCAGATCCCGAAACGTCGTGAAACTTTGTTTTACATAAAATCGTGATGGAAAATATCCGCAATAAAAATCTAAAGAACAAAGACCATTCTCACAATTAGATCAGTTCGTAATTCAGAGGCAAATTTGTTATTCGGACACCACGTTAAACTGAAGGTTCCTAAGTTGCTTTTAGCTGTTGGACTATTAATTAGCAGTCCTTGTGTAAGGATCGTGTCACCTTTAATCAGTAACAAGACCACAAAATTGCGCCACAATCATCTAACACCCCCCGTATGGATATGGCTCCCTGGATGGGTCATTTCGGAAAGGTATTTTTTTGTGCCCACATTAACTGAGTTAATTTGTGAAATGAAAAGCTTAGAATAACTAATGAAGTTTGATCGTAGTTTGCGGCACTTTTGGTTATTAAAGTATTTCTATTGAACATCTGTATGGTTTAAACATGCTTCCCTTAATACATACAACGTTATAACTATTGCCTTTTTTTCTTTCTGCTTTTGTTATATCCATCTCACATTGCATCAGTAACAAAGCTGCACACATAATCAAATCCGTTACTCTTCATGTTCACCTTTTACTCTTATTCTTCTTAAAATACTCTTAAGAATGGGTCGGTGAACCTTTCTGAATGTGAATAAGTATAATATGATTGTAGTGTGATATTGTAGTATTATTAGTAAAGCTGACCTTTCCTTAAATAAAAGTGTTAATCAGCCCAACAGCCAATTACATCTAAGGGCCTACAGTTTAAAGTGGGATTCGAATCACTATTTTGTATTTAATTACGAACTGATTGAAAGGATGGTCTTTGCGGATGGATATGATTATGAATAAGAAATACCAATGAATATGAAGTTCTCCTGTGAACTAACGTCCGCACTATTGAATACTAAGTTAATCTGCAAAGATCATCCTCATAATTAGACAAATTCGTAATTCAGAGGCCGTGGTTCGGATTCCACGTTAAACTGTAGGTCCCTTAGTTGCCATCGGCTGTTGGGGTATTGATTAGCAGTCCTGTCTAAGGAACATGTCAGCCTTAGTCAGTAACAAGACTACACGATCGCGCCACAATTATCTTACAATCAACCCTCATTCATACTTGGCTTAAAATACCTACCTTATAGTATGGTTCCATTTCAATAATCTAATCTATTCAAGCTCAAAATAATGGAAAATCCATCACTGCCAATCACAAGCGTCCCCAGGACCATCGGCAACGCTCTGGTTCTTGTTGTGCTAAGTGACGTCTTCACGCCGTGTTTATTCTGCCTTTGTCGCTAAATGGTCGCGTCTCGGCGCTATTCGAATGACGTCGCTCGTGGCGTGGTGGGGGGGAGGGGGAGGGGTTGTCAAAATAAGGTGTCAGCGCTGTGTTTGCTCCAGCTGACCACTCGCACACTCCCCCCCCCACAATCACACATTCATGATACTTGACACTACGAGGGCAACAAAACTTGAGAATTCTGATCGATAGTTAATTTGTGTTTTTTTAAGACTAGCAGTAAACCCGTTCTTTGTACGTAAACCTGAAAACCTCAACAAATCAGTACAAAGAAAATACAGTAAATCAATACCCAGCTTTATTATTTAGCATTACTTGACAATAAACCATTATTATAATTAGTCATATGTTAAAATAACTTTTTAATATAGTATGATTTCGAAATGGGTTTTAAAATCAATAACCAATATGAACTAACTAATATTGAATTATTATTGACAGCTGTTTGTTTTTCTTTCTATTAAATCAACTACAAAGACAGCTGATTATTACCAGTAGGTGGTTCATTGATGATTGAATGCAAAATGCGACTAATATCGCGTAAAAGTGGGTTTTTATGCTCGTGATTTACTTTTTAAAGGGCGGCGAACAATTTCAAGCATTGAAAACCCTTCTCTGGAATGTAGAGAATGCATGAAATAGGTTTCATTGTTATCAGTTTTCCCGTTTTATTCGGAGAAGACGGCGTAAAAAATGCCTCCTGGAGCGTTACAGACAAACAGACACAAATTGAGATAAGACTATTGTTTCGGCTTCTCTAATGCATGAAACGTAAAAATAACTAAGAAATGTATAATTATGAGCAATGTACAGACAAAACTCTAATTTGATTTATATAGATTATTTTCAAGCCTTGCCTTACCGTGTTCACGCTATAAGCATTCCTAATCGTCAATATAAGTGATTAGATTTTGGTAGAAAAAGAAAAACAACCTAATAAAGTAATATAATGTAGAGATAATAAAAAACAGTTTTAAAATAGTATAACTTGGAAACAGGGTTAAATTCAATTATCAATTTAGAGAAACTAATACTGATTTTAATTTGACATCTAACAGCTATTAAATTTATTTCTATTAAATCATATATGTTTTGAAAACCTATTTAAAATATCTTTAAATTGCTCAAAACTGAGATTTTATTTTATTTTCATAGTGTGTGGGGGTCAGTTAAATTAAATAAAAACCTTCTACAAAGTGTATAGAATGATTAAAATGAGTTTTATAACTGTGTGGGCTTTTGTTTACACAAAGAAGCGAAGATTACAAAAAATGGTTGTATTTACTTCCCTACGGGAACTAGGTTATATCATGGATATGTCTAAAGGAAATGTTCCTTATAAATACATCACTAAGCATATGACGTCACCGTTTCCAATTTTGGTCTGACAGATAGCCAATACCCCCCAAATGCTAAAACTTATGTCAAAACCTGGGTTTTCGTTACAGAAAGACTAACAGAAATTCATTGAGATAACATCAATTTCTACTTTTTGGGGTTTTAAAAAGTAAAAATAACAAAAAATAGTACAATTCCTGGCAGTGTACAGACAAAACTCTAATTTATTTCTGTACCTCCAGCTGTTCAGCATGAAAGAGCACCCCGGGCCCACCACGGCAGCTGCCTCTCCTCCGGCCGGAGAGTTCTGTCCGCCTACCCTCTACTGTACCAGCCCCTTGGACTCGCCTTCAACACCCCTAGTTACCTTCACACTTCCTACCCCGGTAAGTAGCTCTTATTTTTAAAGAAAAAAATATTATATCTCAATATTTTTACTATCTTCACTTAATCAAACAGCCCTATTATATATACTTTGTACATGTAAATAGACCATAGATCAAGTAAAGTTTTAGTCACAGTCCATTACTATCATGTTTGGGTATGTGTCAAGCAAATTTTTGAGCGAGGCGAATATTGATAAAAACGTATTTGCACCTCCAAAACCTGAAAAAAATGACATCACTGTCTTAAGTAGGCTGTCATTGTCAGAATAGGAATAGTAAGCTGTAGCAGGCTCAGGCACTGTGACCATTGTTGATTTTTAAGCAGCCATAGGAAATTAAGAATTCATGGGGATCGGAAAAGCAGGAGACAACAGTCTGGGGGTCACCTGGTGAACTAGGAGGGAAAAGCAACAATTCCAAGCCTATCCATCTCATAGGATACGATTTCATGCCAGAGTGTCAGGTTACTAGACAAGCATGAAACAGACACCAGTCCATGCTAGAGTGTAGATCATTGAAATGACAATCATACTACAATGTAGGTATTTTAAACCAAGTATGAATGAGGATTGAGTGTAGGATGATTGTGGCACGATATTGTAGTATTGTTACTGACTAAGGTTAACATGTTCCTTAGACAGGACTATTAATTAATAGCCAACAGCCGA
This sequence comes from Nephotettix cincticeps, assembly GCA_023375725.1. Lineage (NCBI taxonomy): Eukaryota > Metazoa > Arthropoda > Insecta > Hemiptera > Cicadellidae > Nephotettix > Nephotettix cincticeps. Next base: position 56,634,431 of record CM041788.1, read on the forward strand.
TGGCAACTAATGGACCTACAGTTTAACGTGGAATCCGAACCATGGCCTCTGATCTACGAACTGCTCTAACTATTGAGTATGGTCTTTGCAGATTAACGTAGAATTCAATAGTGCGGACGTTAATCTACACAAGAGAACACTACATCCACCGACCATCTCTCACAACTATCCACAATTTGTGACCTCCATGTTGCTGGATTACAGGCAGAGTGGGATTCAAGGATTAGAACATGACTGGCACTGTGGCGTGGCCTGTAACGTGGTGTCCAGCTACTTGGAGGTCACGAATTGTGGATAGTTGTGAACGATGGTCAGTGGATGTGGTGTTCTCTTGTGACGATTAACGTCCACTCTATTGCATACTACATTAATCCGCAAAGACCATTCTCATAACTAGACCAGTTTTTAATTCAAAAGCAGTGGTTTGGATTCCACGTTAAACCATAGGTCCCTTAGATATGCCATTAACTGTGGGCTATTAATTAAAAGTTCTGTCTAAAGAACATGCCAGCCTTAGTCAGTAACAAGACTACAAGATCGGGCCACAATCATCTTACACTCATTTTCATTCATACTTGGCTTAAAATACCTACCTGGGTAGGCCGCCATTTCAAATGGTAATCTAATCTAATCTAATCAAGTTCAAAGGGTGAGGTGGTAAGGAGGAAGCAAGTTGCAAGGGAAGATGTTCACTTTGGATAGCTAAAGGATTTACAATATTGTGACATCTCTTTTGTTGTGTTATTGGGCACTAACATTCAAACCATAGATTTCAAAATACCTACTATATTTATCTTTCACACCAATAAATAAAAACATCATCTTCTGGCTCATTTTTTCCTGCCAATAAGTTATTGATTGATTACTTGACCCATTTGTTAATGTTTAGGCTTACCACTACCACACACTCCTGCCCCGCTTGGGACGAGATCTTTCAGGAACTTGTTCAGAACTGAACACTCGGAAAAGGAAGACGAGGTGAGCAGTTCACAAGAGGTCAACACTCCTGGCCACCCACACTCAGGTATTCTTTACTTGGTGGTAACACACTACAGTTCTGTATAGATTCAAATTCTTGTAGATCAGATTAAGTGGTACTTTAACCCTAGATGTAGTAAGCTTTTTACTTTAAACTGTAACATAAAAATAATTACTAATACCTTCGTGAAATATTAAGTATAAACAAAAAAAGCATAAAACATGGCCCCTTATAACCACTAACCACAAAAGCAAAAAAGGTGTCCACTGCAATTTCATCCAAGCCGGCCACCGTTTATTTAAGGTGGGCCTCCCCTCCGCTATACCACTTATTTACAAGCCAAATTAGGATTGCTCATGGTCGGGATTCGAACCATAGCACTTCCGAATGGCTAGAACGTTACATTCATCAGCACAGCGCTTTAGCCAGTTCAGCCACCAGTGCATAGGAGTAGAAAGCGCTGACTTGGTTATAAGACATGACCAGTGGCAGTCTAGTGCACTTCGTGAGCAGGTTCAGTTGCTTGCCTCTAGAGGGCAACACAGTCACAAAGGTGATAAGTTCACTAAAATTGACGACAGATGCCTCCACCTGCCACTTCTTATTGAATTTGTAAATGTGTCGTGAATTACGGCTTTACCACTTCTAGGGTTAAGATTACAAGGTAATTGTCATAAACTTAACATCGATGGTACAACAATGCCCCACGCCTTCCCAGGTACAATCCAAACTTTACACAATATAAATTAAACTATTGCATAAATTATTTTTAATATCATCATCAGCTAATTAGGGCAGGCACATACTATATCAAGGCTGCGGATGGGTGTTTATTTTTTCGTTATTATCCCAGGGATATCCAGAAAATTGTTGAGAGGTTTACATGGTTCCAAGCGTTTCGTAGTTTCTTGAAACGTGTAGAAAGGGTGTTCCTGTAGTCAGTACTTCAACTTGATGCCAAAGTGACGTTTATTAGCCTTCCTCAAATCGTTTGGTACCTTGTTCCAGAACCCAGCAGCCCTGCGTAGCTTGGGCTATTTCCGTTGCTGTTTGATTGTGTGATCGCAGATGTTTGGTTATTTAGTTTGTCTCATGTTAAGCTTTATATGGAAATGCAATTCAACCTCTAGGATTTACAACGGGTACCATGTTTACAATTATTAATATTTTTAGCTGTTTGAAATACTCTGAATACCTACCTTGATAGGTAGGTAGGTATTCAGGTAGGAAATTTCAAAAGGTAATAATAATAATGACTCAAACAGTTACTTATTTGACTTACAAATTTATTTTTTCTCCATTCCCTCCAAATGCTACTAAGCATCTCAAAGCCACTAAGTTCCATGCTGTTGATGTATAACAATATCAACACTAACATATTGTTTGCCTGGCCCAGACACTAATGTAGGGGCAGTACCCAGTCATCGGTCGCCAGTCGTAATAGACATGAGCTGTCTGTCCGAGAGCACGTATGAGTCCGCCGCTAAGCTGCTGTACCTCGCCGTTCGCTGGGCTCGAAGTATCCCATCCTTCCAACAGGTAAGCCATAAAGGTGGCTCTCTGATTTGTTAATGAAATAGAGTCATCTGTGTACATTAAGTAGATTAAAAAACTGTTTCACTTTGGGTTGCCTTTTTGATTCTCTAGTGAGACACGATGTTCAAATTGAATTCTCTCTGGAAGCTTGAATTCAAACTTGTCTGTTCCAAACTCTTTGAGAGGAGTGAATCCTCATTTCCTGTCTATGAAGAAGAACTTGTGAGTCACTGAGTCAGTAATTTCTTATTTAGTTCGGATTCCAACGGTCAATAATTGTTATTTACTTGCTTGTGCTTCGCTTCCTCACTCATCTACTTGAACCTATCCACAGATCAGAAATCTATGTGGGCACCCAAACCTAAAAAGAGGCTGCTACTCTTTTTTGCGAATTCCCTAAAGTGAAAAGTGAGCTATTTACATGATCCGCATGGTGGCAATTAAACATGGAACCATGACAGAAGTTCATAACTCAACCTCTTCCTTTGGAGGGTCATTCAAAATTATAAATATGTAATATATATTATAACTACACTTTTGGGGGGTTTGTACCCCAAAAATGGGGCTTTCAATTTATTTATGTATAATTTTTGAAAATTTTTGAATTAATTTTTTTACCATTGGATTCAACTAAAAAAACACATAAAGTATTTTGAATCATGACTCTAGGTCAATTGGTTACTGAGATATTTAAAATGGTAAACACAGTGCATTGTACAATGTTAATCTTATGGAGAATAGCTAAAAATCAATAACAGCAAATATAAATACTCAGGGCTTTTAGATTACTATGATGGGAATAACATAAGTTCTGTGAAATTCTACTCACCCAAGCGATCTTTTTTGGATAAAAAATAACCAGATAACCTTATCAGAATACCAAGAAAAGATTTAGATATCATTTCATTTACCCTGGATCATTTTGGAGGTATTCTTTATCTACAATCAATAGACTATAAAGATCTACCAAGTATGTTCTAGAGTGAATAGTTCTGCAAGTTGACATGTTATCAAGTCTAACTTAGAAGATAGAACCTTTGACTATATAGAACACTCTTCTTTATGTGTAAAGGGGTCTACTTTTTACTATCCCCTCTCTGAACCATTCCCTCCTTCATATATTGCTGTCCCTGCTCAATATCATATAAAGAGGTTCATTTAGATATATTTTTTAGCACTTCAGTCGTTTGATTTGACATCTACAAATTTTTAGCAGAAGTATTTACCAAAATTGCATAATGAAATTCATCCATGTGACAGTGAGACAACCCTGTTGGTCTTATAAGTTTGAATATGAGTGAATATTTGAATATAAGGGTGTATTGAGTTGAAATTCGAACCATCACAAAAAAGTTTTTTGCTTTTGCAATCAATCTGGGATTAGCAGATTGCAATAAAACAGGTATAACAGGTAAACAGGAAGTTTCCTTACTGCTACTACATATTGAGTACCAATTTTGCTGAGAACTTGAAACACAGAAGTTTAAACAGACAGTTATAACTTTTGGGCAATATGGAATTCTTAGAAATTTTAACACGTTCGCAACGTAGTGCGCTTAATCAGGTAAACGGGTACCTCTTTAAATCGCGGCAGTGTACCTGATGGGGTACATTCATTACATTACTAAAGCGCGTGGTGCGCCCGACCAGGTACACTCACTGTGTTTTCTAATGCCGTTGATGACCAACACAGTTGCACTAGATATAGTTGAAATGTGTATTTGCCCCTTGAAGAGGACCTATAGGGTACACACATACATTTGAGACATAAAAAAGAAAAAACACAAATATTGGGCACACTTAATAAAAATGTATAAAATATGATAAAAAATAATTGTTGACAAAAACAATGATAACAAAGTACTTTTTTCGTCAAAAGAAAGCGAAATTCAAAAATCCTTCAGTACGGATTTTGATATTTTTTTATATACATTGGCTCCACCAAGTAAAACAGTCGGCATCTTCACTTCTGTCGTGAACGTGTTAAAATGTTTATAAATTACATTTCATCATCCTGTTTTAATGTGATTGAATTTGTTCCCAGCTTGGCACCAGAGATCAGGGCATATTGCTGGAGGAGGCATGGAGTTCCCTTTTTGTGCTTAGTGCTGCTCAATGGTTTTTACCAATTGACGAAGGTGAGAATATTTTTAAAAAGTGTCTAGGGTGTGATAAATGCTGTAGAGTACTAGTAATAGGTGTTTTTGTTGAGGTACAAGGTTATTCTGTTTCGACTGTTTGGCTAAGCCGCTATTATTACAACCACTGTTTGACCTTCCAGTCTCGCTGGTCCGAGGATGTGGAGCGCCGCTCCAACGACATATGGTGTTGGAGGAGGACGCTCGCAAGTTGAAGGATGTCATCGCCAAGTTCTCCGCATTGAGAGTTGACCACACGGAGTATGCTTGTTTGAAAGCTCTTGTTTTATTCAAAGCTGGTAATTTTGTACTCTTTCAAACATTAAAAAGGAAAACAAAACCTAATAAACTTAGTGTTAGGTTTTAATACTAAGTCTTAACACTACTGGGACGGTCGCGATGTCCTGTAATCCAGCTACATGGAGGTCACAAATTATGGATAGTTGTGAGCAATGATCGGTGAGTGTAGTGTTCTCTTGTGTGGATTAATGTCTGCACAATTGAATATTATGTCAATCCGCAAACACCATCCTCATAATTACCAAGTCGTAATTCAGAGGCTGTGGTTCGGATTCCACATTAAACTGTAGGTCCCTTAGTTGCCATCAGCTGTTAGTAATTAACAGTACTGTCTAAGGAACATGTCAGCCTTAGTCAGTAACAAGACTACAAGATTGCGCTACAATAATCCTACTCTCATTTCTCATTCATACTTAAAATACCAACCTGGGTAGGTTGCCATTTCATTAATCCAATCCAATCCACTTAATGTGAATAACACTTCTAAAAATCACAAACAGTAATTAGCAATTGATGAAAGATTTTGAAAACTCATATAAGATAAAAAATAACCATGTAAATAACAATTTTTCTTTGTTTTAATAACTACAAAGGTGAATATGAATGTTCAACATAACAGAACTTATAATGCTACGAAAAAATATTCAATGAGAACATGATATAATTTTTATTAATAATATAAAGTAAATCTAAAAAATTTATTTACATACAACATGAAAACATTTAAATAATATTGACAATTATATTTTATTATTTGAAAGAATAAATTTGTTTATGAAACTTAATGTCTATCCATATAATGGAAAATCCCTATCTTTTGTAATGTAAGCTCCCTTTTAAAATTTATTAAAATTGTTTGTCTACATGTAATATACCTGTAAGTGTAATTCTTTCAATCTCACATATTAAGTACCATCCTTAACAACCATATCCATAAAAACTGTGTAGTATTGTGATAATAATCATTGAAACAGTTTTTCTTTGAAGTCATTAAAGATTTCTAAGCATTGGGTTAGTAATAGCCTATCTGAAAATAAGCTCTGATACTATTTATTTATTGATTCTGTAGTAACTCTGTAGCATTACTAGAGTAGGAGAATTACTAATGAAACGTTAAATATTAACACTCATATTTGTGAGTCACCAACCAAACCACTAAGGAGGTATTTTAAGTTGAATATTAGTGGAGGGTGAATGTGATGAGTGTCATGAATTTGATGACATGTAGCTGTGTTACTGAAAAAGGCTAGATATAATTCATTTATCAGGATCGTTAATATGAATAAAAGATAGTTATGAATAATGGTCAGTGGATGCAATATTTTCTTGTGTGGATTAACCCTAGAAGTGGCAAGCTTTTTACTTTTAACTGTAACATAAAAATAATTACTAATATCTTCTGGAAATATTAAGTATAAACAAAAAAAAGCATAAAACATGCCCCCCCCTTATAACCACTAACCACAAAAGCAAAACAGGTGTCCACTGCAATCCCAATTAAGCCTACAAATGCCGTCAACTTCCACCCAAGCCGGCCACCGTTTATTTAAGGTGAACTCCCCCACTCTGCTATACCACACATTTGCAAGCCAAATAGGGATTGCTCATGGTCGAGATTCGAACCCTAACACTTCTGAATGGCTAGAACGTTACACTCGTCAGCGCAGCACTCTAGCCGGTTCAGCCACCAGTGCATAGGAGTAGACAGCGCTAACTTGGTTATAAGACATACCCGGTGACAGTCTAGTACACTTCGTGAGCAGGTTTGGTTGCTTGCCCCTAGAGGACGAAACGGTCACGAAGGTGATAAGTTCATTAAAATTGACGACAGATGCCTCCAACTGCCATTTGTTATTGACAATGCATCGTGAATTACGACGTTACCACTTCTAGGGTTAACATCTGCACTATTGAATATAAGACCCGCAAAGACCATCCTAATAATGATTAGACCAGTTCAAAATTCAGCGGCAAAAGTGGTTCGGATCCCACGTTAAACTGTAGTTTCCTTAGATGCCATTGACTGTTAGACTAGTCAGTCTTCGTTGGTAACAGGACTACAAGATCATGCTACAATCTTCCTACACTCGTTCCTCATTTGAACATGGCGTACAATACCTACCATTACATAAATAGTATGGTAATGGGCAGGCACAGCCTTAGGAACATTGCCGCCCTGGGCAAGATCGGAGCCCGCCCCCATGTATCTTGTCTAATTGTTTACTCCTAGGCTCCACCCCTTCCTTGAGCGATCACCGAACTACAGTGCCTCCACTTTGGTGCGATCGCATCTAATCTTTTGGAGCTGTACCTATATATACTAAAACACAGTTTTTGGAAAATGTAGAAATAATGGCTATTGTGATATGTAAAACCTATGTGGATGAACTTAAAAATTGGCTAATACAGATGGTATAAAATAATACAAACCCTAAGTTTTTTATATAATTATTTTAAAGAGGAAAAATAAGGTATTTATTAATAAAATAAGATAAAATTCAAATTTAAAAACAAATGTTTGGTCTACTCCCCTCAATCCTATATTAACAGACATTTTGTTGTAGAGAAGCGAGGTCTGAGAGAGCCATATCACATAGAGCTGTTGCAGGATCAAACGCATGTGATGTTGCATGAGTACTGCAGCGTACAGCACAAAGCCAGGTCAGCTCTATAAACTTATATTCATAGCTAATTTTAGGTTATTAGGTATTTTTGATACTCCAGTAAGACCACCTCTTTCCAAGATTAATACTGTAAAAGAGATTTGTTAGAATGGAAAAGATAAAATATGAATATGCTACCTTTATAATGTCAGGTGGTTCGATTGGTGGAACAAAGGCCTCCAAACCTGATTATCCGGTGATGTCTCTCTTTACTCAGTACTATCAACTTGTCCTGTATATTGACAGTTTTCCCCTATCAAAAAAAATGCCAATGTCAAATGCACAGATCTCCTTATAGTCTAAGGAGCTATATGTCTTTACGTAGCTATGCTTTTTTGATATGAGTTCAATTAAAATGTAAAGGCTTAGCAAAACATTTTAAAAATCCATAGACAAATTGAACGGGTCATTTCAGAAACACCGTAAGTCCAAAACATCAACTTTTGGTATTCAAATAAAGAAACACCACAAGTCCGTGACTTCTGTAAAGAATAATGTATTGACCCTAAAAGAACAATATTCTGTGCTTAACTCATTTTGACCGAAAAATGACTAATGGTGTTTCTGAAATTACGTGTTCAATTTAAGTCTGCACTGCTCCTAATAAGTGGAAACAACGTCCAAAAATCAAAATTGGTGGACTTCTGAAGATAGCCTCAATACTTGCTTTCAGAACACTTAATTGCTTACAGCAGTTCCTCCTAGTTTATAAGGCACTCCAGATCATTCCAAAATCCAAATCAGGATTCTTTCACATATTCACTTCATTATTCCAACTAAGGAGATAGACCATTGCAGGTCAAATCCACATGAACTTGATGAAGCTATTTAATATAGACCTTAGAGGGTTTGGTTACCCTCAGCCAGGAAAAAAGAGCTAGAGTATGTCAACACCACCTCGACTACTAATAAGAACTTATAAGCAAAAAATATCTTCATAACTTATGTAGACATTTTTTATCCCACAATATTACATAAGTTTATGGACTATATTCTTTGTTTGAAATTCATTATTGGTGATTGTGATGTGATAAAAATCTAAACAAATGAACTATATGTTTTTAAAACTTATTTCATAGAAATCTTAAATCTGTATGATTAAATTACAGTGCTAATAAATAAATATAATAAGGGGAGAAAGATACCTTACCTTGGCTACTCAAACCTAAGAAGCTTTTTGGCCTAGCTAATAGTTTTCCTCCACCTTGACGCTAGGTCTAGGGGTGCCCTTATTTGATGGACAAGGGAGATGGATGGAAATTTTAATTTCATTACTTGATTTTGATTCCTGTCGATATGTCCTTGTTGCTAGATTTGGCAAGCTGCTCCTCTCCCTGCTCCTCGTCCATGGGATCAGCAGACAGAGTCTTCAGGAGTTGTTCTTCCACCAATCTCTCGGCAATGTCCCTGTGGAAAGACTCCTAAAAGACATTCAACCTCTACCACTCGTTTGATCATCACTGACAATAATTCTAACGTTGTATAGTTTGTAAATATTGTACCTTCAATTTTTAATTATTTATTTCCCTACTTGGACTGTTGTCAAACTGTATAAGTAAAATCTTATAGATTAAACGAACATCATGATGGAAATATTATGATTTAGGAACATTACGATGGTTTAATGAATAACAGGATCTCTATTCATGTAAGCTGCTAAAACCCAATATCCTCTGGTAGATCATCAGACAATAAGTAGAGAGTAGATATAAATTTGCCAGTGAATCAAATTTCACAATTTTAAAACGAGAGTATATGATTGTGAGATGTGATTTTATTTGAACATCAAAATAACACATGGTATAAATAAATTAAGTACTAAAAATAAATGTCCAGCATTATTAATTAGTATAACTAAGATAGAACATCAAGAAAATCCTGATAAATTAAAATTTTCTTTATTATCTTTGTTGCTGTTTTACTTAAAACTACTGTTGTTGATATACACAAATATATTTTACTTGTAATTAATTGTAATGATCTTCAATTCACTATAATCTTGGTTTTTGTCATATCAATGTGTAAAAATGTTTGTATTTACTTCCCTGTGGGAAGTAGGTTAGATCATGGATATGTCAAAAGGGAATTGTCTCATTTAATCTGAACAGCTGTCCTTATTCTTTTATATTAAAAATTCAATACAATAGCTCTGGAAGTTTCTATGGAAACCTTTTACATGTTATCCATCTTAAAAATCATCAACACCCCCCCTCAGAGCTAAGACATATCCATGTCAAAATTAATTAATCATTAATTATTGTTCAATTACGTTATCAATTTGCAAAGTTTTTCATGAAATTTTCATAAAAGCATGAATTTTAACAGAGGTTTTAATCTATTCAGTAATTTTACTTTTTAATAGTACTTATAGTATATCAAAAATTGTAAACCAATATGTTTTGTAATTCATATAGCAATAAATACGGTACCTCACATTACAATGAATTGTATTTCATTCGCCCTAAAAGCCAAAATACCAATAAATGCTACATTTAAATCCAACCCAACTATGCAGTGTACCTTGCAGTGTAAATCCTTTTTTGGGGAAACTGAATAATTTTCAAGGATCGTGTGAAAGATATAGACCTAACAGTCACAGTTTCATTAGTAAAAATGACAATTTCATTCTGATATAATTGACACAAAGTGAACAAATTTGGATGGACGTATGACATTTTCAGAAGTAATACACTGTACGGTATTCAAATTTATAACTTCACACAGGACCGTCTAGTAGTTTTTGTGGCCCCCGGGGGAAAGATGTTACGCTCCCCTGATCAATCCCACAATTATGTAATTATGTATTACTCTTGTTGGGCTGTTGTACGATTTTGCGCGACGGATGTTGTCATCGTCAGTCAGAAGGTCGGTCATCGGCCGGTAGGGTAAAACAGATACGGAAAAATGCTGGACCTTTTGCGTATAGAGGGTACTCAACTCAATTTTGGGCATCTGCGAGCATAACGGTTAGCGTCTTGGACTTTGGTGCTAGAGGTGACGGGTTCGATCCCCAGGATGTCAATAAAATTTAAATGGGAATTCCATAAAATAATAGTGTACTCCTAAATTTCATAGCTTAAGCTGAGCTTGCCGTTGGCAAAACAGAATAAAAAAACTCAATTTTTTAGTTTGCAAAAATATAAGTATTAGGTGTCGAACATGTAGTTTACTTGTTCGATAAATGCATATACAGTAATGAAATGTCATAGTCAAGTTCTGTTACATATGGCCTTCAAAAATAAATTTTGCAAGCCTACAACTAGGCCTAAATCATTAAAAAGATTCAATTATTATTATATATTTTGCTGCGGCACTTGTGGGCTACCTAAGCTGTCGCTTCCAGACGGCCATGACTTTACACAGCTATATGTGAGATGGAAATACAAACTGTGTCTAATGATGAGTATCTTAATCGCCAAATGGTCTTCGACTTTAGTGCAAGAGGTCACGGTTTAAAATCGTGGAATACCTATTTAGTTTTGGATAACTTGAAAAGGCGTTTGGGTATCACCAGAGAGAAAGGATTATAACCGAGAGGAACGGATTATAAGTTTACTATCCGTTCATCTATGATGTTATATAGCTGAACAAAGAGTACTATAACAAAATCACAAGAATACAACAGTCTCTTTGGTACCGGTAATGACAATTATCACTAATCTTATACATTTTTTAACTTAATTTAAATTTTAAATGTGCTTATAAATTAGAACATTTAGCAAATATGATTCTATAAAAATCATGAGTTAAAATATATTCTTAAATTATTTTAACATAATTGGCACAAAATGAATAGGTTTGGATAAACGATTTTTTCAGAAATAATATTGTATTATTCATAACTTTATAGATTAGATTAGATTATTGAAATGGCTACAATATAAGGTAGGTATTTTAAGCCAATTATGAATGAGAATTGAGTGTAAGATGATTGTGGCACGATCTTGTAGTCTTTGTTACTGACTAAGGCTGACATGTTCCTTAGACAGGACTGTTAAATAATAGACCAACAGCCGATTGCAACTAAGGGACCTACAGTTTAACGTAGAATCCGAACAACGGCCTCTGAATTACGAATTGGTCTAATTATGTAAATAATCTTTGCGGATTAACGCAGTATTCAATAGTGCGGACGTTAATCAACACAAGAGAACACTACTCCCACCGACCATCGCTCACAACTATCCACAATTTGTGAACTCCAAGTAGCTGGACTACAGGACTTCACCACCGTTTCAGTCATGTATTAGATAAGTTAATTAGCTAAATTAAAATACATTTATTGTATACACTCAGATCGAGCGGGTTTACAAAAAATTAATAAAAAATGTTGAAGTACCCTCATAAATTCCCGTTAACCCAATATTTACGGTCATGAACTAACCTATGTTCGCTTAGAATATTAGTTCAACGTGCTTCCTTTATAATGTGTGTCGGGCCATTATTACTTTAGGTAACCAATGCTAAAAACCTTGAGATATAATAGTTATGTTATCAAATATTTTAAGACCTTATGCGGTATTTAATTCGTCTATAATATTGCCGTAGTGTACTGCCAATTATAGCGGAAAATAATAACAATAATTACTCTATGGTTTAAATATATTGGTTTTTTATACTCTAAACTTGAAGTTCGGACGTTTCTTATCTTATGCTATGGATATTAGTACAATTGCATTATTTGTAAAAGTCACGGTTTGTAATGTTGGGTGGGTAAGAAGTGGGAAGGTTATCGTTTAAATAGAAGTCATCAACTTCAGACTTCAGTTAGTTAAAGTCTAGTTAACTAGCAAAAATGTTATTCTCCGGGACTTTGATCTTTGTTTTAACTACAATACTTTCTTCGAGTTTCTGCACCGGCTCCCTTGTAAGGTAAGCTTACGCAGTAGATACCTATGTTCTTATATCAAGATGTTTACTATTAAGAAAATATTTCTCAGAGAGAACAAGGATTTAAGTAGTTGATACGTAGTATTCATTGTAGTTTTCTTTTTATTAATAACCATAGTAAATAAAGGAGTACGGATCTAAGTAGTAACTATTTTTGGTAAATGTTAAAAATGGTGCAATTAACACCCAGGGGTTGACATGTGCAATGGACCGTATTTGTATGGTTTGTATTTCGTTGTTTCTTTCTTAGGCATTAATTTGCAAAAGGTCTGTTATAAAGCTTAAAGTGTGTAGCCAATAGTATGACTTCTGAAATTTCTTTGTCAATATTTTCACAAATTAAATAATTTAACAAAGATTAATTAGGCTAATTAATTGCAAACAACATGGAAAAAATAGATGAGGATGATTGTGGCCAAACAACTCAGACTGACTTGAGTGAATTGTCACTACAGGTCAATTAATTCAAAGACGCTGCTCCCCAGCAGTTATTTTAGGAACTAACACGACTTTTCCTTATCTCTAGGATCTATATTAACTTTTAACAGCAATCACAGTAGGCTACTTGTTTACAAGTAGTTGATCATCAATAATGGCGTAAGGGGATGCTGAGTTATATTGTATGAGATTGATAACAGACACAAAGACTAGTAAGTGTTATTACTATTGATGTTATTGGTTAGAAATACTAAACAAAAAAAACATTGTTGGTACACGAGCTGCAGATGCTACCCCGTGCAAGCATGGATTCTGACGTGCTTGCCAGTTTAATATGAACTGCTGTGAGTGGAACACGCTAATGTGTCTGGTGGAGGGTCAAGCAATTTTTAACTTATATAATCTTGCTTCAAACTTTTTCACAGAAACTAAATTTTTTTTATACTTATGTATGTCCATTCACCAGAATATAAGTAGGATATTGTATTAAGAACCTCTAGTTTAGATTGAAATTATAAGCGAATTAGAGGTTTTTGTATTCACTTTTTACCCACTAAAAATGCCTAAAGCTAAAGATATCGTTTCAAAAATTTCCAGACTCCAGGTTTGTGTATACTCCATACAACCCTACCCCTTTCATGTATTATGTGTCCAGTATTTTTGTTCTCAGAACTATGACAACACTACCTCATCCAGAATTAAAACTAGTCAATTAACTGTACGTAGGACGGAATCAGAATCAAAACATATTTAAATCATCAAATTTTATTACCTTTGGGTTGTAGGCTAAATCTTACCTACTGTTTTAGAGTATGAAATTCACTAACAACAATCAAATAAATCTCTTTGTTTTAATTAAACTCGTTGAATTTATGATTACAGAGTTCCACTATACAAGTTCCAGTCAGTGAGAGATCAGCTGAGAGATGTTGGAACGGAATTGGAACATATCAGGATTCGTTACGGAAGTGGTCCTACACCGGAACCCTTGTCCAACTACCTTGATGTGAGTTTTTGTTTCAAACTTCAGGCTTAAAGTTAGTATGGATGTAAAAGTAATAGGCCTAGTAGAGGTCTCTTAAACAATACCAACAGCTAATTTAACTTAACTGTGCAGAGCGTTGTTTGTTAACAGTCATATTTTTAAGTTCAACAATATAACAGTACTGTAATTTCATTATCTGCGGCTTCTGAAACTGGCTGGCCTGCATGAATCGAAGTTGGAAGATTCTAATTCAAGGTGGACCACTTTATTGTGAAGTGGTGAAAACAATCCTTGAAAACAAGGAAAAAGTAAGTTATAAGTGTCATATTGAGTTTGAGAGAGCTCTCCTTTACTTTTACCAGTATAAATAGGTATTTTAAAAAAAATATCCTGTACTTTAATGTGTAGGCCTACCATTTTGATGTTGAATTGTTAAAGTGGCTGAATGGTCTCCATATGGAAGAGTTGGCTAATCTCTTATTTTTAATTAAAAATCAACAGACATGCCTATAACCACAAATTATTAAACTGTGTTATTCTGCGTAATCCTATTAAAGACTTATGGTTTATTTTCCAGGCCCAGTATTTTGGCCCCATTTCTATTGGGACTCCGCCCCAGAGCTTCAAAGTGGTGTTTGATACAGGATCGTCCAACTTATGGGTGCCTTCAAAGAAATGCAGCATCATGAACATAGCGTGTTGTAAGTATTTTAAAGGTCTACGACCTTAAAGAATTAAGTTTGTTTAAGTTTACTGTAAAGTTTTAACCTTTCCCTTCCAAATGGTCATTGGAGACAACATTTTTTTTTAATAATTTACTATGAAACAATTGTAGTAGTAGTTGGGGGGATGTTGCTTTGTAAATGGATTTTCAATGGTCATTATGTAGTTAGCAAAACAGACTTCAGACCATGAGAACAATTTTGTATGTTCGGAATCAAAAGCTGGTAAAAGAAAATGTTATCAGTTCTAGCCAACATGTTTTTTAGTTCAAGTAGAAGTTAATTCATCTCTCCTATTTTGACAATACTGTTTTAACTCAATCTGCTGTAGTACAGTGACAGCTGAAACTGCTGTCTATCAGTACTTGATGATACGAAACAGGTATCACAGGCCATGGTCCTATTGCCTTACTAAGCTTTCGCGAGGTGGCTTATCTTATTAAAGCAGAATAGAAGAATAAACTTTTACTTACGATACAAAGATCACAATATTACAACCAATGTTAGATCTTGATATTGTCTAGCGTGTCAGTCCTTATTTTTAGTTTGAACATAGCCTAAACCTTGATATGGACCTCTAGTCAAATCTCGATTTAACGATTCTTAATAGACCAAAAACTCAGTACATCGTAGATATCTTTCCAATTAGGTTTCTTATATTGAGGTTGGGGTAGCTGGGAATTTGTTTTATCGAGGTTCCACATATTGTTAGTATGATTTAGTGTTGCCGAGTTTATAAAAAATTTGTTGTCCTTATTTTTTATTTGTTGCGTAGGGAAGAAATATGCTTTCTTGTGTAAAGTTCAAGGGATTTTGAAAATTTGTTATATTGTGCTACAATGTATACACAAATGGACATTTCAAAAACCTGTTGGAAGGCCAGAATTTAATAACTTGCGGAAAATAAATTTTAGGCACCTTAAAATGTATTTTTGGTTATTAAAAAAATTGAAGTGCATAAATTGAAAGAAAGGTTCTAGTAGTAAGAACTGATGAATAAAATATTATGGTACTCTGGATTGATCCTGAATCAGAACTTTATTTCATTCCTTTGATATTTTTTAGATAAATTCTATGATAAAAGGTTATTAATGTTGTTTCCAATATGCAACTTCTTATTTGAGATGGTAACATTAATACTATATCAATGAAAATTATGTTTTTGTGTCATTGTTTTATGGGATAGTGGTCTAAACCTCTTAGTTTTTCATCCACATCCTAAAAATATAACATGTGACCTCTTTCCCAGAAGTACAAAATACTAACTGGTACACCAGCCATAGTTCTTGTTATACTATCTAGACTAATTGCCAAGCACCAGAATTGCCAAATAATTTTAATTACTAACCATTCCAAAACATATTAGCTGCTATTTTTGTACATTGTGGAACTTTTCCAACTATTGGATAAACAATTTCAAAGCCAGAATTATTGATGTATGCATTGTTGACCTTTTGAACTGTGTGAGTGTGTTTACTGGTAGTGCTATCACTGAGATAGTATAAATCTTGAACTGGTATGAATGGTTCAACTCATGATATCTGACTAGAGTGATAAATGTCATGTTTCTTTGCTATTACATTTTATTTTGAAATTACATAGTTAATTAAATAAATAATTTTTATCACATTGAGTTAAAAATTATTTTTGTTTATTTTACCAAGGATCTAAGTAAAAATGCAAATGCAGCAAGTTTTTCCACAACCATTTTCTATGTATACATATTTTTACATGCTAAATTATTTATTTTTTATTATGTTTAATGGTTTTGTATGTGTAATTAGTTCTTAAATGGCTTTACCAACTATTTAGAGAGATTTTTTAGAATTTCATACCAATTTTAACATATCTGTAAGGATAACACCTGTGATGAGTCTGTTCATACATCTGTGAGGGATTTAATGAAAATTATAGTCCTCTAGCCTGTAGATAATGTGTATTATTGTATGTGTAAAACAATTATTTTTTTGGTATTAGGATTTCAATTTCACCTCAAAACGGTAATGAGTAACAAAATATTTAGATTGTACTGTGTGCGGTTATGTTGCTAGGGTCACAGGGATTTAGTTTTATGGCTTCCCTGAAAGGGTATGGCAGAAATCAATACATCGAACAGAATGTTTAATTTTGCTTTGATGTTAATAAATATTAGTGTCTTATTATATATTATTAAAGTAATTTTGTATAAATTATTAGTTTATGAACTATTTTTAAATGTATTATTATTTAGATTTTATACTATCCTTACAATGTCGAAACTGTTTCGTTGTAGATTGTTCAAACCAAAAAAATTGCTACAAATTTTTGCTCATGAATATAAAATAAATATCTTTGTAAGCAGTGCAGCTAAGTTTGACCATTCTCTTATAAACTTCATTTCCCCTGCCTGAACCCTACTCCATTCCCTTTCTGTTATGTTCCAAACTTCTGCACCATAGGTAACTATCGGTATATAGTACGTTTTGTACATGGTAACTTTAGCTTTCTTTGGTATATCCTTATCCCATACTAGATGTCTAACACTTTGGTAAAATCCTGCGCCTTTCCCCAGTCTCGTTGTTACCTCTTGCGCCATCCTTCCATCGTTCGAAATCACCGTGCCTAAATATGTAAATTTCTCTACCAACTTAAGCGGTTTCCCTTCTACTTTTAAAGGTTGTTCCAATTCCCCATCTCTTCCAATCACCATCACTTCACTCTTTTCCTTACTTATTCGTAGTCCTCTCTCTCTCATAACCTCTGTCCATTTATCCAGTTGTCTTTGTAACTCTCCTTCATTTCTACCCCAATCAATGTCGAAACTGTTTCGTTGTAGACTGTTCAAACCAAAAAAATTGCTACAAATTTTTGCTCATGAATATAAAATAAATATCTTTGTAAGCAGTTTTAAATTATATAGTAAAAGTTTTTACAAAACCTTTGACTGCCACATTCTTTCCTTATTCAGCCTTAAATTATTGGAATACTTGCAGAAGAAGGTACTATATAACCTTTAGTGTAAACATTGTCATATAGCTTATTCTAGGTTTTGTTTTACAGTACTTCACAACAAGTACAACAGCAAACTTTCCAGCACCTACCTAGCCAATGGTGAAAAATTTGAGATTCATTACGGTTCTGGTAGTCTCTCAGGCTTCCTTTCAGAAGATTCTCTTACTGTAAGTCTATCTAAATGTTTTCATTGCAATAGTTATTGTTAGAGCAAAAATTTGATGACGATAAGCTAGTGTATTGCTGGGGGTACCCTTTAATATTTTTAACACAGTTGGAGGTCTACATTTAACTCTCAGCCTCTCTCCAGTATATTCATTTTGGTTCTTAGATATTCAATTTGAAGGTTGTCTTTAGTAAGTAGGTTGTAAGGAAACGTACCATTTATCGGGGTGTTTCAATCATGTTAGGTGTAGGTTATATAAAATGAAACTCACTTTACATTTTCAACCCTCAAATTATTTTTGAATGTTTCTGGAAGTATAACTACTCAAAGTAGATGGCTGCACATGGCACTCATTACATCTGACTCACAGATGGCTGACCTCACAATCAAAAACCAGACATTTGCGGAGGCAGTGAGCGAGCCCGGTCTGACGTTCGTGGCAGCTAAGTTTGACGGCATTCTCGGCCTTGGTTACGACTCCATCTCTGTGGACAAGGTGGTGCCGCCTTTCTACAACATGGTCAACCAGAAACTAATTGACAAGGCCATCTTCTCTTTCTATCTGAACAGGTGTGATAATTTTATAAAGCCGGCTAAAAAGTACAACTTTTTTCACTAACTACATGTTGTGATTGCCATCATTCCATAGGAAATTACCTTAAAGCCTAAATTATTCTTTTGTCATAGACAAAGAATTTCAGTTTAAAAATGCTGAAAAATTTATCCATTTCAAAAAAATGGATAGATAATTTTAGGTGTCAATTTTTTCACCTAATAATATGACAGGAATGATAAGTGTAATGTAACACAGTAACTGTGATGACAATTTGAAAATGCCATCCATATTTTATTTGAGCCATATGACATTTGTCCAGCAGCTAAATCTTGTCATTTACAAAGGCATTTATCTCACAATTCATTTTATCAAAATATGTTTAAATTTTCAATAATGAGAATTATTAATTACTTGAAATATGTAAAAATAAACCATTTAAATAATGCAAATTAAATTCAAATAAGCTTATTAAATAAAAATTCCATTTCATCAACACTTTATCAGTGTTTATTTTTCCATTGTATCACTGTTTTATTGTTGATTACATAAAACATGGATCAATAATATCCACATGTTGTGAGATAAAATTTTTGAAGTACCAACTTACGCTGCCAACACTCCCATATGAAATATATGGGAATACTTGAGGTACTGTATGTCAGTGTATGTTGATATTATATCAATTATTTTATATCTATGAGGTACAAAAATTCTTGCTTAGCCCGTAACCGCAACACACAAATTATTCCATTGTAGTACTATGTTAAGTTAACCGTGACGCCTGAGTTAGACGGATTTGACATTCTAATTTAATAATACAAGTTGTCTGCTAGTTTTTTCCCAAGCTATGGCCGTTAAATTGTGAGAGGTGACAGACCATTTGGTGCTGCAATCTAGTAAATCTTTCTGAAACTACGTCCATGCCACGTGCTCTGCAGTATCAAATGTCCTGTTTGGTATTTGTTTACGTTGTATTGTTGCACCCACACAAAGTTGCAAAAATCCCGCTTTGGGCCATAGGCAACCCTAATTAAACCCCACACCACTGAAACTGCGGTGCACCAATATGCCGCGGTTAAGGGCTTAAACGCAAAAACCCCAAAAGTTAAAATTTCCTGTATCACTTTGGTAGACACACTGAGGTTTGAAACATAAAGCGATTATCTTGAATAAAACAAAGTCTTCTGTTATTTATTTTTAAAAGTAAACATATGATAGATCACTAATGTATTGTAGTTGTGTGTTACAATTAGGCTGTATAAACAAAAGAGTTTTTGTTTTACCAGAGATCCGTCAGCTCCCGAGGGTGGGGAGATTATCTTCGGAGGCTCGGACCCAGCCAAGTACAGCGGGGACTTCACCTACCTCTCTGTGGACAGAAAGATGTATTGGCAGTTCAAGATGGACAAGTAAGTTGTGTTTCATATGCAAGCAGTATGCAGTGCTAATTGTTTAGCATGTTTTTCTTTCTCTCACCTTTATAGTGGGTATTATAAGAAGAAAATAAATTTTTTTGTGAAACATATGTTTACTTTTCAGTAGATATCCGCTTGGGATTCCCTGAACACCTGAACAAAGCATTATACATGGTGAAGGAACAACTACAGACAACATTCATGGCCAAACATAACCTTCAAACTGGCTCATGGCTCCATTAACAGTGGAAATTAGGTGCGCGGGAACGCACTTACGTGTTGTCCGCATATGGGATAGGGAAGTGACGTGTGATTTGCATTAAACGTGTTAATCCACTATTTTTCTATAAAAAAACTGAAAAGTTCCCTGATATCGGTATGTGAGATTTTGTGCTTGAAGAAACCAAGCGTGTATAGGCTATCTTCAACTTGTGGAAATTCTCCAGTTTTCAAAGTTTTCCTAACACTTTTTGTTGATTAAATGTTTTTACAAACCTATCTCATTTCTTTGCAATGTTTATATTGACATGTCAAGAAATGTGATCCAAGATGGTGTCGAAGTTTTCCTGAAAAAATAACTATAAACTTAATTGTATTACGATTATCGATACCGTATATCATATTTTGACACTAATAATATAATGTTATTCAGGATTGTTGTTGGGGGCTCTAAGGTGTTTTGCAAGGACGGTTGCGAGGCAATCGCAGACACAGGTACTAGCCTCATCGCAGGACCAGTGGAGGAGGCAAATGCCATCAATAAGGCTATCGGAGCCACTCCTATCGTAGGAGGACAGTATGTGGTAAGTGTCTGGATATGTTTGACAAGTATTATTGATCTTGAGGAGGTTCTGAGTGGGAGAAAAAGGATATTTTTTGAGAATCAGGTTTTTTAGAGAATCTGGGATATAAAGGGTTAATTTTAGGGAAAACGGGAGATTCTCGTGCTTTACAATTTTGAACTGGATAAACTCGTTTGATTGAAGATAGGTTAAGTTGATGCCAAAGATTTGTTATTCACTACTTTAAATTATTAAACTTAATTTAATCAAACTGAATTAAAAATAAATTATTTGAGAAATAAATTAATGTTCTCAAACAAAGAAAATGGCGCAATAAATCATAAACTGAATTCAATCATCCTTATTATTAGTTCATTTTATTGTCAATCAGCTGATCACAAATCCGTTAGTTCTTCAGCCCAAGGTAATTGGAAATATACAAAGAGGTACAGCGACAAGTACAGGAACCATTTCTGATCAGTGGCATAATTGTTTAATTCTTTATTTACATAAATAATTGAAGAATGTTTATTTTATAATTGGTTTAACTCCTAAAATATGAAAATTCTACTTTTCTGTAATTAACATATTTATATGTCGTAAAATGCCTAGTATTTATGTGTTGGACTGTCAATTAAAATAAAAGGGGTTTCTGCCGTATCGTTCAAAAATATAAATAATTGTAAAAGTTTGATGTCGGCGACCAATACACGTTATGTTACATTGTAATAAACAGGATATTGCCGATATATAGTGCTCTGGAGAGTTAAGTTAGGCTCTTTATTGATAGTATAAAATATTATTGTTATTATTATTATTATAATATAATGTTCTGAAGTCAAATAGCATTTCGGCTTCGTTGTGAAAGCTTTAAATATTCAACAGCTGATTATTATAATAAACCTAATATGTATAAACATTGTATTTATTTTATTTGGCAAACACATAAAAACGTGACTTTTAATCATACAGAAAATAAAAAAATATAAATACGGTACATAATTCCCAAAAGCCATAACCTATTATCGTGACGAATAATGCTGTTCATTTTATACAGCATATATTTACTTCACAGTGTTACATTAATGAATGATTCAGATGGCATTGTATAGTAAAGCATATTGCTAACGGACAGTAAACCAACAGCTGTTTTAAGAAATCAAATGTTTTGATTTTAGCAAATTTGTAAACAAACTTATTCCCCATAAGGTTAACATTAGAAATTTAAAACGCTATAAAATGGAAACTAATTGAATTTATGGAAACTGAATATGCCTAAAGCATGACCGGAGCAGAGACGAATCCAAAAAATCAAAGATCATTAAAATCGGTCCAGCCGTTCTCGAGTTATAATGTGTGTTTATATATTTAGATTAATTCTTTCGTTCTTTACAGTTTTCATGATGTTACAATAATTGATGCATAATTTCCTAATTTTTAACTTTCTGTTTAAGGTGGATTGCAGTCTCATTGGAAGGTTGCCCAAGATTAGTTTCGTTTTGGGTGGAAAGTCATTTTCTCTGAATGGCACTGACTATATTTTGAGGGTAAGTAGTTTTAAAAGCATTGCTTCTTGTTAGTAACTAATCAATACTTGTAAGTCAGGTTTGGTTATCTAAAATCTTTCAAAAATTAAAAGTGTATAATTTATTGGCTTTTAAATAACTGTGACCATTTTGAGATTACATTTATGGTTAAAATAATGAAACATATTATTATAAACCTTTAAATTCTAATTGCTTTTTAGACTATATAAAATTGATCTATTCCTGGAGAGATTTTGTTTATAAAATTTTAATTACTTTTTATTTTTGTACTTTGACTGGTTTGTAGGAAAATTTGGAATGAGTTTTTGATTGGGGACATATTTGTTTTTTATTAAAAATATTTTTATTTCATTACACCCTGGTACCAGGAGAACGATAGCCTTGGTTTTACTTTTGAAAGACATGTTTTTCTTTATGGTGAGGTGGAAATTGTGATAAAAAATTATTGGAGTTCTCTCACCTTGTTTTGTATTTTTTCCAACAGGGATTGTCACTAAAGAAACGTCCTGCTTCCTCAGGGAGTAGGTCCTCTTGTAACACGCGCACAGGCTGAACCACTCTGACCTAGTCAGTGCTTTAGGTATTTTAGTGACAATCCCCGTTGGGAAAACTGCAAAACAAGGTGAGAGAACCCCAATAATTTTTTATCATGATAGCCTTGGTTTGCTGGGTAGGGGAGACTGTTCTAGGGTGTGCTCTCCAATGAAAAGTTGAGGTGAGGGTTCCTTGAAGAAGATCCATTCCTTTAGGGTTTCTTGAGTTGGAGCATGAAACCTCTAATAACCTGATCCCAATGATTGATTTGGAGAGAGGGTAGGGTCCGTGTCCTACATTTTCTACCTTTATGAATTCCTTTTTTCCAGTAGCTGTACAATATTGCACTGGGAGAAATGCCTTTACAATATGTAGCCAAAATACAAGATATAGAAAGTTGAGAAACATTCAGTAACAAATATATCTGGTTTTTCTGAACCTAATAATAAAGGTGTTATTGTAATGCAGGTTAGTCAGTTTGGCAAGTCCATCTGTCTGTCCGGCTTCATGGGTATTGACATCCCCAAGGGCCCGCTGTGGATCCTGGGAGACGTCTTCATCGGACGCTACTACACAGAGTTTGACATGGAGAATAACCGAGTCGGGTTCGCAAACTCCAAATAACTTCTGGCTACATAGACCCATAGTCGATGAAATAATATACGTGCCTGCTATGTCGATTCCTTGCGTTTCTTAGTCAAGTAATGTTTTTTTAAAGACTTAATCCAAAGAGTTGTATAATTTCTTTACAACAGACATCAATTTGAGCTACTTGTCTGGGGTAGTAAACACAAGTTGTGTATAATTTTACTGAATTTTTTGTATAAACAATGAGATTTCCTTTTTTATTTTAATCGACTGATTTGTATTGTAGGGCCTTCTTGTAAAAAAATTACAAGTAAATAGTAAGCAATTCTGTGTGGTGTAATTTTATCACTATGAAAAATATTTATATTTTAATATTTTCAATAAATATGTTTACAAGATGAAAAGTGGATTACTTTATTACTAAACCCAAGTGAAGGACTGATTTAGAATTACTTTGCAATTAGTTAATTAATATCAAGTATAAAAATTCAAACTTAAATATTGCACCCAGATAGTAGGTCAAGAAATAACACTGAATTTAAATAAGGTCGTTCAATTCACAGAGTTACAAGAAAATAAAATTGAAATAAAGTTTCAGGACAATTATTTGATAACCCTTTAGGCTATTAAATCTTGATAGCAAAACAAGTCATCTTAAATAATGAAATGTTTTGTTTACAATGTGTGTAATCTAGAATGATAAAAAATCGTCAACAAATTATTAATACAGCTGATCGACTTTAATAGTTTACACAGCCTGTCAGCCACATTATCTCTTTAACTCGCTTTACCCGTCTCTGTATAATAAATGTGAACAATAAAACAATAGTCTAATAGTAACAACATTTATTTTAACAGATATAAAGACAACAAATATATAGACTATAGTCACTCATATAACAGGTTCACTGTACATTAAGCATGAAGTAAGAATAAGTAGCAAGAAGTAAATATATATTAAGCTATATGTACAAGCTAAAACATACAGTATAAAAAAATCAAAGAAGAAAATCATCCACCATGATAAATTGGTGGATATTTTGAAATTGAACACATTAATTATTATTATTATTGATATTCTAAAATACAAAATATTTTCAATTTGAAAATCCCTATAAACCAGGCCATACAGGCTGTTACCAGTAGTTATGAAAGAATCGTAAGTCGTGAATGTTTTGAATTAACCTTTGACATAATATTTTTTATTTTTATTCCTTTTCATATAATCAGTTAAATCATTATTTTATGCTACTATTGTTACATGAAAAAATTCCCTTTTTGTCAGTTTGTCACATTTCTTTATTGTACAATTCTTGCTTCATCATGTTTTTTTACTACATGCCAAGAAGAGAGTACCAGCCAATAGCGACTGAGTAAGTCACTGTTAAAGTTTATTAACTCAACATGAATATTTTCCCAATTTCAAACAAAATTATTAATAATCATCAATCTGTCAATTTACAATGTGAAAATCAAGAAAGGGTTTTTTAGTTTATATTAAGTATATTCTCTTGAAACAACAGATGGGCAGCAAACAATCTACAACTTTGAAGCAATAACAACACTACTCATTGCAAAAGGCTCATTTGGTAACTGAACAAAATACTTGCACTGGCTATTTTACCATTTTTATTCAATTGTAACGTGATTCGAATTCAATAAAAAAATATTATAAATTAAGATAATTGATTGTGTAGAAAGTGAATGTAAAAATGCTGAATTAATAGTGGACTAAGGGCACTAAATTCATTTCAAAGTAATTCATTTATAACTGACCCGAAATTAAATATCGTACTATAGAGTAAAAAAATCAAGTCATGATGTTCAAAATATTATCCTTTAAACTTAAGTAACCCAGCCTTAAGTCACAGCAACGCTTATCTTAATCAGAATAACACAAATTTCAAGCCTCAGAATTTCCTTTAATGAGGCTTTACGTTTAAGTACTTTATCTCAAGTTTTCAGAACAAGACAGTATTTACTTAAGATACTGCAGAATTGTTTTGTTGACTTTCTACTGTTAGTTATACTGTCAAGGATCTGTGATTCGGTGATGCCCTGATAGGGAGGTTCCACTTCAGCGCGGCATCAGCCAAGAGAATAAATGCAGTATTGCAGAGTATGTAAGTAGTCTACTCGAAGGTGATGGGTATACTGGAGTATGGCAGTATCGGGCTAACGGTTTCCACCTGAAGCGCTGTGGCCATACAGTCGCTAGCTCTCTGACAGTCTCCCAGCGTCTCTAATACTTTGCCCAAGTTGTACCTGTGAAAAAAAAACAAGAGAAATAAGACATATTGTGATTAAACATCTTGTTCTTGATAGCCATATGTGGTATGGTCCACTAACCAAATGTAGATGAAATAGACCTTTTGCATTTGTCATTACAATTTCTTTTCATTGAGTCCAAGTCTACATATTGAACAGTAATATTACAACACAGACTTGATGTATGTACGGGTAATTGTTCTTGGTGAATGTTATATCGTGAGTAAGGCATAAGTTTGAGCTGCCACAATTCACAATTGGTTAACAATTATAATAATGTTTGATTTAAACCTCAAAAACCCATTACCGTGGACATAGAGCTAAATTGAAGGTAGCCAAATACCATTGTGGTGTTTGTCATATAGGCTAGCCAGAAGTCACCATCTGACCGGAATTGCCAGCCACTGGTTCCATAGCATGTTATCTCTAACATATTGCGCAAGTAGCATTGCTAAATTTGTTGCTTTATTTTTATTTTGGTGCAAAGTAAAAAAAAATCAAAAGAGAAAACCAAAGAAAACATTTATTCCTGTATTATAAAATGACATTTTACATATATGGACAAAACTAGGTATTATAAAATGCACTGTGCTTCTAAATTAAACCACTATGACAGTGAAAAAAATTTGTATATATAATGAACTAGGACAACTACCAGGCAATTCAACAAAAATTACAGTGTGCCCAGTGAAAAACTTTATTATTCTTTTCTTAAATTACTTAAGATACCAGAATATCAAACCGTGTAAAGGTATACCGCCATACGTTTGCCTTTTCTCTTTTTAGTATTGACTCCCAACGCTCAGAGGAGATGATATACTTGATCAGGAAGGATAAATATGATCCTTCCTTTTGGTGCCTTTAAACCTTCAAGGCGTTAGATTTTTACAGAGCATGGGCGAAGTCCACTTCCTCCTCATTCTCATCTGATAATAATTCTAATTATTAGATGATATTAGATCATCTAGGTCTAACCAACGGTCTATTTCACTAGATCTAGCCTCCATAAAAACTACTGATATAAAAAAATAATAGTCTAAAAACCACCAAATTTTCAGTTATAATAAACTGGCACAAAACGTTACACTTCAACACAAAAGCGTCTCTCACAAACACATCACTAATTTCCTTTTTTTAATAAAGACACAATAAACAATACAATAACCATCCAGGTAACAGCTTAAAATATAATTTGATGTCAATTTACATCGTAAAGATTATACATATGTATATGCAAAAAACCTACAGCTGTGCTATATCTCTCGCAATCACAGCTGATCAAAATTGCTTGAAAAATGTAGAGAAACTCATAAGCAATATTCTTCACACAGTCTGAGTTTGAAAAAGTTCACTAGAACGCTGTTAGAATGTGCCAGCCAACAGGTTGAGTGATGAGGAGAAACTCATGATAGCAGTGCCATTTGTGATGTGGAAACACAACACAACTCTTGTCCACCCGCCTTGAAGGGTTAAGGTCACTAGTGTAGCCTTAGAGAATGTGATCTTTCTGCGATCAAGATCCATGTCCTATCTACATTATTTATATGAGATTATGGCTAGATGATTTAAGTCAAGCATGAATGAAAGATGAGTTGAGAATGGGTGAAGGGACTTGTGTGGCTTTGACATAGTTTTGTTGGATATTGACAAAAAATTTATCCATTCATGACTATCATTAATGAGTCCAAAAACAAAACTTAGTTTTTATAATTGTTGATCTGGAAAACTTATGATTATGAAATTACTGGATTATGAAACGGACTACGTTTCTTCTATCCAAGGTTCAAAGAAAGAGGATGTGCAGTCAGGTTTGCTAGATTCTTCTAATCCTTAAAAATTTAAATTTAGTCACATCTTCTCAACAAAACATATTTGCTTCTTCACTTACCATGTGGACGGAGCATGAGGGTCAATTTTGGCTGCATCCCTCAATGTTTTTTCTGCAAGCCGATGACTGCCCAAATAGTGATACATTAGGCCCTATAACATAGATAGGGTCAAATTAACCTTTAAAGGAATCATAACTAATTTACAAGTTGTCATTTGATATGTTGATATGGCAACACCAACAGTAAAAGAAAATAAATCAATTTATATGAGTAGTACAAGTACCGGTAATCCAAACTAATTAGGCTAAATAATTAGCAGGTTGTTCGGATTATCTGGAAATGTAGTGTAAAGTAGCATTAAATGTACTAATAAAATCCAATATTATAGATCCAAACTGTGTATTTAGCCCAATTAACTTAATGTACGTCTTATCTCTATAGGTTTGTCCACTACATGTTTCCTGCAGGGACGTTTTATCCGTTATGGACTTGTCATCAGACATATAAAACACGACACAAACATTGACGCATAAAAACAAACAACTTTAGGCCTACTTTTTACACGATTGCGTTCATTGCTGGAGATGAACTAAAAGCTCTGCAAAGCAATTCAAAACAAAAGGCGCGGCATGCTGTCAAAAGGAGTTTTGCTCCTGCACTATAACGCTAGGCCTCACATCTCTCAAAAGACTTAAGATTAATTATTTGGCTGGGAAGTTTTTGACCATGCACCATACAGCCCCAACCTTGCTCCAAGCAATTTTCACCTTTTCCGGTGCCTGAAAGACCATCTTGGCGGGCAGCGATCAATGACGACGATGAAGTGAAAGCGGCCGTGAACTCTTGGCTGTGGGAGCAGGCAGCCGAATTCTTTGAAGAGGGAATTTAAAACTTAGTTGTACGGTATGACAAGTGCTTAAATAAACAAGGCAAGTAAGTAGAAAAATAGGTAAAAATGTGTATAGTTAGAAAATAAAAGTTTTTTTGCAAAAGTACTTCGATCTTTTTTTAAAAATAAAAAAACCCTTACTTAAAGAACAACCCTCGTATGTTAAACTACATCATCGAGATACTCATGGCATTATGCGAAGACAATCCTAATTCTCTTGAGAAGATGACTGCAGAGAAGTGCTCGATTCGAAAGGCTGGCCATCATGAGAATAAGCTAGCTACAGGTTGCCAGACACTACGACTACTTCACGGCCGACTAGATCGGATATCAACCGAATTGATTGTTTACTGTAAGAAAAGTGGCACTAACCGCAACACACATTATTGCATAAATAAATACAGCTGGACCGCTTTCTATACTAACCAGGTGTTGAAGACTCTTAATATGCGAAGGGTTAATTGCAACAGCGTTCTGGTAACACTGTTTGGCCTCCATGAACTCTTGTTTGTGTTCGTGCACCAACCCACGCTGTCAAACAAAATATCATGTTAGGCATAAATGTTAGAAAAAGGATTAGCAAGCAGACCCCAGCAGTGTTGTGCAATACAGCAATGTAATTTGTATTAGAGTCAAACTTACTTATTAACAAGTTGGCCTTAAAATAATTCTAATTAAAACAATTAAATTAATTTGCCTGGGACGGTGACGACGTCCTGTAATCCAGCTACTTGAAGATCACGAATAGTTGTGAGAGATGGTCGGTGGATGTAAGAAAGAACAATGTGGCCCTAAATTCGCCTGACAATAAATATTTTTAATTCATTCATCAAATATACTAACTAAATTAACTGAATCTTATGTAAATTAGTATCTTAGGCCTAGGTATCTAACTGAAGCTGGTTGTATATTGGCCTTTAAAAATAAATCTGCCTCAGGGAGTTTATTGGATTTTAAAAAGTGGATCTTATATATTACTTACAGTATACATGATGTGATGTGAGAGCGGGAAAATAGACGTTGCTTCAGCTATACTGGCGGCAGCTGCAGAAACCTGGTCCAACGCAAGGTAGATCTCAGCAATGAGCAGCCAGATCTGGAGTTGTAGTAACCATGCCCTCTGGGGTCCAGGGCGTGGGGCGAGTGAAGAGATGGACGAGGCCACCTCTGACATCGCCTGCTCCACACGAGACGCTGCCAATGAGTGGGCGTGGAGGGATGCTGGAACATTATTTTGGAATCGTAGTTGCGTGGCAAGAGATTTTTCAAATGACAAAATTTTTAATCCGAATGGTCATGAGATCCCGCTGGAACGACAGATTCATACACAGCATAGAATCTAACTTTCACTTACAGATTATTGTGATGATTTTGTTAAAAACTGTAAATGAATCTTTGTAGTAAAAATGGAGAAATCGTCCAGATACAAAGAACTCTATTTTGATATATTTTTAATTACTGATAGACTTTTACCTGTATCTTTATCAGACATTTCGGAAGTATAGAGCTGAAAGTGACTACGAGTGTCCGAATGTTCGTTTTGTATTTGTTGAACTTGTTCTTCATACAAAATCTTCCATAGTGTGAGCATCTGTTTGGCAGTGGAAAGCGCAACCTGTTTACAAAAAAAACATTAATTTTGACATTTTTATAGATAATGGTTAACGCTGGGACATATTCTAAGGCTTGTCTAGTAGCCTATTTATTTGGACGAGACACTTGAGTGTTTTGTTGCTGGAAGTGCTAAATTGCAAAAGGAATTTTGTCATGAAAACAATATTAAACCTTTGTTCATAGTTATGTCTGCCTATTTAACCCATTGGAGACTGAGTTTTTACCCAAGTAATAATTATACCCTCGGAACGAATAATTTTCTGATTCACCTGAAAAATCATAGTAAACATGCAGAGAGGTTTTAATACTTACATTTAACAGTTTTGTTGTAACATTTTTTTTGTCATACCCATTGCTATTTTCTACATACTATTTACACTATATACAACTGTTCTGCACACTTTTAGTACTTGTTGATTGTATGAAACATTTCAAAACAATTTTCTAGGCATGTGTTTATACATTGCCGTCCATCTCGTCGCCACTAACACTGTTATTTCTCTTGGACGCGGAGACTCATTCCGGACCTGTCTGTGTGGGTTGATCGTGGTTTGGGGAAGTAAATTTCCTCATCACGCAGTTCCTCACCGGACATGGGTTGTTCCGAGCCTATCTTCACAAGATGGCCAAAGTGGACAGTTCGGCTTGTATTTACGGGGATGGTGCCCATGATGACGCTTTTCACACGTTCTTCCAGTGTGACCGGTGGGCAGTTCTAAGGAGGCAGCTTCTGCTGGAGATCGGAGAATTTTCGCCGGAGATCACAGTAGAAAAAATGGTGACATCTCTTGAGAACTGGACTCTCATCACGTCCTTCGTGGAGAAAGTTCTCAAGGGAAAGAAACTTGAACATCCGTAACATCCTGGATCTTCCCTCAGAAGGCTAAATTGGAGTTGTAGTTCATTGAGCTTTAAATACGAGGCTCCACTTTGAGGTTCATGCCTTAATAGGTTATTCCGAAGTGGTCAAGAGCCTGAGGCGGGGGGTTTTAGTTGGGTGCAAGTCCCACACACCGGGGAGTGCACCGTTCTCCTCCCTGATGGTACATGAGAGCATTTCCCCTCGAGAAAAAAAAATCACTCTTATTACTCGATTCGCTATTTTAATTTACATACTTCCCTATCTTAGTGAAAAAGTGGAGAGAAATTAGTGAAAAGAACTATTTCCTAAAGCAAATAAAAAACAAATTAACTGATTTTTAAGGTAACAACAGTTTTATGTAGTTAATTATGAGTTCAAAAATTATTTTTTTCAATTACTTGAATCAAGGATTGTGCCCAATTTATTTCTACACCTCACCATATCTCCATCCAATTTATGGTGTTAGTTATACCAGATTGTATTATAAACCCAATAGGATAAATATTAATGCCTTATCAGCAGCTGATTAACAAAAACAATAAATGGCACTGGTTTTGGGAATTTTTTTTCTGTTATTTTATTTTTACTTGAAAGTGTGTCACAGCATATTATTTAAAATATATGCTGGGCTTTGGACACTATACATATTTATCAGCCGACCAACCTCAGGTCCATGCGTCTGCAGCTGTAGATGCGTCTTGACGTACAGCAGGTTCAGGTTGTCCGGGAAATCCTGCAAGGCGGAGTCGAGCAGTGTGTGCGCCTCAGTCAGCTGTTTCTGTGCAGTGAGCAACAGCACCATCAGCTGTAGCGAGGGCACGTGCTCTGGACACAGCTGTAGCGCTGCCTTGGTGTGGGACAGCGCCTCCGTCACCTGCGCTCTACTGGCACAGTGAAGACCGAAGTAGTATTCCACTAGATGGTCACCTGGGTCATTCTGTTGTGCCCTGTGATAGGAAAAAATAGATTAGGATGAGAAGAATGCTGTACATATTTTTATTTTCAATGGTGTTTTCTATTCCAGAGCATTTTTAAGGTTTTCATTTGTAACAGTCGGAAACCCTGGTCATCTGGTCTTCAAAACATCAATTGTTTGTAAGATAGGTGATTTTTTTAGCCCTTACTGCACATCACCATGTGCCTCGGGTGTGTTGTCTTAACCCTTAATGGGTCTTGCGGTTTACAAAACTCCACAGCAAATGCTTGTAGTATCGTATAAGACGCAATTGTACATATACCATGATATATACCCTGAGCACAGTAGCTCAGGGGTAACACTTTGGCTCAGTAAGTCAAAGGTTGCTGGATCGAAACCTGCGGCCAGCGAATCCTATTAGATCATGAGCGGTCTTTTCTTGCCAGCATGTGTTACAAATCCGCGACGGTAAATCGTTATCGTTGTTGTTGGGGAATTTAAGTAAATTAATTTTTCTTTTAAAACATAGGCTAGCCAATGGTCCCATAATCTGACAGAAATTGCATACCAAACCAAGAACCAAGAATCTTGGCTTACTGAGCCAGCGTGTTACCCCTGTGGCTACCATAGCAGTAATTAGTTAATAGCCTAATCAAAAGCTCCTCTAAACAGCTGTTCTCATAACCAAATGAAGTTACTTCTGTAACACTTTTGTGTCCTGCAAATTGCTGACACCTCCCCGGAGCTTAGACATATTCATGTCAAAACGGTGTCATTTGGAATTCAATCCTTATACAACAAGGTCAGAACGTTATCATTGAGTTCACCCAGTCAGGTGAGTGAACTACCGAGTTGTAAACATGCTGAAAATGTCTGGATATTAAGTTATTGTCTTAAATCAAACATTTCATTTTCAAGCAAAATATAAAACTCAACCTATTGAGGTAGTAGTGAAATATAACTTGGACAGACCTTCAAGTAGCAATTAAAATGACCCATTTCGTAGAGTTTGCTTGTATAAGAGATTTTTTTTATTTGTTGGTAATGTATTAGGGCATAATATTAGTTTATTTTTATTTTCTAAAAATGATTTTTATTAAATGTAAAGATGTTTAAAGTAAAAAATAAAAATCATGCATTTATATTAACAAATGTATTTTAGAAAATTAAAATAAAATTTTAATTTTTGCCTCACAAAACGGCAAATTATTGCTGTAACAATCAGCTGGAAAAACAAAACAATGTGAAATAATAACTCAACAGCTTGGGGAAATTAGCAAACCAATATTTATACATGTTTTCTAAAGGACATAACAACACCATCTATCGGGACAATTTTGAACTAAGTGGAGAAATACTGCATATTTAACAACCACATGACAGACTCGTGGTCTGGCACTCAGTCCGCACTCGGCTTCTCGAGTCCAACTCGTGTGCCCACCCCAATGGGTTAGTATTATGATAAGTGAAAATTTCTACTCGATCCTAATGACATACTTGAGAAAGGAGTCGTGCGCGACAGTATGCAGCCGATGCTTCTCCTGCTTGAGGTGTGACAGCACAGCTGCGTGATGAGCTCCGATGCCGATATACAACTGACACCGGGACAGCAAGTTCTGTGGGTTCGATGTCTGTCGTGTCAATGCCGTCTGGCTCCACTGCATCCCCTCTGACATCTGCAAAAGAAAAGTTTGGGTTTGCACTATTAGATTAGATTAGACTACTGAAATGGCAACCATACCACAAGGTAGGTATTTTAAGTCAAATATGAATGAGGATTGGGCGTAAGATGATTGTGGCATGATCTTGTGGTCTTGTTGCTGATTAAGCCTGATATGTTCCTTAGGCAGAACTGTTAATTAATAGCCCAACAGCTGATGACAAACTAAGGGACCTACAGTTTGACGTGGAATCAGAACCACTGCCTCTGAATTACAAGATCATGTCGAGATCATCTTACACTCATTTTGTAAGTCACAGTTTCCAAAGGTAATAGTACATTTCAAATCCTAGATGCCATTCTTCTGTTATTAGAGCATACACTCACACTGATAGACATTGAAAGTTTGATTTAGCAAACACCATTAACATGACACTTTAGTTTGACTCTTGATCATATGACTCATACTGACCATGTTGAGGTTTTGGTAGCATATCCTGGCAGCGATGAGGCAGGGCATGACCTTGGTTGGCATCAGCCTAGACACCTCCTTGAGCGCGGCCAGCGCATGGACATGGTAGCCCATGGACTCCAGACACAACGCTTGCTGTAGCCAGATGTGCGCCTCCTCATACGAGAACTTCATGGCTCTCTCTATGCACTGAAATATCCATGTTATGTTATTTTTTGTGTGTTATTATTTTGTTATATATTTTTATATCATATTATTTTTAGTTTTTTCTAAACTACATGACTGTGTGGTAAAGTCCATGATGGTAATCACTAGTGAGGTGCACAGTCTTTCTGAAGACAACTTTGTCTAGCTAGCAAGGGTTCTATGACACAAGGGTATGGGGTAGTGACACTAACAAGAACACACTTCAAGATAAGTAGCCTAGAGATCACTGAATTATACTGAAAAGGTTTAAAGAACCTGTACTGGCAAGTGACCATGTACAGTGAACTCCTGATAATCTGCAAAATTGAGTTGCTCGGCTTCCGGCGGATAATAGAAATCGCAAATAATCGAAAAAAGCGCTGTAACGAGTAACATCAAATAAATCAGTAATTTAACTATAAAAAATCAATTTATTTACCATAAACGTGAATTAAACAGTGTAGTTAAACAAAGCTAAATGTTTTAGTCTAATACGTACTTCACGCAACAATTACTCTACAAATTTTTAAATTGTCTTACGTGTACAATATCTCGTTATTTAACCCTTTGAGGACTGATCGGTCGATATCTGGACGGTACATTTTATGAGTGAGAAAGACTGGGCGGTTGATATATGGACGGTTGCTTTCACTCATGAGTAATGACGATCATATCTGGACGGCAAATTTTACTTCTTGTATTTATTAATTCTATAAGTGAATGTCAATCAACAACTATTTCCATATTAAGTACAGATACTATACAATGGTATTCTTAACCATCAAACGTTTATTTTTCAATTAATATATTTTATATTGAATTATAAAACGTGTGAAGCTGTCAGCTGCTCGGCGACAATGATGGAACATCTGTTGCACAGTTGTTTACGCACGCTTAAGGGGGTCAGTACTCACAGTGCATTGAGATTATAGTAATTGTTTTATGGTGTATAAATGTATAATGTAAAAAATACTGTATTTACTTCCCTGTGGTAAATACGTTAGATCATGGATAAGTCTAAAGGGAATGTTTTCAGTTCATCTAAACAGCTGTTATCATA
Source organism: Nephotettix cincticeps (assembly GCA_023375725.1). Taxonomy (NCBI): domain Eukaryota; kingdom Metazoa; phylum Arthropoda; class Insecta; order Hemiptera; family Cicadellidae; genus Nephotettix; species Nephotettix cincticeps. Next base: position 56,669,417 of record CM041788.1, read on the forward strand.
ACCAATCTATGACATCACTAACCATATGACGCTGCTGACCAAATGACGCTGTTTCCCACACAAAAAATATTTTTCATTTTTTTGTATATTGAGTTGAATATATTTATATAA